>WEIT01011397.1:0-118374 GCA_013389985.1 Dryoscopus gambensis
CGCGGGCTCCTCCCTCGCCGTGCGGGCCCGGGACCCCGCGGGGCGCCCTCTGGCGGGCACGGGGGAGAGCATCGCCCGCCTCTCCTTCCCTTCCCTTCCCCGGCGCCGCAGCCGCGTAGGGCTCCCGCCCGCTGCGTCGCTATAGAACCAGGAGGCTGGATCGCCGTGGGCGGGAGGAGCCGCTCCGGGGATCCACTTGCTGCATTTTTCGCATGCCCATTGCCTGCTTCCTGAAGGAGGTGAGACCTGTCAGGCCACTGGGCTCATCTACATCCTTGGTCCCCAGGGAGATGGATGAGGACTCTGCCCATGCTACCTGCTCCAAAGCTTCCAGAAGCACCAGAGCTGACCAACAAGTGGAGCCGAGTGGCAAGGAGGTGGCTCTCCATGCCACCAGCTGAGTGGTAATGCCCTTGTCCAGGTTACAATCCCAGAACAGAACTATTTCGATTGGAAAAGACTCCCAGCATTGATCACAGTTAGTTCCTGACCCTTCCTTCTCCCCTTGGTTATATGGTTTGGTTATTAAAGCGATGATCTGCAGTTCCCTCAGGGGTACCACTCCCAGCGGCTGTGCAAAGATGCCAAATGCAGCCTGCAGCCCAGCACTCCCCTGAGCTGCTTTCACCTGCACGTGCTGCCCTTTGGGCAGGCCCCTGCTTCCCAGGGCAGCTCAGAGCTGGGAGAGGTGTGCAAGCAGGGCTCATGCCTGCAGGGACAGGGGCCCACAGGGGAGCGGCTGCTGGGGGTCCAGGGGACACATAGGTATTTGCACTCATAACACTGGTGCAGCCAGACAGGCTCCAATTGTTGCTCTTTCCCTAAGTCCTCCAGTGGTTATTCCTGGCCAAGGAACAAGGTCAGAAAGCAAATTTGATCATGGCACGTTTCAGCCCAGAAACCAGAGGTTTTGTGGAGAAGCTCAGGCACACTGGCCTCACCCTCGCTGTGCGCAGGCAACGGGAGTTGGACAGAGATGCTGTGCCTCCCCCAGGCCTTGTGGCCACCCTACAGATCCAACTGCTCCCCCAGCTATCCCAAAACATGCTTCAGTGGGTCCAGCACTAGGGTGTTGGGGAGCCCCTTGCATGACCACACTGGTTCTGGGATCTCAATTCAATCAGACAACACTTGGCACATAAGGAGGGAAAACAGACAAACTCTCCCATAAATGCATAAAGTTACTTTATTTTCAGTATACATTTAATTTTGAAAAATATAAATGCTAAAATATCTCATCATCTTCATCTTTTGATTCCATAAAAGTCACAATAGAAAGCTTCATAAAACTGTAAAATACTATCATGTTATAAGGAATTTCATTTTTTATATTACTGGAAAAAAAATCACTTTAATATATTTGAAATGTTTACTGCTTTTTTTCCTTTTAGTTCCACCATCTGATCCACTTCATTTCATCTTAAGTTCTCATTCTCTCCTCCAAAACAAACACAGACTTAGGAGAATTAAAAACAATAATAAAAGTATCTGAAAGTGCGACTTGATTCAAATACAGATACAAAGGTGTATCAGCCCAGGGGAGGGGCCAGTGCAGGCCGGGCTGGGACAGAGCTGGCTGTGGCCAGTGGCCATCACACGTCCCACCATGAGCTGGGACCTTGGATTTGCTGGGGGAAGGTCACTGCTGACGGCTGCCTCTGATCTTGGAGGGCTTTGGGTCAGTCTCCACACCTATTCCCTGAAGCGCTCGCCCAGGCTTTTCTGACAAAATACCTAACGGGGACTGAAAGGATGTTTTAGTTATTGTCAAAGACGTGCAGCGTGCAGAGAACCTTTCCTTGCCGTGCTGCAGGCTCCGCCCTGCCGCCGGAGGTGGCTGCTTCTCCTGGAAAGTCAGAGAACCCTTTGTCCTGTCGGCAGCGCTGCCCTCGGCACAGCACAAAAAACACAACACAAAGAGAGAGGAAGATCTAGATCAGCAGTCAGGACACTTCAAGTGCATTTAACATGGTTTGGAAACGACCTCATTTTTGGTGATGCAGGTCACCAGGCACCAGCAGATGGAAGCTGTGCCCGTTGAACTGACCGGGAGAGCCCCTGAGATCCACCTCAGGGCACCTCTCCTCTGGGACTGCTACACATCCACGGTCTGGGAAGGACCCAAGCAGCTCCTGTACACTCTGCAGGCAATGCCCGAGCCTGCAGCCCCACTGTGAGCCAGGACCGGTGTTCACCAAGGGATGGAGAGCATTGGCTAAAGCTGGCATCACACCTCCCAAGTTACCTGTCCTCTGGCAGCAGAAGGGATGCCAGAGCTGCTCCTCTTCAGGCCTTTCCCAAGTCTCCCCAGCATTTTCGGAGCAGGTTGCAGCCGGGTTCCTGGGATACCCAACACAGATTTTATGGAAACAGAAGCGGAGACCCCTCAAGAGCAAGCAGGGGCTGTACAGAGGTGGTGGCTCCTATGTGGGAGCAGATGCTAGAATTTGGCATTTAAGGTCTCAGCACCATCCGAAAATCCTCTTGACTTCACCAGCCCAGACTTTGGTTTTGCAAGGACCAAGTGGCAGTATGTGCCCATCCTCTGTTATGGGATTGTCTCCATCAGGGAATTCGCCTGGAGAGCTGGGGTACTTTTTCTTCTTGTTTTTCATTTTTGGATGAAGCTTTTAGCGTGCTCCCCCATGTCCTGGTGAAGCCCAGTTTCCCAAATGCATGTTTAGATGCACACACCAGTATAAACACATTATGGAGAGAAAAACCTCTCTCCCAAGGTGATGCTCACTCGCTCGGTTCCACCCCAAAATGCTGGGATGCCCATGCCTGGCCTGCTTGGCCTTGCTGCATTGCTGGGTCTGGGGCTGAGTAGCCAAGGTTTAGGGTAAATTCTGTAGATGATGGTAGAGAGGTGTGGGATGTAGGAGGATGTGGATGTTTGCGAATCCAAGTGTCAGGATGAACATCCCAGCAGGCCGCCTTCATCTTCCTCATCCGCTGTGCCTGAGCCACACCTTGGGTCTTCTCACTGCACACACACCCCCCAGTGTTCCAAGGAAATCATGGAGCGATCCCACATCAGAAATCAATGACAAGGATACAACCAGCATCTGTCTGCAGCACTGGACCAACAACCCATTTAAGACTCTTCTAAGATCACGAGAGATTTTAAGTCTCCTTCACAGCAGGGATTACTCAAAAAAAAACTCCAAAAAACCAACATAAGAAAAACAGATGCTTCAGAGCAGAGGGTGTTAATTGAACTGATCCAGCCCTATGCATGTCCTGGAGATTGTGGTGTGATGTTGTGGGTTTGTTTTTTGTAAAAATCACATTATATATGGTACAATACATTTTTTACAGAAAGCCTGTCATCTAGAAATAAGAGGTAGAACTACTCATAACTATATGTTTCCTGCTGCAGGAAAAAAATTCATTTTTCTTTACAGTAATTAAAAAAAGGTTAAAAAAATTGTCAAAAAAAAAGAAGTCGTAGGTTAGGCCCCCATAATTTAAACAAAATAATCTAGGAAAATAACACTCTTCCATGTACCTGACAGATTAAGTCCATTAAAGTGTTTCTTTTAAAAAAAATTGCATAGGAAAGGGACATTTCCAAACATGCTACAGCGATGGCAATGGTCTGTCTGTGCTGGGAGTGAAGTACCTTCTCTTGTATCTACAGGTGAGAGCACATGAGGGTTAGCAGCATGTTCCAGCATCTCTGAGCAGTGGGAGCAGACATGGAATGAGCCTGAGGTCAGCTCTGTTCTGCCAAACACCGGTTCACAACAGCCAGTGCCTCTGGCGTTGCCACAGGTCCGACGCGACATCCGTGACGCTCCCGCCCTCGCTGCGCTTCGGAGCCGAGGAGAGGAGAGGGCGATCCGAGTCCTGGGCAGCGCGGGGCCCGGGGACACCTGGGGCCGTGGGCAGGGAGGGGCAGGGGGTGGCTCAATTACCTTCGCCGGCGGGAGCAGGGAGCTTCTTAACATTTGGCTAGCGACAAAATGAATTTGTAAAAGATTGGACAGACAGACAAATTACAAAGTAGTTTCTGTTCCCTTGCTCCTCCAGAAATAACCATTGTCTTCAGGCTCAAGTTCTATTCTAATTTGAGGCACAACTTTTACTGGAGTTCGTGGAGGGCTGCGAAGAAGAAAAGACAAGGTCAGTGCAGGACAAACACCAGGCTTTAGGAATACATGGCTGGATTTAAGGTAAGGCCCACGCACAGATAATCTGAATGAGCTGCTCTGACCACTGCTAGAGCAGCAGGCAAAACCACCCATTTCACTGACCGAGGAGCTCCAAGTGTCCAGCACGTGTGCCTCACAGAATCCAAAAATGTTTGGCTTGGAAGGCACCTTAAAGCTCATCCACTGCCGTGCCCTGCCATGGGCAGGGACACCTTCCACTAGACCAGGTTGCACCAAGACCCATCCAGCCGGGCCTTGGACACTTCCAGGGATGGGGCATCCTGGTGCTTCACCCCAGGCTGTGACAATACCCAGCAACTGCCATTGAAATAATCCGGGCATCGCCACTGGGATGAATTTCAGCCCCTGCCTGACACCTGTAAGCATAGACACATCTTTGATGTTTCAGGGGAATAAACTTGCCTTGGTCCAGATCCCGCTCCTGGTGCTGGGAGGCCCAAGCTGGCCCCAAGGGACTGGACTCTGAGCAATTATTACTTGCTGCAATTTAAGATGATTATTTACTCTATTTGCCACCACAGATTTGGATAAATGGGTTATTTTCCCTTGGCAACACCCCTCTGGACTCCTCCCAGTAGCTCCACATCTTTCTCCTGGTCTGGTTCCCAAACAAGTCCTCAGTGCTGCAGCCAGGGTCTATCCAAGGCCAGTGCAGCCTTCAGGTCTCTCACAGGCTCTCCACTCCCCATCCCAAGCACTACCAGGGGCTGGAATAACTATGGAATCAACTTGTTCATAATCACCTTAGGAAGCAGCAACCCAGTGTCGGGAATGTTCTCTAAGTGTTTTTTAAGAATTCCCTATAGGAAACTTGCTGTGCTCTGAGGGGGAGCAGAGGTGCATTTTTCTGAATCATTCCAAAGCGCACTTCCTGGGTGCTTACCTTGGCATGGCGTGTGATTGAAGGAAGGGAATTGTATCAGCACGATGTGTGGCGTTCAAGGAATGTTGGTGATTTTTCTCCTGGGGGAAGAAAACCTCTGCTGTCATTGCCGCAGCGCCGACCGCACCTCAAGCCCCGCCTCAGCTACTCCAACGCACATCTATGGGCCAAGCTCTTTCCCTGTTAGCTGCCAGATGGATTCACAGCTTGCTGAGGAAACACTCCCGTCCCGTCTCTCCTCCAAAGTACAACCCCTTGGGGTGCCAGCAGGACCCGTTTCCCAGGAGTTCCCCCACCTTTTGGGCTTGACACTTACCTTGGATCTCCACCCCTCAGTTTCCCCGTGCTCCCACTGTTTCACCCCAAGTCCTTGGGAGAAGGAGGGTGGCTTGTGACCTGGACTAGCCTCTCTCTCCTGACCCTAAGGAAGCACGTTCTCTGGGAATAAGAGTCCTATTCCTGCTCTCGCTGCAGGAAAGCTCATGTTGGTGGTACTATCAGGAATATACTCTGGACCGCAGAGTTATGTTCAAGCACAATCCCACGGTGGTGCTGGATTCCAGCTTTTTTTTAATTCCAGTGGCCTGGTAAGTTTTAATTTTTATTTTGCATTGTTTCTAATTAAAAACCAGCAAATAAAATACTGGGTTATAAAAATGTATGAATACACAAACCAACTACAGCTCAGCTCATGGGTGATTTACCCCATTCCATCGCCAAGGGCATTCCAACAAACAGGTTGATGGCAGAATTACCTTTTCCTTAACTATTTTAGCCCTTAAGATGTTGGAAAGAAGGCATCTGATCCTAAAATCCTGAGGAACAGTATATAGGATGCAATTTGGTTTTAGTACATCAGGAATGTACTAAAAACAATGAGATGGAAGGGTGAGTGGTTGCCTGAGGCTGATTTTGTATGATGTGCTGACACCAGCAAAACATTGAGGATATCCAAATAGCCAAGAAAATGTCTCCTTTCCAATGGTTTTGTTTTATAATCTCAATCTCTTAAGTATTCCTGTATCTAAAACCTACAGGGTAATGCTTAGCATTCCCTGAGGCCTCCATATGGTACCAAGAGGAAAGGGACCTGGCTCCCAGCTCTTAAGCTCTATGGATAATTTAAGGATCTAAAGGTCTGAGGGTTGAGGTCCTGTTCCTGGGTAGCACTAGCCTGGCAGCAGCACTAATTTACTACTTCAGTTTGTATTTCTCCCCTCCCACCTCAGAAGAAAAGAGCATATGACACCCTTAGTATGTTAAAAAGTCATCCCAAAGGCAAAAACACCAAGGTCAGCCGTGATTCCTCACTTAGAAGAGGAAAATGTAGAGTGGGAATGACTGAAAAATAAAGATTAAATTCATCAATTGTGGCTATTAACATGAGAAATTAAAACCAAAAAGAAGAGCTCAAATCACCTAAGAAGGGAAATATGTTATTGGCCAACTGATCTCTGCCTGTGCATCTTAATGACACAAATAATTCATTACTCTGTTAAATGCTGATTTTTGCATCTGCTTGGCACCTTGGGGAACAAACAGTGACAGGACAGCGCTGCAAATCCAGAACAGAGTTAAAAAATAAATCCCACCATCAGCAGGTTAACACCAAGGGGGAGAGGGAGAGGAAAGGAAGAGAGAGTGGGTGGCCAGAAGACCTGTCAGGAGCTGGAGAAAAGCACTTAAACTGGAGGCACCAGAAAGAACAACACTGATTTTGTAACCAGCAAGGAAAAAAAAAGCTCACAAAAGCAAGATCTGTCACAAAGCAGGGGCCTGGAAATTAAAAAGGAGAGGGGAAAAAAAAAGAACAAGAGAAAGTACTTCTCAAGTAAAAGGAAAGATTAAAAAATAAAAAAAATCACTCTAAATATACATAGATATATTTTTGTAGTGCAAGTCAGAGTCAAGCAGGGCATGCAAGAGCTTAGTTCTACTCACTGTCAGCAGGTTTGCTATCACTTAGGAAAGGTTCCTGCTCCATGATGTCCATTGGTATTTTAATACTTGGGACTTTTTCTGAGTAGGGGCAGTCAGACTGTGAAAGAAACGCGTAAAAGGTCTTAGAATATTCCCACTGCTCTCTCTCTTATCGTCTCGCACACATTAAAATTATCCTTCACAGTTCTGTAGGAACGGGGAAAAGAAAAGAAGGAAAAAGAGAAAAGCATCCTCCAGCTTAGTTGCCTGATGGATTCCACTGGTTCCCCACTGCACCCCACTTCCCTTCATCCCTCATACTCTGAAAATAAAACAGACTGAAAGAATAATCTGGTGGAATTGTAAATTGTAATACATCTCCCCCTTTCCCACCCCATCATCTTAGAAGACACCATCCCATTCTGCCTGGAGTCTGCTGCAGGAAATAGAGATGGAAAATGCATTTGTGGGCAGACACGGCAGGGCAGTGGCTGCTGGAAAAGCTCATCCAAACCCTTTATCCTGCTGGGATTTTTGTAAAAGCCTTTGCTTGTTCCCAATTGCTCTGCAGGGCCCAGATATGACAAGGCAGAGGTTCCTTACATCAGACTGGCTCAGCTCCCTCTTTAATGCAAGCGGAGTCAAACCCAATCTCAGTTACACCTCTGGTTCATCAATTCCAGAGCCTCTGGAAGAATTCTGTAACCCTGGCCCGGCCAGAGAAATAGCAACCAGGTCAGGATGAGGCACAGCGAAAAGCTGGGATCCCCCAGAACTGGGTACCAGCAGGATTTTACACCCCACGGCCTTCTATCATCCAGAATTGCTTTGCTTTTTTCCTCATAGCCAAGGAAAGGCTGATAGTGCCTAACTTGGCCAAGGCAGGAAGGTGGGATTTGCCAGAAATGTTGGGATATCTCTGTCCCTGAAGAGAACCAGACCCACAACACTGGGATGGAGGGAGGAGACCTTTCAGTCAGGGCAGGAGAACACTAAGGAGGCCAGAGAATGGCTCTCCCTGGATTATTATTCCTATTTTTAACTTATTTTTTAACATAACTGATACCCAGTGCCTTATTTCATACTCCAACAGCAAGATGTTTCCTCGGGACTATTTTTATGAGGCTGAGGGACAAGCATAACGCAAATAAAGCACAAGCAACACCCAGCAGTCCCCTTGGCTCAACTCGGATCCATATATTGCCCCCCAAATCCCACAGGATTAACTCTGGGGGTGGATATTTCTGGAAGGGAAAGTGTGAAAATAATCCAACCAGTAATGCCCAGTGCTGTATGTTCAGGAAGCTGGTTAAAGGAAGTGCTGAAAAAAAACCGACAAGAGTTAAGAACCAGTATTTTGCATAAAATCTCTTACCCATTAGATTAATTACTGTACCTGGAATTCAGGAAAAGCCTAGGAAGAGAGGAAATACCTTAAAACATACGGGAGAGAGGGGAGCCATGGCTTGGGATATGACACTGCTGGATTCACACCAGTTAAGAGTAGGGGACAGAGTCAAACCTTCGCTGATTACTCAGGAGGGCGTCTTTTAATCTCATTTTGGTTTGCTCAAAGGTGCTAAAGAAAACCCTCACCCTGGGAACTGCAGGAATGACAGGACAGGGCTGCTTGCTGTCTGAACTAAAAGCCAATCCTCCGAGCTGTTTTTCCTGCTGTGCTAAAATGGGATTCTTTTTCAGCTTCAGGTGACTTTACCTCTCCCTACACCCCAGGAAAGGCCTTTCTTCACGGACATGAGCAGAAGAAGTGACGCCGTGCTTAGAACTCATCACAGACTGTGTTTAGCACTTCAATATAAATTTAAAGGATTTGAGTTAGACCTGAGCAGGAGAATATTTAAAGGCTACATTTCTTCTTTTCATATGTACAGGAGGAAAGAGAACAGTCAAAGGCACATGGGTCTGGTCTAGCTGGGTCACTTTTCACTATTTAGGGCATGCTGCCACCTGAGGTAGGACCAGAGTGTACTGCAGAGGGCATGGATGCTTGGGAAACATTTAGGTGATGAGTTTTACCAACACAAAGCAGTTTTTCCTGCAATATGACAAATCACATCTGTTTTGTGCTTTCCAGAAGAGGCATTACAAAAATATTTTAAAAAAAGAACCAGAAGGACCAGAGCTACTGGTGAAAAGCATTCTCATCCTAAAATGTAAGAGACAACGAAGGGGAGAAAGGCACAGGAGGGAAGCTGGAGGAGGCAGGGTGATGAGAGGCATTCTAGCAAGGGCCATGACATCTCAGCAGGTGCCTGGTGCTCTTGGAAAGTGTGATTTCATTCCTAGCAATGCACAAACCACCCACCACAGGCTGGAAAAGGGAAGGCAGTGTAGGAAGTAAGTGTTCTTTGGGACCCATTTGCTGCAGCAGCAAAAGACTGAGCTGTGAGCTCCACAAGTGGCTGGAAAATGTCCAGCCTCAGCACTGGGCAGGGCACGGAACGCGCTGGGGGTTGGCCACTTAGGAAGGAGGAATGTGACAAGAGCAGGAAGCTCCTTACATCATCATTGTCACTGTCCATACTGCCCTTCTTCTTTTTCTTCTTCTTCTCGTCCTCTTTCTTCTTCTTGTCCTTTTCTGGAATGACGTCATCAAGAAAGCTTAAGTCATGCTGGGAAAAGAGGTAGTCCATGGCTTTTCTGACTGCCACCAGGGCCAAGATCTGCAAAGGCAGAGAGCGATTCCCAGTCACATTTTACCTTTCATTTGGAACACTGCATTCCTCTCAGTTCTGCTTCTAAGCCCACACTCTTGAATTCTGGCTGTAAATGAACATACAAAGAAGGTGGTGAATACCCGGGACATCTCTGCCAGCTTGAAAGGTTGTGCTGTGACTGCCTCATGGCAGAAAAAAACAGAAGCAGTGGACACAAAACAGTATCATAATCACTCAGTACTCCTGTATTACTAAAAAATAAAGAGAAAAAAAATGAGCACTTTCATTTACTTTTGGAGGCAGGTTCACGGGACAGCCTGAGTAATAAAACCTCGACTTACTTCTCACCACTTGCCCAGTTGAGTTCTTAAGAAATCAGACAAGTGCCAATCCATGCCCCCAGAGTTTGGACAGTAAGGTTTACTGGGATTGTGGCAGCAGGAAACTGGAGGAAAAGCTTGTTCTGTGCAAGACTGCAATAAAAGCACTGGGAAAAAGGAAGGGACATGTCTGAAATGGGTGTTTACACGGACGCTGGCTCTGACACCCCCAGCAGAGGCCACTGAGATCCCACACAGGCTTTGCCAGTGGGTACATCAACAGGCTGGAAGCTGTAACCCATTCCCAACAGGCTGCCTCCAAGGAAAACTTTATCCCAAGCAATGATGATCCACAGCACAAACCATTCCCAGGAAAAGTTGTCAAGCTTTGACTTGCGTAACTTAAGACGCGATTATAGACGTGAGGAATTACTCACGGGTGGAAAAATGCCATGCAGACACCCGTGATCATCCCACTAGGAATTACTGTGCTGAAAATGCCTTTCCTCCAAATAAACAGGGAGTTTGGCTATTGGCCAAATCCTCACAAACTGGAAGTCTGTAGTTTTTTTGCTCATGAGTGCTGAAAATTGAGCTTTTGCCATCATATCCAGCTCCACCAAAGCTGTGGCTGTGCCTTCCCTGAGTCTGCACCATTCTAACAAACTTCGGCAGCCTTGGGTTTCACTCAGATTCTAACACGGGCAAAGAGATTTAGATTCAACTCCCAACATCAGTGTAACACGGCCATGGAATTGCGATGGAATGCCCTATCAGTGGGAATTACTGATTTTTAACATCTTTTACAGGAGCATGTGTCCCAGCAGAAATATTTGGAAAATTTTTTTACTTGCATATCTTTTCTCATTTTACCATCTTGCTCTTTATCTGGGTTCTGCCCTCCCTCCTTCTCTCCCTTAAATAAGCACTGCAGCTCCTACCTGCCCCCACAACTGAGATTTTACTTGTCCATAAATCTGAAATTAGGTGACCTGGAGCCAAGATTTATTCAGGAGTTTCATAAAGCTTTGCCTTTGCAGAAGTCTGACCCATCTCCAAGCCAGAGAGTGCCTAACTGTGTCTAAAGCTCTAGTAATAATATGAATAATCACCCACTGATGGTAAACAACATTAGTGTCTTTTTACTTGAGTTCGAGGAAAAGAGACATTCCCTTTCCCTCCCTTTGCCACCCCTCTTAGCACTGAGCCTCCTTCTTGGTTTTGTCAACTTGTGCTATTTAAAAGCTGGGGAGACATTTTGTATCTGGTAGTTAGTGGGGACTAAACCAGGAGAACTGTGCCCCTCTCCTTGGTTCATGCAGCTCAAGGAGAAACCTCGGCAAACCTAACCTTGGCAGCCAGGAACGGTCAACACTAACTACACCTTCCTGAGAAAAAATTAACTTTCCAGGCTCGTTTTCCTCCAGATGATTTATGTAAAGGCAGCCATGGCCACACTGACCCCGTGCAGTCCTACATGAGTGCCATGAGGGGAGCCCTGAGCCAGAGGCTCGCCGGGGAGAGGTCGGATTTACACGTTTACAGGAGTGTACAAGCAGGGAAGGAGCAGGCTGTGGTGAAAGTGAGGGATGTGAAAGAGAGCATCACCTACCATGACAGGGAATATGATAGCAGCCACGGTGGATTTGAGGATCCAGAGGAGGGCCAGGCACACGACCTGCAGGAAGGTGAAGAGGTGGACCCTGCGCAGCGGGACGTGGCGCAGGTAGATAAAGTCAGGCTGGTGCTTTAGAGGCATCAAGAGCAGCTTCAGACGATCCATGAACTGGAAAAGAAAAAAAAGGGATGTTGAAATGAAACCCAGGATGCACAAAAAGGAGAGAAAACAAGATGAATGCCAAAACCAGGGTCAGCATCACACTCTGGGGTATTTTTACTGTCCTCTGCTTCCCTGCTCCTGCCAAGGAAAGGCATTCAGCCTTCAGGAACAATGCTTTTGTTTTCTCCAAATGAATCAGGAGCAGAGGTCAACAGAGGCAAGGGCAGACACTGCATTGCCAGCAAACAGAACAGCACCTCACCGAAGAGCAAGGAAGACGGGCAGCTTTCCCAGCAGTGTCCCTTTGCCCTGTGCTGGACTGGATGGACTTGGAGTTAAACCAAAATGGGGATTTCGCATTGAGTAAAAAACACTCTTGATCCCAGTCCCCCCACCACCTGGGATGGGAGCAGGGGAAATCCCCTACAGGAGAGCCAGCCCCAGGGCCAGCAGGACAATTCCCTCGTTGTCCCCTGCCGGAGCGCGGGCTCACTGCCCACTGCCGGGACCAGATGGATCCCGCACCAGTGAATGGAAACTGGAGTTGTTTTACAGAACACCCAAGGGAATTCTGGGGCTCACAGAACAGGCAGTCCCTTCCCCTTAGGGCACAACCCAGCATGAAGAAGAAAGGCCACAATTTACAGGGTGCCAGAAAGCAACAAAACCACTTCCAGCCTCCTTGGACCAGCTACAGGCGCTGGGCATGAGAATGTCTCCTTACATAAGATTTCCTCAACGACAAAGAGAGGGGCTTGGCTTCCCCTCCCTGGACAACAATGTCTCTCTCATTAGCATTGAGGAATGACCCTGCTGCCATAAATCATCCCCCTTGTTTGCCTTCAGTCTGTGGCAGAGGACCCAAACCACCCTGGGAGAGAGCCTGAGCTGGGGCAGAAGCTTGTAGAATCCTGGAATGGCTTGGGTCGGAGGAGATCCTAAGGGGATCCTCTTGTTCCACCCCCCTGCCATGGGCAGGGACAGCTTCCACTAGACCAGGTTGCTCCAAGCCCCATCCTGTTTGCCAAAGATGGACCCAGGCCTTCCCAAAGCACCCCCCGGCACTGACAAGTGCCCACTTAGCCACTCTCCCTTGGTCCCCCATCTCAGGACACCCAGGCTGTGGCAAAGTTTGTCAACAGCTGCCACCCTCCATAGGTTTCTTGGGAAGGAAGAGGAGGCATTGAAGGGGAAGGGGAAAGCTGGAGGGTTGTGGAAGAAGCCCCATGCTGGTTGATGACTCACCTGCACGCCGTTGAGAGATGCAACTCCCATGTAGAGGAAGACACCGTAGAGCACGGGCATGGGAATGAACTGTGTGGGAGGAAGAGCAGCAGAGACCGGGTGAA
This sequence comes from Dryoscopus gambensis, assembly GCA_013389985.1. Lineage (NCBI taxonomy): Eukaryota > Metazoa > Chordata > Aves > Passeriformes > Malaconotidae > Dryoscopus > Dryoscopus gambensis. The sequence continues at coordinate 13,109 of WEIT01011397.1, forward strand.
CAACCTCGCCGTACACCACGCACTGTTAACACAAGGTGGGACAACACTCCCAGCCTGTCATCAATTCAAACTGCACCCGTGAGTGGACAGCACGGAGGAATGAAGCCATATAAATAATAAAGCAAAATAAAGCCAAAAAAATGATAAATCCTTCTGCTGTGTTTTGAGAAACACAAGCACATTTGTGCAATCACACTCTCCCACTTCACCACGACTTGGACATCTTGTCAAGAACCAGAGGGAATGATGCCAGTCACTCAGCAAGCTGAGGAGCAGGTGGGAAAATGTGTTTCAGTGAGCTTCAAACTGCCTTTCACCTCTGATTTGTGGTGTAACTGGAGGCAGAAGGCAGAGAAGAAGAAAAGGCAGCAAGGTCCTGTAGTTCGTGGTATACCCTGTTTTCCCAGATAACAAGTGACAGACCAAGAGGAAATGGACTCAAGTTGCACCAGAGGAGGTTTAGGTGGGATGTTAGGAAAAACACCTTCATAGAAAGGTTTGTCAGGCCCTGGCACAGACTTTCCAGGGCAGTGCTGGAGTCACCATCTCTGGAGGAATTTAAAAGCAGGGGACATCGTTTAGTGGTGACTTTGGCAGTGCTGGTGAGACTGGGTGATCTTAGAGAGCTTTTCCACTTGAACCAATCCTGTGATTCCATGTCCAGTCCAGCTCAGCAAGCCATGCAAATCCATGCAGAAAGGCTGTTCTCTGGAGTCCCACGTCAGTGACAACAGTCATGCCAAGCCAATCTCTGCCTGCTCCATCTCTCACACACATTAATCCATAACTATTCCCAAATACAGGGCTGTGACTTCCCTTCTTCACTGCCAGAATGTGTCCTTTCAAATATCACTTTCTGCTCCCTCAAAGTGCTAAAGCGCTGCCCATTCCTCCACATCGGGCACATCTCCCCTCGGGAGTGAGGAAGGTGCAGGGGAACACCAGACAGGCTCCCAGAATGAGTCTCTGTCACTCAACGCAGATGTGGGCAGCCAGCCTGGCAGGACAGGAACAGGGATGCTTGGAACAAACCACAGGCAGGAGCTGAATTACGGCCTTTGTGGGATTTACTGGAGCCCAGGGAGGATGGAATGAGCTCCAAAGGATAGCCCCTCATGCAGTGCCAGGTGGCTGCCGCTGAATGGCAGCCGCAGCCAGGCCATGGTGCCCACGGTTCCCAGCCCTTCTACGCTGGGAACCCTCCCCTTCCAACCTCTGCACAGAGCTCATTAAAGAGGCACTATCCAGTGTTTTAGCATATTCCCCACCACCTTATTCATCATTTCTGGCAGGCATTTCCCTGGGGGCACACGAGCACCAAAATCACCTGGCCACATGCTACCCAAAGCCTCCCTGCCTGCATTTTTCCTTCCTTCCTGAGTCTCACTGCCCATCACCTCCTGCAAGCTTCTTAATTGTTAACTCCTCCTTCTCGTGGATTTATTTCCTCCTTCAAGTGAACCACATTGATAATTCCCATTCGAAGGTAAATGCTTTTTCTGCAGCGTGGGGTCTGCCAACACCATTGTAGGAGGGAGGGGGACCCAGCGTGTGGTTCACAAAGCTATGGGTGACCACGGGATTCAAAGCCCTCACTGGATCTGAGGGATGAGACAAGACATGAGAGTAGCTCCAGTAAGCAAGAATTGAGCCTTCTAGCTCATTTTCACTGCTCTCTTCTCCTCCCCTTTTGTTTGTTTCCACGGAGCTTTTTAAAAGTAAGAAAAATGTCTGAATATTATTTCACCACTCCATGATGATTAATCCTGTAGATCATCCTGAGGTGAAACCTCAGTACATTGTCCTGCAGAGGAGCAAGCAGTGCTGTCATTTTGGAAGACTTTCTCTTGGCGAAGTATTCTCTAATGATGGGGGTATTGGCTTCGGCGCTCCAGGCAAAGCTGCTGCAGGCCAACAGGATTAAAACTGTATTTATAGGAAAGTGCCTGTCACCCTCCTAGCAGGGCCAAGGATGTTTCTGTGGAGATCTGCCTTGGCTGAGTAGAAACACCAGCAGCAACATCCAAAACCAGCACAACCACCGCAAAGCCCTCAGAAAACAAAGCTGGGATTATTCTGTGGATTGCCTGGTTTATTGAATTTGGGATTGTCAGCATTCAATTCGCCGCTGGCAGGAGAAGACTGAAATGTTCTGCAATGAGTTTAGCAGTGCAGCTCTCTCCAGCAGGACCCTGCCACTGGAATTTGCTAAAGGTCCTGAAATCCTGCCAGGTCCTTCCTGCTGGCACGTGGGCCAGGAGCGTGCTGACTTATCCTCAGGCGTCCTCCAGCAAGGATCTTCCCCACACACTGTCTTAGGGGAAGCACAGGCAAATAATGACTGAAGCAATAATAGGGGAAGTAACAGACCCCAGTGGGATAGAGGAAGAGGGATCCTGCAGGGAAAGGTCACATAAACTAAAAAAACAGGATTATCACAATCAGGCATTAAATTAAAAGCACAGAAATGCCTTGTTCGTGTGGAGATGGAAACTGTTACCCCAAGACACCAAAATTCGAGCTGTACAACCAACCTTAGAAATGAAGAACAGGAACACACTGGCTTGGAAATCCACTGTCTCCACTCTCTCCACAGGCAGCACCACTGCTGCCTGCCTACCTCCTACCCTCAGGTTCACATCACACTGTGCCTCACAGCCCCTGCGGTTTCCAAAAGCTCATCTGCAGCCTCCAGAAATGCTCCTCCAGACACCCATCTGCTCCTTCCCACAGTTGGGACACACGGTGCCACTGGTCTGGCATCTTCTGCTCATGCCGTCGGCCTACAGATCCATGGATAAGGGCTCCTGCAGCTGACATCTCCTGTTGGACAGTATGTCCACGCTTGGCACCACGTCCATCACTATCCCTGGAGAAGACAACATCCTCCACAAGACAGGGATAAGCAGGTTTTCCGGTTTCCTTCTACAATTCTGATGATCCACTAAGGATGCATTTCTCTGCGGCTACATGCCAACAAATTTCTGGTCTTGGAAAACAGCAACCTACCTAGATCCATTGGTCCATCAGCAGCACATCTGTCCAGAGCCTTGGCTAAACTCACAGGAAAAAAACGGTTCAGGAGATGAAGAAATGCCATTTAATTGCACTGCTTCCTCCAGAAACATGTTTTCCGTACTCTGAGCTTTATCCACAATATGTTTTCCATAAAACACAGGCCCAGTAGAGGTATAAAAGAAATCATAAAAGAAAAGGGAACTTAACTTTATGCAAACATGGAAAAATAATCTTAAAATGAAAAAAACCCATGGTGCCCAAGAACCCCAGCCCTCAACTTGGTCACTGTTCTAGCACACTACAACCATGCTGGTTTTTCCTTCCAAAAGGTTTGGATTGAAGCTTTCGAAGAACTGTAAACAGTCTTTACCTTCAGGATGGGAGCCATGAAGACAGACACCCCAGTCAGGATGAAAACGATGACTCCAGTGACTCTCTGCTCCCTGAAACAACATCACTGAGTCAGGACCACAAGTACTTAACACCAACTGAAATCCCCAAAACTCATTTTTGCAGCCACATTTTTCAGCCAACAGCATCAGGCAGATGGCTGGATCCTGACCAAGCCCAGCAGACCTCTGTTTTAAACTCCCAGATCGTTTTGTTACACTGTTTGGGGAGCAACACAGCACTGCAACTGCGCAGGGGGAGTGTGTTTACATGGTAAACATTACAAACCATCCACCAGCACTCCCAGTTCCCCACACAGCCGTACTCAGAGCATGCAGAGAGGCAATAAATCATCAGCCTTCCATGCTGAGATCAGTAACACGTTGTGAGCCCTGCCCAGAGCACTCCAACAGTCAGATAAATCATTCAGACCTTCACAGGGTGCTGAACATGTGCCTTCAGCAGCACCCACAGGGCTTCCCACATCCAAAAATACCTTGGCTGGTAATATTTCAGAACACTAACAGTCAGGCCATAAAATTTCTATTTAGTTGCCTAAGCAAGCAGTCTGATTTCCAGGAGTAATCCCATCGGAAGCACTTCAGACCACTTAATTAAGGCAACTAAACACAGGAAAAAATGCTTCATTAAGTAGAGCTGGTTACACTAGGTATGACAGGTTTGTATGTTTGACCATTACATTTGCTAAAGAATGCTTAATATCCCTGGTTAGCGAAATCTGCAGGAAATTTATTTCCTTCAACAGAGGAACACTCTGTCTGATGTGGCCAAATAAACTTTGGAGGAGTCACATGAGGGCTTGCCCAAGGAATTGGCTTTGGAAATAGGGAGAAAGCAGCACAAAATTCTTTGTACGAAAGGATTTTGCAGGCAAACAAGGTAACTCCGTCTTCCTGGTTGGACATACCTCACTCCCAAAAACTTTGGCTGTTCTCCAGGGGCTGAAGTCTCCGTCTCCATCTTCAAGCTGTCGATGTGAGCGATGGAGATGACGGTAGCAGCCACGTACCAGGGCAGCCCCATAAAGGAGCAGACAATCATCAGAATGGCCACCCAGAACAAATCCAGGTGATAGCCAGCACCTTTCTGTGGAGGGAGACAAACAACCTTCAGCTTTAATTATTCCAGATGCCTACGGAGCAGGGCAGAGGCACACCGCCCAGGCAGCATTTCTTTCTGCAACATCCAGGCCAGCAGAGCCGAACACCAGACATACATCGGACCTTGTGAACAGCATAATAAGGAAACATCTCCCTCAGGACCCAACCCCAATCTCCTTTAGGAGCGCAACAAGAACAGCTGAAGCCTCCCTCCCTACCCAAAGGAGAAAGCTACCCTCATTCTTGATTCCTTTTCAAACACCTCTGATCCTCTATTTTTAAAATCCTTTAATGAAATAAAACAGGAAATCCAGTGGTTAACAAGTGCCAAGAGAAGAAGTGAAGAAACAAAAGAGCCATCAAGAAAAGGGATCTTCAGAAAAACAGCGGACAAACCTCTAAGGTTTGCTATTTTAAAACAGATTAACCTTTTTTTAATCCCATTCAATTTGATTTTATTGGAAAAAACAAATGATCCAGGCCTAGGATGACCCAGGAGGGAGAGCAATCCAGCTTCTCTTGAATAATCCTCACTGTTTTCCTCACACATGCGCTGCTTACCTTGGCTGGCGGGTGGCACCGGGATGGGCACCCAGCAACACCCTGCCAACACTTGAGCAAGGGATGAGCAGAAAAAAACACCTTTCTCCTGCAGCAGACCTTGCATATGGAAGTGTTTTTTGGTGTGGAACAACAGGATGGGGCTTGTGAACCCTCAATTCCACAAGATACCGTGCTCACACCATAACAAAGGAAGCAAAGAATACACTTTTTACATCAGACAGTACTTTTCTGGAGTGTTTATAACTTTGTTACTAAAAAAGTACAGCCAGTGCTGACAGCAAAACCACATTCAGTGGTTCATAAGCTGCAGAGACAAGGGGCCTCTTCTTCATGAGGGAAGAACAGCGAATATTTTCTTACAGCGTTTAAGAAAATGCTATGTCTGCTTAGTTAAGTGCAGGAGATCAGCCATCTCTGAGTAACATGAGGGCCCAGATACTGAATTTATCTGCCCATACACGGGTGGCAAAGAGGGATGTTCTAAAGGGGTTTTTTTAAAACCATTAGCCAGCATTCATCACTGTACACAAGAAACCTTTCCCATTCTCTGGTACTTCAGCTCTCTCCACCAGGCTGGGCTCAGGATGGTCTTAAATTACACATTACTTGTCTAATGTTTACAGTGACCATATGAATTGAAACATCCTCTTTTCCAAGCAGAAGCTCCCTTCCCATTTCAGACAGCTCTCTGGAAAACTGATGAAGCAGGTATCTAAATAATGACCCACTATTACCTCTGTTTTGAAGGAGTCATTACTCCCACAGGTCAGACCACTTGAAACGTGCCCTGTTAGCAGGAAGAGAGAGTCTTCTTTTACAGGAATTTAATATTTTTCAATAGAAATGACCGTGCAGCGAAAGGAAAAAAACCCTACAGGCATGAAAAACTGCATAGCACTGGTCTGGAAAGTTTATTTTAAAAACATGACTACATCTTAGGCTGTTACGTGTCAGCTCTTCTTTAAATAACACCCAACTGGGGCTATGCCCTTGGTATGTCCCAAATCTCTCCAGCTTATCGCTCGCATTTGACAGCACCGTGCAGCTTTGGCCACCAAGCCACTTTTCTTGCTTAGAAACAGCAGCCAGTGACAAGGAGTAGGCTTGTGTCCACAAGGGAGTAAGGTGGCAGGAGGAAAAGCCCCTGCACATGCTGCAGGCACAAAGCACACCCACCTTGAGCTTGTGCTCCTTCCTGTTGACGATGACGGCCGTGATCTGCTGGTCCATGAAGATGAGGATGGTCACCAGCAGGGCAGGGATGGCTGCTGCCAGGTACACCCACCACGGGTTCCCTCCAAAAGGGGGGATAAACCAACCCCTCTCGGGACTGGTTGGCTTTGAAGGGCAAGGAAAAGGAAGTTTGTGTTAGAGGCGCAGTAGAGGAGTGATGACGTCCCAAAACCAGCTTTGCTTCCAGCAGTGGAGCTCCAGGGAGACGCTTCAGATTTGTCACAATTTCATCCTTCCCATCAGCACCAATCAAAGGTTCCAAGTATGGGGACAGAATTTAGGAGACAAATCAGCCAACCAAAATGCTGCTAACAAAAAGCATCCTAACCCTAACCCTCTGAGTAAACCAGCCCTTTCCAGCCCACTGACTACCTTCCCATTCTGAGGGCAAGTCATTCCATACACGGCAGGTGTGGGGGAAAAGGAACCTCTTCCAAAGGTCAGCAAACAAGCTCACAACAACGTACCTTGAATTCACTTGGCACAATTAGTTTTGGTGTGTCCACACCAACCAGGGCATCTATTCCACAGAAAATCAAAATGGACAGGATAATGGCAAAGTCACTAATGAGCTTCCGGGCCTGAAAGAGAAGGTGATATCATAACCACAGGAGTTAGCACCACGAAACACCATTTCACCCATGCTTTAGTGTCTACATGAGAAACCCCCTGGCAAGACAAGCTCATTATTTCTTCTGCCACAAATATGCCCACTGTCATGTCCAGTGTCACTTGCCACACATGCCTCGGTACTTTTTACTGTATTCTCTGAAAGCCTAAATGGAAGCACAAAAACAACACAAACTTCCACAAATGAAATACTCTGAATGACTGGCAGAGATTACACTGTTTGCTCTTCAAGTAATAAATCAAACTAAGCAGACAGGAAAACAAACCGGGCTTCTCAGCTAAATCCCTAAGACTGCAGCTCTCCTGAAGTCATTGGAATACAACAACTTAAAGCTGCCACTGATCAGACCCCAGAATTTAACCTGACAGGAGCCACTGTGCTAGCCTGAAACTGTGTGAGCTTTCCAGAGCTGTTGTTCCTTCCAGGTTTCCTGGGTTCACATGGTTACAGATAAATTGAGCTGCATTCCAGCCCAGCTGGAATTTGTTTCTTTTTTATTAAAAATAAGAGAGGTTCAATCGTAACACAGGGGAACAGTAAACATCCATGCAGGTTAAATCCCTGTGTGTCAGAGTGCCAGAAACACGGCAGTCTCAGAGAGAAACGGCTCTGGCACACACAGGAAGTGCTGGCTCCAGCCTGGCCTGGGAGCCTCACCAGGGGACAAAACAAGCAGATGCACCTGGAACATGCCTGTAAGCTTGGAAGGGTCACCTTCAGCACCTTTAGGATGCCTGCCACATTACCTGAACAGGTTATCCTCCTGGTTCTTCTGCTGCCTTACCTGTGCCCTCCAGAACCACTGGGAGCAATCCCAGGCATACCTTTGTTAACCAGATCCAACAACCAGCTGCACTTTTATCCCAACCAGCGCAACGTGGCTTCCCTGCAGAGCATCCCTCCCTGTGTGTAGGACAGCTGCTCGAAAGGAAGGTTGACCTGTGCCCTCAGAAAGACTGATGAGGTGACAGCAGATACTCACAGTTGTGGGAAAGTAGCGACTGGTCTTGAATTTCTTCAGGGCCATGGAGCAGGTGTAAGTGCCAAAGAAGAGGATGAAAGACATGAGGGTGATGTCAGGGACATAGTCACAGTTGTTGCCCACAAGTTGTCCCCCATACTTCAAGCACTCCTTGGCTGTCAGAGCTGCCCAGTCAATGGTGGTGTTGTCCTGCAGAAAAAAAGGAAATGTTTCCATAAGGCTGTGTATACTCTGCCCGTGTTGGGACAGGACTGGTGACAGAGTATCTGAGAGGAACAGGGAGGCATTGTGCAGAGGCTAAAAATCATGGAAATCAGAACAGCTTGGGTGAGACCATTTTCCTGCTGTGTCTGACTAAAAGGGGTTATTACCCTGTGTCTTAACTTCCTTCCCCCCCACACAAATGTGATCCATCAAGCCCCACTTCTTTCTCCTCATTATCCAGAGCTTGCCAGCAGAGTGGCACCGCGAGACACTGCAGTCCATGTGATCCCTGCCTTCCCAAGGGGAACTCACCAGCTCGGAAGAGGGAGAGACCAGCTCATAGTCTGACAGCACCATTGTCCTGTTAAGTAATGAGCTATTAACTGCAAGAGAACAGAAAAAAGGGAATATAGTGAGCAGGATGCAGGAAACAGCTAGGAAGGAGAGCAAATTCCAATTATTAAATAATTTCTTGACTCTGCCAAGCTGTTTGCCACCTCTTTGCTCCAGTAAAGTGAGTCACAAGTGTTTCAGGGAGAGTCAAAAGCCTCAATCATCAATCACTCACAAAATGGAAAAAGAAAAGGTTAAGTGAAACGTAACCCAAACCCAATTGGGATTATATTTCGAGTTCATGGTAAAAAAAAAAAAAAACACAAAAAACCAGACAGACAATGTAATATTTCCTAGCTTTCCAATATTTTTCTAATGATTTCTGGATTACATTAAATACCCACAGAACACTCCTAATGATTAATTTCAAATGCAAGGACAACACCAAAGATGTCCAGAAAAGCAAAAGGCATTTCAGTGTCCAGCATAAACACAGTTCTGAATTAAAAAAAAGAAAAAGGACAGCAAGCAATTGAAATCAACAGGATGGGGATAATTTCTTTGAAAGAAGGGGCAGCATTCCCTGTGGCTTCTGCAGCATTAGGAATCATGGATTTGAAGTTTCATTTAGAAATGCAATCCTTCCTGCAAACGGGCTCGTGGCCCCTGTGCTCATGGCTTACCGAGGTTTTGCATAAATAAACTTTTTCCACTTGGATGTCTGGAGAGCCACAAGTGTTTCAATGGGAAGTGGAGACTTCCAATTTGGCACTGACCATTCCCATCGTCCTAGTTTCAAAAAGGAGACCGTTCTGCCATTCCAGCGGAGGCAGAACCAGACCAGCATCCACGTGCTCGCCAAGATCCTCTGTTTAACAGGGAAGGCAGGCACCCAGCTCCCGGGGAAGCGGCTCCCAACACCTGCGAGGAGCAGCCAGCAGCTCTTCCTGTTGGACAGGTGTGCCCAGATAACCTGCAGTTTACTTTGGGCACAGACCAAGTTTCTGACTCACTCCCCATTGTTTGTGGGATCCCTAATGGTACAGCCAGCGTCCCTCTGTTTGGATTTGGGTTTTGTAACCCTTTGTTCCCAGAACCATAGGTACACTGGCTCTATCTGCCACGCAGCCCACGCTCCAGAGATAGGCTGCCCTGGGGATACACTTCCCTTCTGCTTAGCAAGGAAATTTTTGTGCTTTCCCTCTCATCCATGCAGCCAAGATGTGGGAACCACCCACGCTTGGGTAAGGCCTTGAATAAATCCAGCTCCTGAAACAGGAGTGACCTGAGCTCCATGGCAGTGACCTGAGCTGCGTGGCAGTGACCTGGCCACCACTCTGCCCCTTTGTGGAATTCTTGGAGGAATGCCATTTGGAACTGACAGCCACAGGGATGCAAGGAGACACAGGTGCAGAAATAGCTTCTCCACTGGTCATGATGCTCTCTGGAGGAGTCCCAGGAAGGCCAGCTATACTGACATTCCAGCTGGGATGTAGGGTGAAATTTACCTCTCAGCTTCCTGAGACTAAGATAGGATATCTGAAGACAACCAATAAAGAAGGAATAATCTACCTATTATCTGGGTTGCAGCAGAAAGGAAAAGGAGAGCAAAGGCCACCTTTTACCTACAAACCGGGGAGGTTATGAACACTCCTTTACCTGGATCTAGTGGTTTACAGGCACAAGAGTAATGCGTGATATAGTCAACCTTGAACTGGGAGTTGATGGGATAATGATCTGCCAGCTTGATCATCTTCTTGAAAGCATCATAAATGAAGATGAAGCTGATCAGAGAGGAAAATCCTTCTTCGGTGAAGCGGGTGAAGTACTTGACCAGGAAGCTGGCGTCGGTGGCCACGAGAATGAGACACTGGAAAGCTGACCAGAGGCCAATCCAGAGGCGGAACTCCAGGTAGTCAAAATCGTTGTCCCTGCAACAAGACAAGGGTGGCAAGAAAGGCAACCACTGGGTTAGATAAGATCAGAAGTACAAAGCAGATGTTACACCGAATGAAGCTGAGTCAGGGGAAGTTGAGATTGGACATAAAGGAAAGATCTTCTCCCAGAGGGTGGCTGGGCCCTGGAACAGTCTGCCCAGGGAAGCAGTCATGGCACCTAACCTGACGGAGTTCAAGGAGCATCTGGACAGTGCTCTTAGTCATATGGTTTAGTTTTAGGTAGTCCTGCCAGGTGCAGAGAGTTGGACTTGCTGATCCTTATGTGTCCTTTCCGACCTGGGATATTCTACGATTCTATGACAAACCCTGGTGCTAGGAATGACAGAGTGTGAAGAATCATGGAGCCAACTGCATCATTCCCTCCTGGGAACGATGGCCCCTTGTTTGCTGCTTGAGGCTGAGGTGCTGTGTTGGCACAGAGTCCAAAGGTGGGCTTTTAGGAGTGAAAAAATACCAAAAGGGAACACTGGAGCAGATAAGGACCTGCCAGGAAGGCCACTGCCTGTTCTGGGGAAGGCAGCAAGAGGTGGTGGGACTGGCAGGCTCAGCCAGCTGTAATTCTCTGGAAGCCAGAAGCCCTGCCCTGGAAGAGGGCAAGAAGCAAGTAAGAAATAAAGTGATTTAGAAAAAGAGAAGGGGGGGGAAAAAAAAATACAAGACCCCAGTGACAACTCTGAAATATCTGGAGTCAGTGCCCGAGGGGGCAGGAGCTCCCATCCATCTGAAGGCAGCTGGCAGAAACCAGGTACACTGACTCCACACCACTGAAGAACTTCAAAAATTTTAAACTATGTTATTTTGGCTTTTACCCCTCAAATTCCTGCAGTGGTTCTGAAGCTGACAGAGCAGATGGAAAAGCCCCATGTCCTGTAGGACTGGTCCCCAGTGCCAGCACCATGGAGCACCTGAGGCCAGACGCACGGCTGGGTCCGCAAGGCACTTTTAGGGATCTCTTCAGACACACACACACAGCCACACTTTAAATGAGTCAGGAGATGGGAAATTTTTCTGATTTTGCTCCTAGCTGGGAACAGCGTGTTGTGAATATGAACAACCACAAATGCATTACTGAAAAATCACAGTACTTAGGTCCAATTTCCTTGTAAGAAAGGCCTCCTTTGAAAACTCCTGCCTTTCTGCTCTGGCAGGTTGTTAGGACAATGGCTTTTATAACCACCACCTCCTCCTTAGGTTAAAAATAACCACCTTCTCCCTCCCAAAGCAGTACAAAGTGCTTTTCCATCTTGCTGTTTTCCCGCTGTGTGCAGCACCTGGGCTTTCTCAGCCCCGCCAGATGCCAACAGGTGCAGCCTGTCCATTCCTGACGCTATTCATTTATTCTAGATGAAGGAAGAAAAGAAAGGTGCCCCGCTCTTGCTCCACTGGGGAACTCTCACCCTTTGGCAGCTTCCGGTTTCCCCCCCTGGGATAATCTAATTTTCCAGTCATTCTTTCTAGCCCCTGTCCCTCCCTACATGTAGGAACACAAGTCCTGCTCAACCTGCCATGCTGAGAACATGGACTACAAGGTATTTGGGGTGTACTCTGTGTAACCTAAAACAATCTCCTTGCAAAATGCCAGCTGAAGGATCACCAGCCCCGTAGGTAAAATCATCCATGACACTGCTGATTCCTTTAGGGATTCCAGTGTATTTTCCTGGTATTGCAGATGTGGGAATGGTAAATGAGCACACCTAACCAAATGGGCTCTCTTTAGCTCTGGGTGTCAGCTGTCAACAACATGGAGGGACCAGAACTTCTTTGTACCAGTTAAATGCAAAAAAACCCCAAGTGCTTTTAAATGCAGGAAAGCTCCACCACAGAATTCTGGGGACTCTTTCTACCACTGGCACTTTTGCTTTCATAATAGTGATTATTTCAAATGACTACTGACTTAAGGACAAATTTTTGGCAACCTTGAGACCCATGGGATTTTGTTAGTGAAGAGTGGGATTCATTTCTTTGCTCCTATGGGAGTCAGGGAAGTAGTGACTGAGAGAAGCAGCACACTGTAACTAGAGCAAATTCCTCAGGGAGGACTGAAGGGGCCAAGGTTTTTTTCCCAGGAGGCCCCACGGGCACAGGCAGCGCCCTGGGACAGCGTGCCAGCAAAATCCCTGATGTGATTGCACTGGATCTCGACAAGGAACGAGACATTTCATTTTGTGCACTAAATCTCCTCCTTCCCCACCAGCAGGCAGCTCATTCCCTGGCTGGGGTTTCCTTCGCGTGGGACATTCCTGCCCTCCACCCTCTCCCCCACATACTCACTTGCTGAAATTGAAGAGGAGCCGCTCAAAGACCAGGACGGGTCCTGTGCTGCTCAAAATGGTGAGGGGCTGACCAGCCAAAAGGCAAAACACGGCGCCGGTGACAGCCGTGCCCAGGAAGCTCTCCAACACGCCCTGCGGAGACACGGGAGGGGGTCACTCGTGCGGGATAACCCTCTCTGCATGAGTGCTTCTGTCGTGACCGCGTGCTGTGCGTCCCTGAGCCCAGGGCCGAGGGGAGAGCGTCCTCTGCCTCCCCTGCGGCTCGCACCAACTTGTTGGTCCCACACAATCCGGAGTACTCGGGATAACCACGTGTGCTGAGCAGCTGGCAAGTCATGGCACATGCCAATCCTCCCTTCCACCTGTGCTGCAGGGATGGGGCTGCAGCTTTCCTGACTTATCAGGGGTACTGCAAGAATTGAAATCCAGTTTCGTGTCTCTCTTCCTTGGAAAGACACGAGTTAGTGTTTACACTGAGGAAAGTAAAAGGCTGGCTGCCTTTGGGGGACTTGTAAGGATGAGCCCAATACTCCCAAGGCAAGGAACAGCCTTCACAAGGCCCATCCTCTCCACTCCTCCTGTATTACTTACGGAGAGGGCCCTCGTGGCCAGAGCATCTGGAATCTCTTTTCCCTGCATTCTTCCACGTGTCTGTAGCTAAGAATAGTGTCTTTTCTCAGAAACACAGAACTCAGGAGCAAGCTGTGATGGAAGTGCTGGCCAGAGCAGCTCCCAGGACAGGGAGCAGGGATGGGCCATGCTCGGTGCCTGCCCCAGCAGCAGTCACTTCACTGTTTATAACAAACAAGACACATGAACTGTGATGCAGTAGCCCCAAAAATACTGCATTTTGGGGGGTTTTCTGCTACTTGATAGTAAGTGTTCATGAGACTTTTGGCCACAATAAAGTGATTCTCAATTTGAACTAAATTTGGAATCAAGTAACATTTCCCCTTCCTCCTCTAATTTAAAGACTGCACCTCATGCAGAGCAGACAGGCTTTGCTCTGCTACCCTGTGACAGTCCAGTGTTGCTCACTGGTGGGTCCTGGACACCTCTCCATTCCTGACTTCCACGAGTCTCAGAAAAGGCAAACCGTTTGTACAGGAGAGAGGGGAGCTGGGCACTGTACAGGCTGCTGGATCTTACCCTAGCCTGTAATTCATTACAGCAGAGTGCAGGGTTCCAGATATGTGTCCTCATTTCCTATGTTTGATTTAATTAAACCTGCGTAAATTAATAATTCAGTCATTGTCATGATGAGCTTAATTATTGCTAGGAGAGTTCACGTGGCTGAACCGAATCTATCTAAATACAACCTCCTACTTTTCCTATTACTCCACTAATGCAAAGCACCTACAGAACTCTTTAGCCTGAGCTAGGCCATTGATCAGCCTGTCCATGGATATGTGTCTGGTTCTCAGTAGGTGATCTCCCACTACTACAAAAGTCATCTTTCTAAAGACCTGACATTCCTCTCCTGTATCACATCTCCTGGTTTACTCATTTTCCTATTAATTTTAGGATTTTCTTTTCACCAGAGAGGCCAAAGCCCAGGTATTGTAGGAGTCAGGCAGAGGATTCGGACTTAGCAAACTTAATTGGACTAAAATGGTACAACTGAGAGCAGATCAGAGGAACTTCTCTCCACAGAAGGAGCAAAGACCTTCTCTGTCTCCTTGGCCTGCTTTTAATTACCATTTAAGGGAACTGCTGTCCAATTTGTCAGAGGACAGCCACAGCAGCAGAGAAAGCAGTGAAAACACAGGACACCTTCATTACTGTACCAAGAATTCCAGCTTTGCAGGTGCCCAAACACTGCTCTGACTGGACAGCAAAAGGTAAATGCTGTATTCGTTGGTTCTGAAAGCTCTTGCTCACCTGCATGTTCTCTGTAGCATCCCCAAGCAAGCCCCCAAAAGTGATGGCATTGGTGACAGTGGCCAGGTAGATGAAGAGGATGGCTGAGAGGGCCTGGATATTTAAAGCGTCATAGAAATCGCTGGCAAAGAACGGTGCTTTCCTCTTGATGTCTTTGATCAAGCCCCCACAGAATCTGCAAGGACAAGCAAGAGGAGACTCATGCAAGATGTTTCACCGTGGAAGTCACCACGCTAAGTCATCAGAGACACTGCCAGCAATGAAGTATTATCTCAAAGGAGTGAGATCACCCCATTACAAACAGTCTTATCACAGCTGCGGCGGTCCAGGGATCTCAGAGGGAATGTTGCAAGGAAAGATAGTATCTCAAACATGTGATGCAGCTGGAAAGAGACAAATTTCAGGACTACAAGCCACACTTCTGCTGAAACAGACCTGTACAGTTTGCATTTCAGGAAGCTCATTTGTTGTTTTGTTTTTTTTTTTCCCCCAAATATATTAGTTGATGTAATAAAATAGATTAACTCTGCTCTAAATCCCTGCCTGAATTTCTCCACATAGCAGACACCATGGCTGGGTGAGCCAAACAATCTGCTGCACGGAAAAATGCTTCAAATTGTTAAGCAGCAAAAGAGCTAGAAGTAAAAACACAAGGGAAATACTCTTGGACAACAAAAGAACTCAATTGCAGGCATCCTTTTTTGTATGATCACAGACAAGACAGTATTTAACTCTTACAAACTCCATGTGGCTCTGACACTGTCAGCATGAAAAAATGTTTGTTTAGCCTCTTGTTCTCCTGCTCACAGCTCCCCACCTATACCACATCTGCTCAGACACTGTGGCAGACAGGCACATGTCACCTTCTGACCCCAAATGAGGACACTCCACTGCCTTCTACACACTGATGTGGTGTGAAGACTTTCAGACTTTTCTCCTAGAATTGAGACTAGAACTAGAACTTACAAAGAAGATCCAGAGTGGGAGGGAGAGCACAAAGCCACCATGAAGCCCTGTGCACTGACCTTGAAACGGTGAGCTCACTGTTTTGTGGCCACCTGAGCTGCATTCCCACTCCAGCGGACTTTTATGTGGCACAAAGCAGAGTAATAAAGCAGAGAGTAGAGCCTGGGGCTCTGTTACCTTCTCTGTTTCTATCCCATAAAAGCCTTCAGCTGTGCAATTCAACTGCAACAGTAACGTCTGGAAAAGGAAACATCTCTGCTTTTGGCTAAGGCACTCCTTCAGCAATCCAAATGGATTAACTGAGGCTTGTACCGGCCATGTTTATGTCCCTCACGGTTTGCTTGACTTCACAGGCTCTCAGCAGCCGGCACCTACCTGGGCCTTCCCCTTTTTTTAACAGCTTTTTATCATTTAATGAGCATCTGATTTATGACATTTTGCAATTTGCTGAAGCCAGATGTTGAGAACCCTTCAGACGGCCTCACTCCGGGCACTAAAAGCCCCCAGGACACGTTTTGGGGTCACACCTCAGCCTGTACAGCCAGTCCATTGGGGTGGGAGGGTTTTGGCAAGGGAAGCACTGTCACCGACCTGCCCGTCCGCTGCAGCTCCTCGCAGTCGCCGTGGCCGCCGCCGCCATGCCCCCCGTCGTGGGGTGTGTCTCCGTTCATCTGCAGGTTCTCCCCACCAGAGTACATGTTCTTCCTAGGCAAGGACACAGCACGTCACGAGGACCAGGCAGAACCCCAAAGAGCCCGGAGAACTACTGGCTAAGTTACTGTGTGCCTACAACATCACCTCAAGAGGTGCAGAATTGCAGGAACATCCTCCCTCCACCTACTAAGGAAGATCTGAAAATATCTCCGAGACTTTCTAAATAGGGACAGGCAGGTGCAGGTCACTCCATGCACCTGGAATAACCAAAACACCGGCTCTTCCCATCCCCTTTCCACACCTGATGCCCACTGTCCTTCGCCGCAGAGCCTCCCTCCTGCTATTACCTCTTATCCGAAGAAGGGAGAGACTTGGGGGGCTCTATCCTAATGGCTGGATCCCATTCCCCAGGGGGGAGCACGATGACTTCATCCAGAAATTCATCGATGCCTGCGATCAGGTCCTGACGGTCCTTGGCTTTATAGGCAATGTCATGGAATACCTGCAAGGAAAAGGGACTCCCTGTGGAAAAGGTTTGCATTTTCTGTGGCCCTGATTCCAGAAGCAGCTGCTGAGTTCTACAAAATCAACTTAATTCCTTCTCAGAAACCTCTGAAGAAGTATCAGGACATGTGGCACAAGGAGGTGTGACCCTCAGAAAGCCCCTTCCTTTAGCTGGATAACAACAGAGATTCTTTCCTTGCAGGCACATATCTAATTTTAAGCAAAACATCTATTTCTAACCTTTAAAAATGTTAGTAAAGCAATTATCTATTTCTTTAATGCAAAAAAAGTTTTCCTCTGCATAAGGACTTTCAATTATACTTGGAGAAGACACTTTGACAAAGCCATCTACTTCAGTCTATCAAACCCAGATTCATTTTCAACCCTGTGACACAGAACTGATGACAATATTTACTCAAAAATAACAACATGAACTAGTTTTAGTGAAAGGTCTGGTATTAATCATGAAGAACAAATGAGAGAAGGGGGGTAAAAAGCATTAATGCTGCATTTTATAGGAATCTTCTGGACTGTGTGGAGAGGAAGTGGGTCAATGTGTGTGACAGACGAGCTGGTGGTAGGAAGGGACTTTGGGGCTATGGAAAGCAGACCACTGAGTGACAGAAACCAGGAGAGCTGGGAGCAGCTGAGCTGTAATTAAGGAACTGCAGGAGAGCGAAGCAACGCCAAGAAACAAAGCTAATGTGAATGAGCCCCGGCGCGCGGAGCCCAAGGGACGCTGGAACAAAGAAGCAGTAAATGAATCCTGAAAGCCCAGCCATGGCAGAGAGGGGCGTGAGGAGTGGCCAGCTGCTCCTGGATAACACATAAACACTGCCGGTGCTCAGGATCCTGTGCCACACACAGCACCACGGCCTGGGGGAGCCAGTCCCGTGGGGATTACCTGGATATCCCTGGCTGCATGATACTGGCACGGTAGAATGGGACACAAGGTGCGGACCACGACAGAATAAATTCAACAATTAATTCACAGTTGATACGAAAGAGTGATCACTAGCAGGAAAATACACACGGTGGACAAACCCCTCCTAGAGTCACACTTCTAAAAACCATGAAGCCAGAGGCAATGATTAAGTCAACAGATGGAATTAGGAGGTAACGCGGATATTTCAGCTTTACATGAAGGCTCCTTCCTGTTGACCAGGCTGGAGGGAAGGACATTGTTACTTGGGAGAAGCCATTTCCCATCACGGGAGATGCCAAAACACCTACCTCATCCGACATCAGCGTGGCAATGGCTCGGCCAATCTCATGATAGGACTTTGCTTTGCCCTTTGGTCCCAGCAGAATGAAGAGGAATCTGACAAAATCAAGAGATTGTTCCCATTTAAGATGGCAAAACAAACCGCTTATTACTTATACAACATCTAGACAGAAATTTGCCTTTAAAAACTGTGGTCCTTGTTAGAGATCCAGAGGCTGCCAGCGGCCTCAAGCCAACTTCAGAGCAGAGGTTACACCCTGTGGCCCACCATGCCCTGTCCACCTCCATGGGCATTTGTTCCATGGAATCACGGGAAAGTTTGTGTTGGCAAGGACCCCAAAGGCCATCTAGTTCCAGTCCCTTGCTGTGGGCAGGGATACCTTCCACTAGCCAGGTTCCTCCAAGCCCTGTCCAACCTGGCCTTGGACACTTCATTTTTCACATGATCTCTCTGGGCAGCAACTACAACCAGGTCACTGCTGAAGAGTTAAAAAAATACCACGATATGAAACCTTTGTCAGTGCAAACATACAGATTAAATAACCTCACGAGAAGCACCTCTCCTCTTCCAAGGATTAAGATTAAATATTATTTTATCTCCCTAACTCAAATATGATGAGGCACTAAGTTAAATGGCTTATGAGGAGTATTATACCCAAACAAGTAATCTCTGTTTAAAAAACCCTGGAGTCCTAAATGAAAAAAGGCAGCAAGTTAGTAGGACAGGATCCATAAATACATATTGACTGGCATTACTACATAACACTTCTTAATCGAGTTCTTCACGAGGCGTTTGTGTGTTTTACTTGAGGTTCGCAGGGAGGTGAGTAAGCCACACACGCCCAGGTCATGTCCTCTGCTCTCCTCCCACCTCCTGGAACTTTCCCTGCTTTACCAGTTCTTATAAAACAACATTCAAGAAAAACTGTTCCTCAGCCAACTCTTCCCAAACTCCAGGATGCAAATTAAGCCAAACATATTAATATAAAAAAAAGAGGTTCATAACTTCAGGAGTTGCTGCTTGGCATTCTCCTGGTTTTCCAGGAGAACCAGGCGCTTTTATAACCTTCTTCTGCAATAATCCCACCACCTGGCTCTTTTCCAGCACACAGCAGCAGCACCTGAATGCTCCGGCACTACTAAAGCACTCTTGAAAACAAGGAGTCTGTGGCATTTTCCAAATTCTTTGTCCTAATTCAGCTCAGAACTGCCTTCAGTGGGTAGAACAAGATCTTTTCATGGGCCAAACATTACAAACACAAAAACATTAATGCATTTTAGTGGCCTGAACTAGATTATGTCTGCATAGATTTAATATCATTTAGTTATGAACACTTCCACAAAACACTTCCTACAAAAGCCCTCACTCCTAGCTGTGCCATACTCCTCCTCTTTCTCTGCTGAAGGCCACTCCAGAATTCCTCCCTGCTGCACACAACACGTGCTGAGTTATCCAATGCCCACTTCTGATACTTAACACTGCTAAAAATGCTCCAAGGCAGGGAACGGGAGGTTCCACCAAGGTTCCAGAAGTAGTAACAAAATCCAGTGTTTCTCTCAATGCATTGCTAGAACAGCAACTCTGTAAGGGTTAAAGGCACCCGAACAAAGGAATCTCAGCCAAGTCCTGGAGGAAAAGTGCCTTTGCAGTGAAAAGCCTCAGTCGGGAGGCCAGGGAGAACCAGACTCCCGGATCTGCCTGGCGCTTCCCAAGTGACCTTTGGGCAAGTTACTTCACTTCATTTGAGACCCACAGACACCAGCCTTTCCCAGCTCTGCACATCAGCCTGTGCAAGTCTGTGCAGCTTATCTCCAAAAAACATCTTCTCCTGGCTCACTCCTCATCATCTTTCTCCCCATCTTCACTGCATTAAACAGCAGCCTTGAACACACAATTGTGCATTGCTGTGATGAAAATACAAAGCCATTCCCAAGCCATGTTGCCAGCTCAGGGCTTCCCCAAATGAGGAGTCCCAAGCACTGCGGGATTAAATTCAACACAAGAAAACCAAAGGCCTTAAAGGTTTTTTTCAATCTGACTGGTAAAAAGAAAACTAAGGAAAGGCTGGGATTTCTCTATTCCAACTGCATATCCCTCATTTTTCTATTACTATCCCCTGTGTTCTGGAGCCAGGCTGGGAGAGCTGGGGGTGTTCACCTGGAGAAGAGAAGGCTCCAGGGACACCTCAGAGCCTCTTCCAGTGCCTAAAAGGGCTACAGAAGAGCTGGAGTGGGACACCTGGGACAAGGCCTTGGAGTGACAGGACACAGGGAGTGGCTTCCCACTGACAGAGGGCAGGGTTACACTGGATATTAGGAAGAAATTCTTTCCTGTGAGGGAGGTGAAGCCCTGGCACAGGCTGCCCAGAAAAGCTGTGGCTGCCCCATCACTGGAAGTGTCCAAGGGCAGGTTGAACGGGGCCTGGAGCAACCTGGGATAGTGGAAGGTGTCCCTGCTCATGGCAGGGGGTTGGAACGAGATGGTCTGCGAGTTCCTTTCCCTTCCAACCCAAACCATTCCTTGCTTCTCTATCTGCAGTTGCTTAAGAGCGGGAAATGTTCACCTCGCGCGGCACCCCAGACAGAGGGGCTGGATTAGCCCTGAGCCAAAACCTGCATGTTCAACCCCCTCCTGCCTTACATAAAACCAACCTGCTGCTTCCTGCAGAGAGAGGCAGGGACAGGCCCACGCCAGTCCTGCAGCCCACAGCACCCAAACGTTGGCTCCTGCGGCATTAGAAACCCCAGGAGGCTGCGCAGTGCCCAGCGGGGACCGTGTGGCGCCCGCAATTTTACCAGGGGGTCAACAGTTTAACAAAATAAAAGGAGAAGCCCTACGGGACAGAAGGCGGGGCATGCCAGAGGCTCCAACCCCAGCACCCTGCGGGCTTTAACTGCAGGCAGGCCCCCGGCATTCCTGCCGGCGGCACCAGAGATGTTCCATCACAGCTCCTCGCAGGCCTGAGGGGATTTCCTTGATTGAATTTCGTAGGATGCAGCCATGGCAAATGGCTCTTCATCACTCATGAAAGCCACCTAATGAGCCTTCCTGCTTTGATTAGGGCCAGTATTTGCTTTGGAGAACAGCAAATGGATAATACTATTTCCTGGGAAAAATGCTGGCATGGAAGGACATACAGCCTTGATTATTGCTACTGACTAATGAGGCTGTCCAGCAATACTGGATCTAACTTCCTGGCTCCCACCACCACAATACCTCATCTTACAACTGCTGAAAAGAACTTGGAGATATGTTTAAAAAATAGTCAGCAGGATTAGAGTTGGAAGCTGAAATATTGAAGCACATAGAGCCCAGGAACGCTGAGGAATGAATAACCTGCTACAAAATGAAGCTACATCTGGGTTCCCACACTCCTACCTGAATAACCAGTGTGTGCAGACAGTTGTGGATGTGGCTGTGAGAAACCACTTAATGCAACTCCAACAAATACAAACACTGCTACTATCATTAAAGAGCAAAGCTAGATCCCCTTTTCCCTTTGTTTGGTACACAGAAAGAGGCAAGGATTCCAACAGCCATCTAACTTCCACTCCATACGAGGGCTGTGATATTGCTATGAATTCACACAGGGCAGCTTTAGACAGCCAGGCATATTCAAGCAGTAACTTCAAATATTTAAGAACACAAGATATATTGCTATTTGTGAGACTGAGATTAATTTGCAATGAGTCATAATAAATAAAATATTTCTCTGACATTTTTCCTTGAGCCATTATGCATTACAAAGCAACAAGCCCCAATAGAATTGTATGTCCCAGTTCACCTGACCTTTTTTTTTGCCCCAGGAGGGCCAGTATTGAATCTTTCATTTGATCTGAGCTGGAGGAGAATAATATGTACAGCAAAAATGTGCAGAGGGAATCTGGGATCTGTACAGCAGGGGCAGGAAAAAAGCCCCAGGAGTTAAATTTAACACTGACAGTGCCCTTAACTACTCAGTTGTTAAGTCATTGTGTTTTTGTAAGGGTTTACTTACAACCAAACTCAGGACCTGAAAATGATGAAGCAGCTTCAGTGAGTTTTGTTACTTTACACCACCAATCCTGACGGTTCTGCACGTCATGGGATAGAAAGCAGTGGAGAACATCATCTGGCCTGGTGTTCTCACTCGATTGGGTAGAAATGCAGGTTCCCTGCCTGGCGCCCTGCCTGGGGGCTGGGTGTCCTTACCGTGTGGGAACAGGGACCTCGGTGAGAGCTCCCAGCATGACCGCCTGCTGCAGCCGCACGAAGGCGATGAAGGGGCTCTCCAGGAAATCCACCTCCCCGACCAGCACATTGGAGGCCTCAGCGTCACGAGGCAATTTCTTCATGAATTTATTCTTCAGCTGCAGCAGTGAAAGAGGAAGGAAAAGAAAATTAAGTTGCGTTGGGCACGTTCTTGTCACCTCTGCACCTCTGTGCTGTAACTGTGCATGCTCACGGGCTCTGCAGTATGCACCCTCGGTCTGGATCCAGCCATGGAGAAATGTCATCAACAGGGAATGGGGAAACACTGCAGTAGCAGCTACTGAGTTCTAAAACTCAGCCTCTGCGAGACGCCTTTCTTTGAACTTCAGCAGCGGCAGAATTAATTTGGAGTTGAAGGCTTTTGAAAACCCTGCCCTCAGGTGGTTCCCAATCTGCCCCCTGTCCCTGGGTGATCTCTGGAGATGCTCTATGTGTGCCTGGCGAAGGGTGAATGGAGAGGGAGGATGTACTGCCAGGAGCACCAGCGAGAGGGGAGCCCTGAACTGGGCTATGAATCCCTAATGAGATGTGTCCGGCAACTCAAGGAAGGAGAAAAATGGAGAAAGTCTCAGGAAAATACATGAATTGATTAAACAGGAAGAAAACTGCTGGAACTATCCCACCCGTGCATGCTTCAATGAGGATTACCACCAGAAGAAATACTAAATAAGCATCAAGGAGCTCTGTGGACGAAGTCTGGAAAAGTGCTATCAGTTCTTCCACAGACAGTGTTTGGGAGTATAACGGTGGTAAAAAAAAAATGGCAAGGTGGCAAATCCACAACAAACATTTAATTTACTTCATGAGGTTGGCCGTGTTGCTGAACAAGGATCATTCAGCAACACCACAGCTGGTTTGGACACCTGGCCCAAACCCAGGTGATTCTCTGAGCCAGAATGGACCTGCAGGGTCTCCTGTGGCCACCCAGCTCCTGAGGCCAAAGGCTCCAGCCCCTTCAGCCTCCCCCCTGCCCAGCACAGCAAACCACCGTCACTAATTTTGAAGAGCTGCCATTATAGTGGGGATTTTATCTCCAAATGAGTTTTGCAGCACCACTCACCACTTTCTTAAATCATTTATCAGACAGGTGATCAGTGCAGTCAGCACTTAAAATCCATTCTGAACGATTCCCCGAAGAAGCTTTGGAAAGATCCGACTCCTCAGCAGCATCCAGGAGCAAGGGAGGGAGGAGGGAGCTTCACTTTCCCCTGCCAAATTGAACATCATTCCAACCCAACCACTAATGTTATGTTAAAAGCCACAGGTCTCCAGCACTGTACTTGCAAAAAGGCAGAGCAACCTCAAAATCCCAATTTCCATAAATTTACCGAAGCACTCGGCTCATCAACATCACTTTGGATCAACTGGCAATGAAAGCAGCTCCTAAGTACACACTCTTGAGTAGCACTTACGGAAGGTTAATTCCTCCTGGAACTTGAACCTGCCTCTGTCTCTCTGTTTTTCTGTATCTGCTCACACATAGGTTTTAGATCACCTGATCATCTTCCCACAACTTATCCCACGAACACCTGCCTCCAGGGGTACCTTCCAGGCTCCAGGCTGCTCCATCACCCAAGGATGCTTTAGAGGGTCACTGTGGACACGGGGAGAAACCAGGCAGGCAAAACTGCTCTCCGCATCAAGAAAAACAGCAAAAGTAAATGAAATTCCAGTTAACTAAACTTTCTAAAGACTCTTCCTTTCCTCCAGAAGGGTGGCATTGATTGTACTGGAAGACAATCTTTCACTGGAGCTCCATGGAGTGGAAGTAGGTCACCCAGGCTGACAGACCTCAAAACTGGGAACGTCTGCTTGCAACTGTGGAGATTAGAAGATGTTCCAAGAGGAAAAACAGGGAATCACTCCCATTGTCAATCACAGGACTGCATCCCAAGAATGGGATCCAGCCAGCGCCCCGCTGTCTATCGGTCCCCAGGAAAGGCAGGAGGGTTTCTCTAAACAAGGCCAATTTCTTTTTTAACTTCAGCGCTGGCTTTGGCACAGATCCCCTGTTGACATGGAAACACCGGGTTGAATACACAGTGTCTACACCACAACAAATAAGAAGGGGTTTGTGCCTCCCTCTGACTGACCGTATTCATTCAGAGCCAGGCTCGTCCCACATCCAAGCCCTCTGGAAGCAGAGATAACACCAGGTCAGGAAACTCCCTGTATATCAACATACATTCCCTTTCTATATGCTGTTGCATCAGCTCAGGAATAGCATGTCCCTGGGAAAAGAGATTTCCTTCCATGTCCTCTTTATTTTACAGGTTGAGCACTGAAGGAGCCCTGCTGGTTCAGCCACTCGGAGCTGCCAAGGACATTCTAATAGAGCACAGCCAAAGGATTTCTCACAGAAGGAGGGACTGGAGTGGGAACAGCAGTAGGAACTTCCCCAGCTTCCTATGGTCTGCTGGCACTACAGCACTAGAGGGGGCCGATAAAGCATTTACTTGACTCTTTTCCATCACTTTCCTTCACACATAAGCTGAAAAAAGAGTTTTAAATGTTTTTAAAATATTAAGATGTGGCTGCCCCAGCCCTGGAAGTGTCCAAGGCCAGGCTGAACAGGGGTTGGAGCAACCTGGTCTAGTGGAAGGTAGCCCTGCCCATGGCAGGGGGTGGAATGGAATGATATTTAAGATCCCTTCCAACCCAATCTGTTCTGAGATTCTGGGATTCTGTGAATATGGCACTAGAGAAAAACTTGATCCAACAACTTGATGTTCAGGAGCTGGAGGAATTCTCCACCCGTGAAAGGTACTGGTTTTATGGATATAGCTCCAGCACCATTGATGTATCTGGCAACAGAGAGCTGTGAGCCCAGGGGAGGGCAGGAAGCCTAGATGCTCATTTGTTAATTGCAGTACAGAAAAGAAGAATAAATTGTCCCAAAATGCCACTGCTTGTCTCTCCAGCTGCAAATGCCCAGGGCATTAACTGCAGCCAACACCTCCTAAAATAGGACAAATGAAGGCAAATCCCTTCTCTGCACTGCTACCTCAGGAGCAGTGCTCTGCCAGAACAAGCACAATGAAAGGGAATACACCTCCTCTTCCCTAATTATCCTTATAAGACGCCAAACAAGCCCAAAGCAGAAAAATTACAAAAGAGCAAACCCCAAATCCGTGGGCCGTCACTGCAGCTGTTTCTCATCGGAGCGGTTTGAGTCAGGGCCCCGGCAGCTTCTGCAGGATGCTGAGCCAGCCTCTTTGCAATCCCAATGGATCAAGCCACCACTGCCATGGCACAGAGAGTCGGCTGATGCCAACTACCTCATTCAGTGCTCATAAGTAACACTCCTGGGGCAGGCAGAGCTGTCTGGGTCCCTGGCAGCAGTGATGAATCTGGGAGGATTCTCTGACAGATCGGATCTCTGACATGCATGGCAAACCTGAACCTTACAACATTCAGAGAAAAGGAGCAGGAATGCTACAGATTAAAGGAGTATGCTGACTATAAATTCCCTAGACTACTAGGTGCACCATTCCAAATAGTACTAAAGGTTGCAGAACTGAAAATTAAGTATGTAGGAAGACAGGAAAGTTAGTGAAGGTACAAAGAAGTTTCTTCCTCTAAAACACAGGCACACAATCCTCTACCTGTGTAAAATCAGGGGTTGGTTAAGGATGTAGGAAGGCCATCCTGCTCCAGACAACTGCTATAAACTGAGCTCACCCATCACAGTTCTTACACGCACACAAATAAATAAAAATTGGGATATTCTGTGTCTCCAGTAGACTCTCACCTGCCTGTATGGCCTCGCTAACTGTCCAGCTTCCAGATAGGATGCCCAAATAACAACAGCCAGTCTCCCTGCTGCCAAGGCAAGAGAACCTGTTCTCCTTGCAGCTCGTGCTGCAGTCACAGGATGGATTATTGCCGTGCCTCCTGTATGGCACACTGAGTCCTGCTCAAGGAAGCTGCCAGGCATCACCACAATGCCACAAACTCAGCCAAGGCAGGACATTGAGTTGATCAGCCATGAAAACTGAGCTCTAAGGTGAGGTCTCAAGGCGCAGAGGACAAGGCTCCTACCTGTGCAAAGTTCACCAGCAGGACACAGGCTAATTAACTGAGAGGATTTTTGGAACTCTACACTTAGCAAGAAGGAGTTCTCACTACCAAGAGACAGGCATTATGTACACGGGAAGTTAAGAATTTTGGAGCGTGCTCCCAACTGCATCTATTAAGAGATTTCCCTATCAGCACTACCAAAACATCTATTTTTATACCAAATTCTCCACAAAAGTTCATTATCTGACTTTCCAGAGACGCAGGAGGGGCAGTGGAGACTGTCTGCAACGCTGAGAGCTGCGAAGCTGCTGCAACGCTCAGCCCCAGCTTTGGGCTGCTCTAGCATTAAAAGCCCAATTTTAATGGGATTTAAAATATAACAAAGCAGTTTGTCCAATGACAAAAAGCTATTTTACACTCCTCCTTCTTCCCCGGGTGTGGCTGCGTGTATCAAAGGAAACAGGTATTTTGGAAATACAACCAATACAGATGATACTACAACACTGCATGACACTGAGGTCAGTGCAAAACACGCTGTCTCCCTTCTCTTCCCATGCAAGTGTATTTATTTAGGCAAATACCTATTTCTTTTAAAAATATTTAATTACTCTGAACTCACTTTTCTACCTCAATTATGTTGCTGTGTCTCTTTCAGGATGCACTTACAGAAGACTGCAACCAGCCATTGTTGAAGGACTGGAGTCATCCTCAACTGGCCGGCAACACGGTGTTACCCAAATAATTTTCCAAAGTGACTCTCATTTGCATTCAGAATCATCATGGGACTAGGGAATGCTGAGAGACGCAGACAAAAAAAGAGATTCTCCGAAAAAAAGAGTTGGGCTTTGAGAATAATCCACTTTTTGAACCCAGACAAAGGTTTTTTGAAACTTGCACAGAGACCTCATTCAGGCAGCAGTTTTCTAAGAGTTGGAATAAACTTACCCTCACCCCTCAGAACCGGCAGCCTTCGGAAAGGACGGAAACACACACAAAGACAGCCCGTATGCCACACCACAAACATTACCCGAGTCTAACAAAGAGGTCAAGTCCATGGAGATTTGTCACTAGAGGCCAATTTTAACTTGATTGCTGCATTTTGGAGCTGCTCTCCCACATGACCTGTCAGCACAGCCACCCTCCTGCTGCAACATGCAGGGGGAGGTGGCACCTTTGCTCCACCAGCTGCTGCAGCAGGGACACACTCCCCTACGTGCTCCTGCTCTACCCCATGGCTCCTGTGAACACTCAGCCCAGGGTGCTCCTCTGTGGACCCTTTGGAAGAGGATCCAAAATCCATCATTTCCTGGGTATTTTCCCTCCTTTCTCATGGGGATCAGCAAGATGCCATCTATGTGGTGTCATTTGCTTCAGACCTTTTAAGAGATTAACCTGCTGTTTTCAAGGGTTAGTGCTTAAACAGTGGAAGATCCAGTCACAGAACTCAAAAATACTCACTCACTCTGTTCACCCTCTTCTTTTTCAGTGCTAAGGTACAGAGAGCCCTTTCCCCAACATCCACCTCCTCTCCAAACACATCCCTGAGAGAAGGCTGGACCTGGAGCATACCTGGTCTTTCTCAGGCTTGTCCGAGATGTCGTTGAGGCTGGTGGAAGTCAGGTTTCGGTGAGCCATGGCTGGGCTGCCTGTAAGAACAACGTCAACACCAGTTAAAGCACCTGCTTGGATCCAGTCAGAACACAGAGGCTCAGGCTACAGCAACACCTTTCCTTGGGAGGCTGATGTGGGGATTGCAGACCCTGACAAGCTGCTTTCTGTCACCTGGTGTGGCACAAAAGAGATTTAAGATGCTAACGCTTCGTCACCTCTGACCCACAGCAGCCCCGTGCCTCCCAGGACAGCAAAAGAGTCCAAGGACTTTCCATAATTCCCACCTGTGGGAGAAAGGCAAAGTAGCACCACACTGCTGACACTGATGGTGCCAGGTCACCCAGGATGCACCACAAACCCATCCCTCCACAGGGCTGAGATCTTCCAGGGTACAAATCCCTGGCCTCAGGGCTCTCTATGTGGCTGGCATCTGCCCTCCTCAGTATCCCAGACACTGCACACAGCTCACACAGAGAGGGAGGATGGCAGCTCCTGGTCCTTTGACACAGCCCCTAATGAACACCTCCCTCGCTCCAAGTAAGCTCATTAACGAAGCTCATGAACCTTAAGCATCTCACTGATCAAAACAACGTATGTGCCACACTGACGGGCCATGAGTCACCAATTCTTGACACCAGATTCTCCACAGCGATGAAGAAACTCCCCAGAGACACAGCAGAATAATAAAATTTAAAACAACCCAAAATACAAACAAGCAACAAACCAGTAGTAAACAAAGACTTCTGGGATGGATACGGGATCGGAAATCACAGCGGTCAGTATGAATTGTAATAAATTATCCTGAAATGTTCCCATCCCTTCTCATCACGTTTGCAGGAACCTGAAACACAGCACCAGGAGTGTGTTATCCCAGAGTTTCTGACCATGAACTTCATTGGAAAGAGAGGAAATATTTTAAAAAAAATGGCATTGAGGCATTTCCCAACTGAGGCTGTGTTTTGAGACATTATTTATTTGATATTATTAAAAGGAATGTCCAAGTTCTTAGTGTTCAACAGCTCCCAGCACAAACCAGCTCCATAATAAATCAGCATCAGGAGCAAGTAACCAAAGGAGGGGGAATAAAAAACTCTGGACTCCTCAGAGCTGTGTTTTCTTTACAACATACGTGGGGCTAGACTCAAAGTATTCCTTCTTGTGAGCCACCTGGAAGCACACTGTACCTGCCATGTATTACTGCCACATCCAGCTACATCAGCACAGCCAAAGCCAAGCACAATCAGATAAATCATGCATTACAAAAGGGGGATACCCAGCTTCAACTCTTCTTACTGTTATTTAAGACCCCACTTAGCTGCTATTTTTTCCAGATTACACCACTTGTTTGCTTTGTTTATTAGATTCCAAGCTGACTGTTCCCTGGGATATAATGACCTTTCTCCCAAGAGGAGGCAGCTTGTGCCTTTCTCTCTCCCCTTGCTACCAGCTTCCTTCTCCTAGGGCGGTCAACACAGCCACACAAACTCAGAGCGGCTCCAAACAAACCTTCTCCTAACGGGCTCCACACATCCACTCAAACTCACCACAGCTCCAAAAAAATATGTGGAGTACAAAGTTTCTGCTGCTGAGACCCCTGTCAAGGACTTCTGGCACACAGCACTCACCCTTATGGTGCTTGCTAACAAAGGATAATTTCCTGATCCAGGCCCAATTCCCATTCCTGTCTCTCTGGCAAAGGTGACACAAGCCTGTCCATGGCCGTGCTCAGCCAAGGACTGGTGCGGGAAGTATGGCAGGCAGTCCAACCCCTCCGTGCTATTATCTCATCCCATGAGTCAGCTCCACAGTAATCTGTCATGGAGAATATCCTGGAATTCAGGCTTCAGTCGATTGCTGTGGCCACTGAAGAACACCTCTGTGCCACCAGTGCCATAAGCCGTGCCTTCCTGGGAGGAGCGGTGTGCTCCCTCTAGGATCAACAAGGCTCCTGCAAGTCATGTCTGACAGAGAAAATGGGAAAGGAGCAGTGCCAGAGAACTCACCCCAGAGAGATCAAGCTGGCAGACTATTTCTGAGGTTAATTTACAGGGAAATTAAAATATTTAAGCCCCTTTAATGGCCAAAGGATACTTCAAGAAACCAAAAAAATAGTGCCATCAGCCAGCTTAGATTCCCCTTGGAAGGGGAGTGTGGCCTGACCTACCTGCTTCATCCCAGATGAAGGAAAAAAAGAAAACAGAACGAAACAGAGCAGTGGAGGGGACAGTGGGGATAATACAAACAGCCAGAGCAGCACCATTCCCCATGGAATGCACCCGCACTCTTCCCACTGTTAATGCAGCCGCAAGCGTTAGGAGCCCAGCTGGTGGGATTTCCCCCTTCCTCTTCCTCTCCTGGCCCCCAGCCCACCCGCCCTGAGCCCTGCCCAGCACTTACTGAGCCATCCCACGCTGGGGCTGCGCTGCACTCCCAGTTCATCGTCCAAGGTGCGGGTGGCCAAGCAGGGCACGGAGCTCTCGAGTGGGCTGCGTGCTTGTGCCAGGCAAGCAGGAGACAGGAGCAGCAGCAAAGAGCAGGAAGAGAGCAAAGGGGAAAAGTTAAAAGAAAAGAAAATAAAATTATGCCAGAAAGAAAGGCCCAAGCAGTGGTACAGGGAAGCCAGGCAGGAGAGAAGGTTTGAGCTGCACAGTGCGGTCACCAAAGCCCACTCATTTAGATCCCGACATCTCCTCCGCAGCTCCACCTCACAGCGTTCACTTGGCAGGGCTGGACACAGCTTTCCATCCCTGGTGACTGAAATTCAGGCATCTTTGAAGCAGATCTCAAGGAGGTGGTGGCACTGAGCAGTTCCAGGCTGTGGCACCATCAGTAACAATAGGTTTTTGAAAATAAAAATCAGGTCATGTCCCAGGAGCTAACTTTGAGCATCCTGACCCCATCCATATGTACCCAGGCACACCAATCCAGACTTGGAAATGCTCACCTTAGTCTGCAGTGCTAACAATGATGCCAATACATGCACTGGGATAGGGGTTTTCCAAGCATTCCTTGGACAACACCTCATTTCTGACTTCAACTGCTCTCCTCTGTGCTGGTATGTTCAGCTGATGCCACTGTTCAGCTGCAAAGGCACTGAGGTCACAGTTCATGGGAAAAACACTGAACTGATTAATGCTGAACCAGAGGAGCTGTGGCTGCCCCAGCCCTGGAAGTGTCCAAGGCCAGGCTGGACAGGGCTTGGAGCAACCTGGGATAGTGGAAGGTGTCCTGCCAGCGGCAGGGGGCTGGAACAAGATGGTCTTTCAGCTCCCTTCCAACCCAAACTCTTCTAGGATTCTAATGCAGAGTAAGACCTTTCTTCCCCCTCAGCCAGGTACGCTCCTGTCTGTGCCTCAGCTGTCGCCTTGCCAACAGCCTGCTATTCCCACTCAACTGTTTCCAAACCATGCTGCCAGCACAGTGTGAACAAACAGTGCTCGAGAGGTGTTTAGGCAGCACCCACGCGGTGACGGGACTGTGCCATTATTTATGGTGGTTAAACACACACACTTAAACACATCACAGTTTTCTACAGCCTCTGCCAGCCTGGGTTTAGTAGGATTTGATCCTTTCTCAGTTGCCAAAGGCTCCCGCAGGTGTTAAATTATACAAAACACTGGCAGTCACGAAGCTCTGAAAGAAACATGTCAAAAACGGATAGCAAATGTCATCACAGAAGGCTGGTAAGTACTCATCAGTCCTCAGGCACCTGCAGAAAGGATGGGGACCGCAGATCCCATGTTACACCATGGCAAACCCCAAGGTGTGCCAGCTGGAGAGCTGCTAGCCCAGGTGTTATGTACTGCTCCGGGGGAGCAGGACAAGGCCTGTGCCAGGAAGGGACACAAAGAACTCTTCAAAAGCCACTTGACAAAACCACGTGCACACACAAGAATCTGTCAAAAAACCCTGCAGGAGTCCCACCCACATGTAACGTGGAAATAAAATTGCTGAACATGTCATACAGCTCAACCTTCTACCAGTGGAAGCAAGGAAAAGGGCTGTGTCTTCACAAGGTAACATGCTTAGTCCAGCTTTGTCTGCCCGGAAATTTGGCAATCGTCTTTTTCCTACTGAACAGACAGCAAAGGAATGTTGTGATTTATCCTCCTCCACCCATGGCACACAAGGAACTACCCTCTTTTGCCCAGTTCCTCTCCCAGAGCAAAGGGATTCCTGAGAAAACATCCTGCCACAGCGTGACCAACAACCTCTATGATGCAGAGATGAAGAGCAGGTGTCAGAGCACACCTTGGCCATGTCTCTGCCCATCTGATCACTACTTTACCTTCAAACAGAGCAGTGACATGAAAGATGGGGGCTGAGGATGACTCGCTCCCAGAGACCAGAGCCACACCCATCTCTAGGGAGGGTTGGGAAGGGATAGAGATGCTCCAGGATCAGTTATGGCAGGGAGATGGGCAATACATCATTCTTTCTTAGGTTCCTGAATTTCTAGATGCATCTGGGATAACTGTGTGGGGCTCATTCGTCTCAGAAGTTGGAAATAACAACGTTTTGAAGCCCCTAAGACTTCAGTTATTTATGTGCTCTAAACTAAGTGAGATAGAGGCACCTCAGGATCTTTTTGAGCCACAGTCCAGGGTGGCTCAAAAAAATTCCAATTTTGAGATCTAACAAGTAGATCCCACCCCTGGAAGTGTTCAAGGGCAGGTTGGCTGGGCTTGCAGAACGTGTCCCTGCTGAGCCAGTCAAGCAGGGGGGTGGCTACACCAGCCTATAAAGCTGTTGTGCAGATGGTAGGAGGATGCTCAGACCTGGTGGCAGCATCAATATTGGATGGGAGTTTCACTGACACTGAAATGAAAACAAACACCTACCTGGAAAGAAACTCTAGGGAAATTTAGGAGTGCTTGGGGCTGGCAGCTCAGTCATTATGGTGATTAGCTATGTTAAGAGACAGCTGCACTCCTGTTGGCCTCATAAAATTTTTATCTGTCTGAAGGACATGTGATGCACTCATTGAATCCAAGGTATAACCTGATCAAATATGTTCTATAGTTACTTTTTCATTAAAGTGTAAATAATAAATAACGGTAACGACTAATCAGGAGGTATTTCCTCCTGTACGTCAGTCTCGCCCTCCTAAAGTCTCAATGCACTTGTACTGTCATGGAACAGAGTGTGTCATACATCCTCAGAACACATAAATACCCTAGGAGGGGGAGCAGAGACAGAACAACATAGGAGGAGTGGCTGATGGCCAGACCAGGAAAGAAGCCCTGCAGAATCAGTCCAACTGAGCCAGGACCTGCACAGCCTCTTCAAACAAGAACAAGAAATGAATGAAATTGAAATCACTTAAAAACCAAGTAAAGAAGGCCCTTAGCCATGAAAAATGAGCAGGGGCGGAGAATGTGAAGAATACCCTTTGTTAGCATCACCCTTCCTGGGATAAGCTCTGCTTACGTGCAGGAAAGGGGTTTGCAGCCGAGAACTGGGGGCATCCCCCACACAAGGCCACTGAAACGCCGGAGCACCAAGAGCTGAAGACGTGTCTGTGTGGTGCTCAGGCTCCCACACACCATGGCCACAGGGCAGGATCCTGCTCCTCAGAAAGGGTCGAAGCCACGGAGGCAGATGCTTTCCATCCAAGCCATGGGGAGCACACCATGGGAAGGCATCCAACGTGGCCAGCTTGGCTGGGGCTTGCAGCAATGCGGTCTAGCAGAAGGAGTCCCTGCCCATGGCTCCTCCAGCTTTAGGACGCATCTGGCCACGCTGAGCCCCTTCCCTAGAGCTGTAATTTCCTCACAGTGCTCCCTAGAGTCCAGTCCCTCTCCGCTCCATGGGACTCCTGCAGGGATGCTCACCTAGAACACTCCTTAGGTTTGCATTACTGCACCTTGTATTACTCACTCAATCGCCACCTTATCGAGGCACTCGTACACAACAAGAGGCATCCTCCAGAGCAATAAACAGTGTCCACATGCACATACACTCCTGTTGCTAAAGCAAAGGATGATCCAAGGTAGGAAACAATAATGAAGTGCACGAATAGGTTAGGGAGGGATGTTAGGGTGAGTTTTAGAAGCCAAACACAGCAAGCTAAGAGGCCTTCGGTGGAGCAAGAAGAAGATAATTTCTTCACTTGATTCTATTTCTGAGTATTTTAAAATGGCAACTTTTAGCTCAATTTCCAGACTGCCACAGGAGACAGTTGAGAGAACTCCAACGCATGAGAAGAGGTTCAAAACTCCTCTTTTTTTAATTGCCATGAGCAAGAAGATCCCAAATCTCCACCCAGGGGTAAGCACTGAGTCGGTGCCCAGGCCTCTGTAGCTGTCTGCATCCACACACACACACACATGTTTAGGGACACCACTACCAACATGGCACTACCTATTACACCTTTTTTAGAGAGAAGAAGAGACGTACTCACAGTACACACCACAAAACTATTCTAGGATGAATAAAGCAAGATGGAAATCAGCTTTACCCCACTGGACAATGATTGTACGGCAATAAAATGCAAGCTAGATGTTACTGCCAGGTCATTTTTGATTCACAATGCCACCGACACTGTCTGTTACAGACATGGAATGTGCATGGAAGCTTCGTCTCTGCTGAGATGTTTCAGGTGATCAGCCTTTTAAGGTTCAGGCCCCACCAGAGTTTTTTGCGAATCTCTCTTTCCTATCATTGCTCCTAAACCATCTCCTAGATGCCAGCTGCGAGAGCATC
This sequence comes from Dryoscopus gambensis, assembly GCA_013389985.1. Classification (NCBI taxonomy): domain Eukaryota; kingdom Metazoa; phylum Chordata; class Aves; order Passeriformes; family Malaconotidae; genus Dryoscopus; species Dryoscopus gambensis. The sequence continues at coordinate 47,634 of WEIT01011397.1, forward strand.
TGCCCCACCTTCCTGCCTGCCCCTCGAGTCCCTGTCAGTCCAGTGAAGATGTGGTTAGAGCGCCGTGCCACGGCCGAAGCAGCCTGCAGAGCCCCCGCTGATGTGCCATCAGCACGGTCTCACTACTCCCACGGGGGTTAGAAAAGCAGTGTCAGGGCCACACAGTTAGTTCTGGGCGGGCAGGGCAGGCGGGTTGCTGTGAGAGAAGGCTATAGCCAGGTAGCCTCTGCATTACCATTATCGGGGTTGGAAAACATCCTACTTGCACTGGAGACGGTCTTTCCAATGTCAGCCAGCGAGCGCAGGTTGGATTTCTTGGTCTGGTGCCGGTGCTTCCTGAGCAGTGTGTAGGTGACCTTGTCCTTCAGTTCGGATTTCAACAGCCCCGTCTCGATCTGATTGTCAACGATCATCTCTGTGGCAGGCACAGGAAGGGTGAGGGAGGAGAGAGCAAAATTAACCACAGAGCTCAAAACTGCTTCCAGGGAGCGCAGAGTGAGAGGGGTGGGTTTTTACCTTGCCTTTTTGAAGGCCTTCTTACCACCTCAAAGCCAGATTTTATTTGTGTGAAAATCTCTTTCAGACATTCATCTTGAAACAGAACATAAGCATTTCCACCCAGCATGAGCCATGAACCTATTGCACTGAGATCCCCTTCTGCTATTTCCTACATGCCACAGAGCCTATTTCAAGGTTCTTAGCTCAGAAATGGAATCCCCTCTGAGCCTGGACTTCTGTGAAGATGGTATAACTCTATTGTGCAAGTTCCATTATGCTCCCAGAAGCACACAGAAAAACTTCTATCAGATGCAACAAGGCCTGAGTTCACCTCGCAGGCCCCCAGTAAAACCTAATCTAAAGATAGGAAGAAGTCCCGGAGATGAGCCACTAATTAAATCAGTCACTTGCAGGACTGAAGCGATGGCAACTACAAACGGCAGAACTTGCTCCAGTTACCACAGGATGTATTATATGGCTTTACCTTTCACGAAGTCACCAGGAGAAAAGGCCCCCAGCGTCCTCAATGCCCGCTCACTTCCCATCAATTCCCTCCTTTCTCCTCCCCTATCCCAGCGGAAAAAGGCAAGAAGGTGGCCAGACTTATGAAGAATGTCCCCTGTGCAGTAAGTCTCGCATGAAGTTGTTCCCTTGATGACTTGAGTTCACGCGCTGTCCCCCGAGGGCAAGTGGCAGCTCCTATTTGTCCGCTGGTAACTTTTATTTGTGCTAATAATAAAAGTTATGGGAAGAGGGAGGCAGGACACGCATCACATTTGCTAACTCAGTGAGTCAGAAAGTCATCCTCTACGTGCTGTCCAAGAATTAATGCCTCTTCAAATCCCTAAGGAAGAGCCTAGTTCTTCCTCTCAAATTAAGACAGGGTGGGTATATGCATGTAGGTACCCTCACACAAAATGTTTGGCAAAAGGCTGACTGTTGTTAAGTGTTATTTTAATACAAGCTTTTCTTGGTCATGGTTTTGGTTAGTGATTTTTGCAGTATTTCCTTCAGAGCCTTCATTCAATTTCATCCTTTTCTATCTGGCACTTCCCTTCCCTGTTCCTGATAAAACACAAACAGAGTTTTTCTTTGGAGTTTTCCTTTCCTGTGTGTCACTACCAGACACCAGCCAAGTGATCATGATTAAATCATCCTGGAAATCCAGTCCTGGATATCCCTACCTGTCTGATTAAGGGTCTGGACCAGCAAAAACAGCCCGCTCAGGACAGTGTCACAGTGTCAGAGCAACAGCAGCCACTGATGTGTAATTTAATCTCCTAGGAATTAGATTTAATTTGGGTGTTGAAGAAGGAGATTGAAGGTGACATCTCGAAAGGACTTCAAAAGAAAATTTAATGTTTGAGGGTTTAAGGTTTTGGACCATGAACATCGGCTTCTGAAGCAGGTTCAGCTTCAGCAGAAAACTTGAGAGGTTCTTGGGGGGTTTATTTTGTTAAAACTTTGCAAAGCTGTGCATTTGGATATGCAGACACAAAAGTAAAGGAAGATAAATGTCACCATAGGCACTTGCAAAACTAAGTTCAAAACTCTGTATTTAACACCAGGGGCGGCTTTTGTAATTCCAAGTCTTACAATCCAGTGTATGGGAGAATTCCACGTCAGGATAATTTTGACCTTGCTTCCTGAAATGATCATTCAAAGCACCGACTTCTGGCAGAGGAAGTATTTAATTTTGCTCTTTAAGATCTGTTCATGTAATGGCTCTTAAACTTGGCATTTTGGTTAAATATCCCTCCACTGGATGGCTCACTTGGAAAATCTATTTTCTGTAACTTCTCACAGGCCACGGGCAACATGATCTGGCTCTCAGCAGTGTCACCAAGCATCACCCCAAGCTATTTTGACGGTACAAAACCTGCCCTCCCATTCTGCAGAGCAGAGCACCAGCTGGTGCTGGGGCTGCTCTCCCCTCTCCCTTGCTGGGGGTGGGGGCACCCCACCCTAAGCACAGCTCCACCTGCCTTCAGTGGGCAGCTGAACGCCTCACCCAAGAGCACATCCTGGCCCAAGTCATTCTGCATGAACAGTAGCTGATGGGTATCTCTGCCCCCAGAGACATGGCCCTTTCACATGTCACCTTTTCCATAGTGAACATAAATTAAATTGATGTCTTCTTCCTGCACTGAGAAGGATTCTTTTCATCTACCTGTTATCCTTTCCCAGGTACTTTCTAGTTTTCCCCTCTTACTCCTTCTCCTTTCTTTTTTTCCCTCTTTCTTTGAAAAGCGGTGCTTTTTCACTAAAACCATCCGTAAAACCGTATCGGGGTGAAAAAAATTTGTGGGGAAGGGGTAAGGGAAAGAGTCAAGACAGGTGTACTTACCCACCACCTGTGGGAGGGAAGAGGCCTCCATATCCAGCATGATGGAGCCCTTCTCTATGCACGTCCTCAGCTCGAACAGGCTGTGCAGAGACAAGGTGGCCACGTGCGGTTTGCTCCATCGCTCCCCACCTTGTTCTACCTTCTCCTCAAACTTGATCCACCTGCGACAGGGCAGAGCAATGAGATGGAGTTAAGGCTGTTGGCTCCTCGCAGGGAAATAAATCAGCACTTCTGGAAATAAGGCAACTTGTCCTTCACTATCTAGGCAGTTCTGGTTTAATAGCTGGACTCCACTGTCCCAGAGGGCTTTTCCAATCGAAATGATTCTGTGATTCCAGTTCAGGCAATAACATGTGGAATCAGCCACTGCCAAGATGCAGGCAGTATGGAATACTGCTGTCTCATGCCCACAGGCTGGCACAGGGGGGAAGAGAGGAGCACATCCCAGCACCCATGCCTGAAGGTGCTCTTAGAGAACAAGTGAGCCACCAAAGGAGAAGGCCCAAATTAAGGGACTCATTCTTTCCCTCCAGCTGCTGTTTAATGATTTAACCAAGCAGGTCTGAAAAACCCAGAAAACTTATCTCTAATGGAAGGTGAGAGCAAAGGTTAAATCCTGGTCGGTGCAAAACACTCTTTACACCCCTAAAACTACATCCCAACAGCAGGGAAGCAGGAGGCTCCATCTCCCTGGGCTGCAGCCCATCCCCAGTGCCCCCTGCAGCCTTGACCCTGCCCTTGGCCCCGCGGCTCCCAGGTCCGAGCACACAGGGATGGGCAGCTGGGATGGAGCACACGGCTCCTGCACGGGCTGGGGGATCTCACCGGGCCCACACCTTCCTCCTTTCCACAGCACCCAGCAACGGCTTTGGGGTACACTGGGGGTGCAGGAAAAGGTGGCTCAGTATGCCCTAATGGCAAAGCAGAAATGCTTTTTAATCCCCTCTTGAGACATCATTTTAATATATGTGGGAAATGAAAATTCCAGTGACTAATATAAAGGGATTATTAAGGAAAAACCCCATATACATAAGGTAAGGAAGCTCATAAATTTGTTCAAAAGAATATTATTAACAGCAAGTAAAATTATCTTTAATCCTGAAAAATGTATTACTTGAGGATTAATCAATTATGCTTCCCAATTGCAATAATCTCTTTTTGAGACTTTGTTTTTTTAAAGCTGCTTTTTAACTCAAGCTTAAAGACTGATTTTCATGTCCAATTAATAAGGTCCTTTTACTTCACAAAAACTAAGTGTTTCCGAGGACACCTGAGGAACCTGGGTGGATGCAAATCTGTGCACTTCAGGGGCTTTGTGTGATGTGGGACTGAGTCACACTTACCCTTTGTAACAGCAGGAAGTTTGCAAATTACCTGTGTTTGTCCTTCCAGAGAAAGCGATTACTCACAACTATCAATATTTGCTTTTTGTTTACTTTTCTCACTACAATCCACAATCCCAACACAATAAACCGAATATTAACTCGCAAACCTGGGTGAACTAATGCCTGCTCTATTCATGCAGAGAGTGCTGTGGGTTGGGAGGGCCCTCAAAGCTCACCATGGGTAGGGACACCTTCCACTAACCAGGCTGCACTAACACAGGAATGCCTGCATTCCAGAGGTAGTCACAGGATACAAAGTGAAGCAGAAAAAGGAAAAGACCTGCAGCAGCTGGAGGCCCCCAGCCTGTTGTGAGGCTCAGTGAAGTATCTTTGGGGACCAAGACACATCCACCATGGTGCGGGGACTGCCGTTCTATAAAGAAGGGAGATGGCAGGAAGGTGATGGGATTACAGAGAAAAGGAATGGCAGGACTGTGGCATGGTGGATATGGGGTTCTTAAACTTCTATTATGATCTTTTTTGTTACATAAGCTGTGCCAGGAATTATATTTTTATTCTTCACCCTTTTACACCTGATAATATCAACACAGCTTTCACGGCGCTGTTGGGAGCGAGGCGCAGCAGACAGACAGGAGGAACGTGTAGATGTCAGAACAGTGTAGGAGGAGGATGAGGAAGGTAATTTGATTGTTTGTTCTCTCAAATATCAGCGCAGCCTTTAGCCCGGCACCAGTGTGCAGGCACTGTTGCTGTCCCCAGCTGGGAGCTGTGCAGTTCTACATTGGAGCCAGGGGAAGCATCAACCCCACAAGGTCTCCTCTGTCCTGTCCTCCACCTGCACAGCCCTGCACTTTGTCCTGTGTTCAGCACTGCTCATGCAGCTTCCCAGGTGTGGGGGAGCTGTTCTGCAGCAGCAGATGTAAAACAACCCCACAACAGCTGGCAGATCCTTTGCCCACTGAGGCGCAGCGCCAGCCAGCTCTGGATGCACTGGCAGACGCTCAGGAGCTCTTAGGAGGTTCTGTGGTGCAAGATTAGGTAATTTCAGGAATGTACTGAAAAATCCTGAACAATCAGATGCTTTGTAAGATCACTATCCACAAAACAGCCTGCAAAGCAGGAGGTTGGGCCAATTTAGGAATTAAACAGCACCTCAACAGGGTGCTTCGTTACATTCCGTGTCATTTATACAAAAAAACACGGATCCATTCAGGTTGGCAAATTCCTATCAAATCATCAAATCCAAACATTAGTCCAGCAAAGCCAAGGCCACCACCAACCCATGTGCCTAAGCATCACATCTACACATTTGTAAATCCCTCGAGGGATGGGGACTCCACTACCCTGGGCAGACAACCCTTTGGGTGAAGAAATTTTCCCTGATATCTGACCTAAACCTCCTCTGGCACAACTTGAGGCTGTTTCCTCTTGTCCTGTGGTTTGCTGCTTGGGAGAAGAACCCCGAAAAGAACCCCACAGACAGCTCAATGCAGCACTTCTACCAAAGATACGTAAAAACACCTAAACCCAGGAAGTACTGAACTCATGGAAAGAGGGAAGAAGAGCAATAAAGGGAGATGAGCAACAAGTCAGAAGTTAGAGAGTAAAAGGTGAAAAGTCATTCAGTTGCCCAAGTGACTGAGAAGCAAAAATAAAGCAAGATAAGGGGTAAAGGAGTAGATGGCGGAGCAGCGCATTAAATCACAGGTAAAGAAGATTTAGGTGACCAAACAGGAGCTAACTTTGAACACAGACAGTGCCCTTAGGAGAGGGAGATGGGGAAAGAGCTTAGCCCAGCTGCCATAAAGGAAAAGGAAAACCCCCAGGCTCAGTGAGGGCAATTGGGAATAGGCCAGCGGTGTTCAGATATAAACAACATGTAACTTGTAGCAGCCAGACCCCAAAAACAGCCCAGCTTTTTTGTCACGGCTTTTTGACCAAACTAACAGCAGCATCAAAGAACTCAAACAAGGAACTCAAAGCAAGCAATCCCATCTAGCATTTAACATGCACCTTGAATAATTTCTTCACCAGAAAATACCTTCAAGCTTTTTTTCCTATTTAAAATGAATTCCATCAGTAACTCACTAGGACAGGAACAGCCAAAATTTCCCAGCCTGTGGTGTGAGGTGGGACCAGGCTCAAAAGCTACTTTGGGGCAATAGTACTGAAGCAGTTTTGACTCAGGCAGCAACTTCTGGCAATTCCGGCCAAGACATGTCACCCTTTGCAAAGCACTACTCAGCCCATACTTTTCTCTCCACAGGCAAACTATTGCAATCAATCTGGCACCCTATTTTTTTCTCAGTTTTTCTTTGGGAATATTTAAACAAACCCTCAAATCCTCTCATTTATCAAAGAACAGTAACTTGAACTATACAGGCTCCTTTCTGTGGCTTCCCCGTGCGATCCTGCAGCACAGGTATTACCCAATGGAATGCTAAAATAGGAATTTACCATGGGAGGGCTGCTGGCTGCCCTTCCCTTTCAGGGTAAAGGAAAACCAACCCACCTTGCAGTCTCCTTCCACTCCATCTCCTGTCCATCAACAGCCAGAAGCTCGTCCAGCTCGGTGAAGAGCTGCGGGGGCGCGGGGCTGTCATCTTCCTCTCCGAGGATGAAGCGGATGCGCTCGGCGGCGGGGGAGACTGCAGAGGTGAAAATACTGCGGTTAACGGCCTGCGAGATGACCAGGGACGTGCGGCTCCTCTCCTTGCCCTGCTCCCCAAGGCCATTCAGCTGTTTCTCCAGGCTGCCTGTGCCATCTGACATCCTCGTCGCTGCGGACGCAGGGGCGTGAGCGAGGGTGCCTCTATCTCCCTCTCTCCCCTTCCTTGCCGCTCACTGAACTTCTTACAAGTTCAAGCTGGGAGTAAAGTTCAGGAAAACTCGCCTCTTCCTACAGACCTTAACTACGTTACAGCAATTTGCAGCCCTTGTAAAAAAAAGCACTATGGAGCTCAGCACCAATGTGCTCTGTGGCGCTGCCCAAGGACCTGCCGCTCTCTGAGCAGCCCGGATCCTTCACCCCCTTTTTTATATGACCTAAAACTAGTTCCAGCCAAACCAATTGGGGGCTTGCTGGCACAGCATCCCACTGCTGGCTTTCCCCTCCCTCCCTGCCAGCCAGGTTTGGGCTGCCATTGGCCTGCAAGGCAGGCTGGAACCTCCCCAGCCCACCACTGGAAAACACAGGAATATTTAACAGAAGGGTAGTCCTGTCTACACCTGAAGAATGCGACCCAATGCATTTAGTCAGGCACCAATGCACTGAAAAAAACCGACCGGTCCTGGTTGGAAAAGACTGCCTGTTTAGGCAAAAGAACTACATTCAACACACAGCACAAGCCAAGTCTGTTTGCATTGTAAGCTCGAGAAAAAAGGACAGAAACCCCTTCCTGGTTAAGGATTCAAAATTCAAACCCGAGAGCATCACTGTCCCCCATCCCAAGGCCTCAGGGCATCTCTTAACGATACCTGGAGCCCACACCACCAGAGTCACCTGCTGGAGGGCTCCTTGGGGTCTACAGCAGTTTTCTGAGCGTATCACTTTAAAACAAAGGTGTGACCACGTGAAATTTTAAGACAGGCATCCTTTCTGCTGGATGTTTATCAGCATTAGAGATACACAGCAGACTATGAACTTTGAACAGTTCTGCTAAAAACTCCTTTCTTTTCAAAAGATCAGCTGCTTGTCTCTTGCAAAATAATTAATTACACCAGGTGTCCAACCACATTGATTTTTCCAGGGTAAATAGTCTCAATTTGCAATGGGAAAAAAGAAACCAGTAAAAAAAATGCCCTTTACTCCTTTTTCTTTTCTTCCAATGAACTTTCATAGCTTTCTTCCTAAATTACTCAGAGTGATGATGTTTCTGTAATACAGGTTTCTTTCTGACTGAAAGTATATTTGTAATCATAAATGCCCTTGGAATCTCCTGGGAGCCGAGGACCTTTCCCTGCTGCTACAGCAGCCTCCCCTCACGAGGTATTCAACTTCCTGCAGGCTTCAGGAGAGCTGGAGAGGGACTTCTGACGAGGGCCTGGAGTGACAGGACAAGGGGGAGGGCAGGGTTAGATGGGATATCAGGAAGAAATTCTGCCCTGTGAGGATGGTGAGGCACTGGCACAGGTTGCCCAGAGCAGCTGCAGCTGTCCCATGCCTGGAAGTGTCCAAGGGCAGGTTGGACGGGGCTTGGAGCAACCTGGGCTAATGGAAGGTGTCCCTGCCCATAGCAGGGGGCTGGAACGAGATGCCAAGACTATCCATCCATAACATGCATGTTCCACTGTCCTCCCCCTTTACCTGCACTAACACATCTCAATATACTTTTATAGCCAAACAGAATTCAAATATCACAGCTAGAAAACAAAGAAATAGACATCCATCCTATTGCTTCAAAAAGCAAGACGGAGCACAGAAGTGGCTGGCTGCTGCTTGGAAGAGGCTGCAAGAGAAAGGACTGCAGAGCTTCTTGAGCTATTGAAGGCACCCACTGGAGCCAAGGGGAAAAGTCTCTCTTGAGTCATTTTGAAGTGGTTTTACTATGTGGAAGTGTTAGCCTGATATTCCTACCCATAACATGATCATTCCACAACATTTTGCCCACTGAACCTGGGTGCCCATTGTCTGTCACCCCTTCTTTCTTGCCTCCCTCGTTTCCCTGTTGCTAATTTCCCATAATCTGCACTTAGGGGCGATGATAAGGTTCACAATCCCATTAGGGCGTTTGCTGGGTCACAGGTCCCCGATGCTCGCTTGACCACATGTTCTTTATTGCAATTTTGTGGGTTAATGGGCCGTTTATGGGTTGTTTATGTGCTCTCTTTAGCAAGGAGAACATATTTTCATCTTAATCTCCAGGCAAACACTGTGTGCTCAGCGCAGGCGGCCGGCTGAGCAGCGGGCTCAGGGACTGGAGAGTCATTAACCCGGGGGGTGACCCCTCAGCCCTGCCTGCCCGACCTTTGAGCACCACCTCGCCGGCCTGCCCCAGCCTTGGCCATCACCTTCGCTTCCATCTCGGCCATCCAGCTCAGGAGCTGCTTGAACCAGCACCACTGACGCCAGGAGCAGCTCAGGCTGGTAAATACTGTTTTCCTTGCTGTCTTATTCGAGAGAACAACCTGACAGTCAGCAGACATTTGCAGCAGAGAAAAGGCTGATCCAGAGATTTAGGTGGCTGGGGTTTTATTTTCCCCCTGAATGGGAGAGGAATTAAGATATCAATTGCAGAGGGTTGAATGTTCCAACACAACGCGGATACAGAGGCAATGCCATCCATGGGTGATGTCTCTCACTTCCACCTCTTCCCTTTCCTGTTCCATTCAGCCACACAGAGTCCATGAGGCAGCTTATAAAATCCATAGCTTGCACAAGAGCAAACACATCAGCAGTTTCTCCAAGTTCAGCTCAGGCCAATTCCGAGCACAGTGTATACCCTCCGGTTCCCAAAGGCAAAAATCAATCTCCATCAAGAGAGAGGAATCTCAGGGAGTTCAGAAATAGGGAGAGACACATTCTAGCACAACAACCTCAAATCAGGCATGGCTGAGCTTCCCAACCCTGCTCTGGCCACGGCTTTGGTGGCAGCCCTCCCTCACTGCCCAGTGAGATGGCAGAGCCGCACATGGAGATGCTGGGGGGGCTTTGCGGCATTGGCCCCTATCCTAAAGCCACCTCCTGCTTCCATGCCAAGGGCCTGGCTGGTGGTGGGCGCAGGAGTCAGGCAGTTTCAGCCTGGCTCTCCGGGTGTAGGATGCTGTCTCGGGATGGAGGACAGGGGGTATCTGTGCTGATTCACAAGTTAAACAGCCTGTTCTCCACTCAACCAACGTGCTTTTCCTCCTGCTTTTTCAGCTGGCTGCTACCAGGGACACTTCTGAAGACCCTGGGGACCCGCACCTTGGTCAGCTGCTTCTCCGTCCGAGGCCAAAGGGACCATCAGGCACAAAGTCCTCCGTTACTTCGAAGTGCGTCGGCAGTTACAGAAGTCCCCGAGAGACCTGGTGCAAATCCCTCCCCAGAGCCTGTGGAACCGGCAGTGAGGAAAGGGGTTCATCAAACACGCTTTCCAGGCAGGCCTATTAAAATAGGACATGATCGTACTCCTGGTCCTTTCTGGGGCTGCCCTCCCTCTGCCAAAGCTCGGGTCAAACCCATCTGCAGTCAAAGCAGTGACACACTTGTGCAGACACCTGTAACAGATTTAAACTTGTTCCCTTTCCAGTTCAGCTAACTTCCCTTCCAAAATTCTTCATTACCAAAACCAATTTTAATTGTGTGTTAACGTCAACACAAGACACCAACTAAGGGCAAGCAGGGAGGCTTTGATGGCCCACAGTCCCACCAGCTTATTTCAAAGACAAACCCGAATGGAATCCCACCTAAAACCAGGAGTCGCTGAAAACAATCCCCTCGGACACCCCTGCCAGTCCTGTACAGCATCCAACGCACTGGCCAAGGCCACAGGGTAAGACAAGGGATGCTCTCCTGCTTCACCAGCAATACTGTCCAGCATTTCTGGAGCACACAGACCCTCCATGCTATTCCTGCACCTTTCAAGAGGTAAGAACTGCTATTCCCGTTTTGGAGGGGAGAACGATCACTTCAGGTAACACCAATTTCTGCAAAAGTGCCCAGGTGAGAACTGATTTCCTGATTCCTCAAGTGCTCCACCAAGCACAAGCATCCCTGAGCACCCTGGAAGAAGCCAAGCGCACACGGATTGACACACGACACCTGCTTTTGGAAAGCCTGCACCGGGAGCACTGCTCTAAGGCTGCACACCAGCCTTTTCCAGGGTCCCACAGAACCACCCCTGGGTGATCCACTCCCCAGCTAATCACTCTAAGCAAGCGTGAGAATTTCTCTTTTGCTTGTTTTGCTTCTTTGCTTATGAACGATTACTTTTTGACCCCGGGGTGGGCTGGCTGTGAGGCAGATTAGCCTTTCCACAGGCAGGACTTGGCAGCCAGGAGGGAACGCTCCCCACACTACCCAGATCCCACCCTAGGCCACTTCTTGCATGACTGTGGGGTGCAGAGAATGCTCTTCGAGGTGCTTGATGCATCTTGGAGCAAATCTACCCCATCCTTTGAACGTGCCCCTTCCCAGACATAACAACCAGCACTGCCTCTGGAATAATCAATTTTTTGCTGGACTATTGGACTGCATGATTGTACATGTTTTGCTGTAAGCTCCTCTGCAGCATGTGGCATATATTAAGTGTTTGATCTGAAAAAAATCTTCAGTATTAGACAAATTCTTATTAATACTCTGCTCTTTTAAGTGCCAGGAGAACGGTAGCATTTACGTAACGCTTTGCTGGGCATTATCAGCTCCCCTGGTCTTTGGTGCTGTGCCTACCGATACTTCATTAAAACATTCCTTGGGGATACAGGGAGAAAAAAAGGACCCTTCTAACAAAAATGTTTCACATTAACTCATCTATGGATGCAATGTGGACAATCAGTCTGGGAAACTTCTAAACAAAGCCAGCACTATCTCATAAAAATTTGGTGACCCTTATCCTAAAAGGCAATTCCTATAAAAGAAGACAGCCTGCCAATTTCATCCACATGGCTATGATGGAGAGACCACCACATTGCTATACCCCAAGTCCCATGATGAGCTTTTTCCAAAATTGTTCCACTCGAGGGAGACTCTGCCTTCAAAGACTGTTTTTTCCAGCTGCAGCCAAAACCAATAATATCTTCATAACCTGCCAGAAGCAGAGGCAGCTGCGGAATCCCAAGGAAATGGGAACGGATAGCCTCCCACAGACACATGATTAGCCAGTTAAGCCAAACTGAGTATTCTATTATTTTATTATTTTATTTAACAATGCAAGGCTCTGCCTGCTCCCATCAACGCCAGGCTCCCCTGATTTCAAGGTGCAGAATTGGGCGTATGTGGACCACGCAATTCCCCCTGGGTATGCCACAGCTAGATGCTAATCAACAGTGACTGGCTCTCAAACTGACAGAAAAACAGGAAATTTGTCTTTCTATACCGCATTTTATAAATTTTCTAGAATTGCCTAGTGCCATTCTTAATTGCATTAAAGGCAGGAATGCCTCTGACGCTTACTTTTACACACCAACTAGTCCATAGTGACAAACCACACTGGTTATAAACCCTGAGATATACTACACCACAAGCAATTCATTGCAAAATATGGAGAACAAAGGTATTTTTGCACTAGTCCTGGAGGTCAGCCATCTTACTTCCAGTTGTGTCAAACTGCTACCGCAGCACATTTTTAAGGAGCTATTCCTGAGCAGTTGCCAAGAAGACTTTAATAAAGAAAGAGCAGCAACTAGAGAAAGCCTGGCTTTCTCCTGAGCTCTGGAATATTTCCTGCTGTCACACAGATACAGGATGCTGTCTGGCATCACACCTCCACTGGGTCTGAGCAACAGTCAAGGCCCCAGTGAAACAGCAGCACAGTGGCTGCCATAGAGAACTGAGTTCAAAAATCACTCCCTAATTCTCATCATTTTCCTTCTTTGGCTTTTCTCTGTTCTCTTTTTAAAGCAGTGCGGCTTTCACAGTCTCCTTCCTGGAGGGACTGGTGCTGTCCACCTCTCTGGGATCCTGCTGGGTCCTGTTCTGGTACCTGAAACATTGTAAGCACACCACGATCACACACAGCTCCTCCCATACCTCCATCAGTATCACTGCACCATGTGGCCACAAAGCAACTGCTCATCATAAGCACAAGGGAAAACTCCTGCTCCTCTGGTAAACAAAAAAAAATCCTTTTCTTTTCCAACACTGAAATGTTGCTCCCCAAAGATGGCTTTAAAGCTGGTTTGAAGTGCTGCAGCCCCTGTAAGTAGTGTAGTTTCCTTGCATCAGCCACAAGCCCTCCTACCAAACTGTAACTCAGTTTACCACTGCTCATTTACCTCATTTGGGTAACAGGGAGGGTACAGGGACACTTTTAAGGACACAGCTATAACAACTCTGGGCTCTTCTCTTGAGTTTAAGCTTCCACGCAACGACAAGAGGAAACCTCCCTCTCTGCGCTTCCCAACCAGCCCTCCGGCTGCAATAGCCAATTTTCTGCCTATTAAGCTCTTCTCACAAGCAGGGTTTCATCACTGTCTATTTGTCCCGTTCAATCAATCTCCACAGCGGCCCTGACTGTTTCAGCACTTCTGGAAGTCTCCTTCGGCAGGGGCTTGGCAGGACAGAACCCACCCACAGAGGGAGGAAGCTACACACACGCGGGTGAGGATTTTCCGTATTTATTCCCACAGTTTCCGTGCATGCCGAGCCCTTCATCCCATGGCTCCGGCTGCAGTGGAGCCCACCTCCGTTGCCAGGCAGTTTTTCAAGGAGTACTGAATGTTTCTGGCATCCACACTTTTTGCTTTCAGCTCTTTTCATTCTGTCCCCTCTGTTTTTGATGTTGCCAAACACCTCATCCATTCCAGGCACAGAGGGAAACATGCATTATTATTCCTTACCATCCTTGCAGAAACCAACTGGTGCACAAGAGCTAAACACACATGTTGGGGGCTTCTGCAGGTTGCTACTTCTTCCTGATCACCTGTCCTGCTTCAAACTCCACATAGGAGAGGGAAGCCATGGTGTAAATATGTATTTTATAGAGTCCCAGACTGGTTTAGGTTGAAAGGGACTTAATGATCATCTTGTTCCACTCCCCGGCCATGGGCAGGAACACCTTCCACTACACCAGGCTGCTCCAAGGCCCATTCAACCTGCCCTTGGACACTTCCAGGGATGGGACAGCCTCAGCCTCGCTGGGCAACCTGTGTCAGGGCCTCACCATCCTCACAGGGAAGAACTTCTTCCTGATATTCCATCTAACCCTGCCCTCTGTCAGTGGGGAGCCATTCTCCCGTGTCCTACACATATCTCCACACTAAAAGCACTATTCACAGAATTAGACCATTGTAGGACATCCGGTTTGAGAGACCTCAAGGATCATCTGGTCCAACCAGCTCAGAAGCCGGAGCTCAGAATGCCACCTCACCTTGACTCACAGCAGGAGGAAGGTGCCAAGCTCCTTTGAGATGCTTTGAAAAAGGCTTGTCTATTTTTCCACCACCTTCTGAAAAGCTTCATTCAGTGACAAACTGTCCTTTTGGCTCAGAACGGTTCACAGCCGCTTATCTAAAAAGCTGCAAAGCCAGCCTGAGAATCCAGACAATGCTTCCATTGACTAGGAGAGCACCAGGATTTGGCCTGACAGGGTGGTTACAAAACCAGCCGGTTTCACGTCTGGGTGATGGTTTTCCTCACATTTCCCTGCTGCTGCAAAGCAAGCTCCATTGGGTGGATCCATCCCTACAGACCTGCCCTTTTGGGTGCCTGCATTTATTCTGTATTTTAAACCCTGATAAACGCCACTGCCCTCACTTGGCATCCCTGGAGATGTTACGACCATCCCAATAGATATGTCCCCATGAGTTAGCAGCAGGGCAAAGTTTTGTGTGGATAAATCACTTCTCTGAAAAAATTTTCATTTTCGCGCTGGGTCAAGTCAAGAGAACCCAGAAAAGAGCTCTTGCAATGGCATTTTGGGAGCAGAAAGACCCTACTGAGACAAAGACACAATAACCAGTTTCGCCCCTGCCTTTAAAAATTAACCACCATTAACTCCGGGCTCTGCATGGCTCCAAGCTGCCAGCAGCACACTCCTTCCAAGCGGCTTCCCAGAAACTCCCGATTCAACTTGTTCTCAAAAGCCTGGCGACATTTGGGCAGCTCCTGCTCTTCACCGGTTTCCCCTTGCAACAGCAAGTGAAGTTCAAGCTTCTGCCTCCTTCCAACTCTGAGCTTCACAGACTCACCCGCCATGTACTACACGAGCACCAAACCTCCATGGAACACGACTATGGTGGAAAAAACCAGTGGATTTGCTGGGGTCTCACCCATGCTGAAAGGCAGTGTTACAGCTTTAAGCAAATTTCTGTAATTCAATCAAGGAAACATAAGTAGAAAATATTTCCACTTTCAGGAAATGAACATGACCAGGATCTATACTAGTAGAACTGTGTGCAAGAAAAATAAAAGACCATTATCAAATGGATTTATCCAGGAAAATTAAGCACGGGTTGGCTTTCAGTAAGTGAATGCACTGTAATTAAGATCAATATACTCCAAAAAAGGCTACTGCCAAAACTGAGGAAGGAGGAAAGTGAGTTCAAACAAACCCAACTTGTTTTTTCACTGAAAAATGAGAAATCTGGTATCTAGAGACACATTTGGTGACTCCTTATGGAATGCAACACGAGCCACACAGAGAGATACTTTTACCAAAACAACAAAGAGGCTCTAAAGCAGCAGCAAAGCACAAATACACAGAATAAGGAGGCAAAGCCACACTTCACTGCACCATTTAGGAACATTTGTTCCTGACACAAGCCCAGGTCAAAGCAAAACTACCAGAAATGAAAGATTCCACTAAAAACTGGAGGATAAGTACATGAGGCATACAGGGAAAATTAATTATTTAAGACCATTAGCAGCAGGAGCTTGAGAAGTGGTGGGTGACCTGGACCACCTTGGAGTGAGACGGCCAATTAAGGGGATTAAAAATCGTGCAGAAAAGCAAAGCAGCCTCTTCGTGTGAAACTCCAGCACACAGGTGGGTGCACAGGCACTTAGCCTTTTCCAAAGGTTAACATGGGAGGAGGCAGGTGCCTGCAGAACAAGGAGGAGAAGATGGAGGTGAACCCAACAGCAGCGAGTAGCCAGGCCCTTTGTGCTCACACCACAGCAGACCCTGTCCAGACCCAAGGTTTTAGTCAGGTCTGGAATGTTTCAGGCAGCCTGAATCTGAAGAAAACAAAAACCAATCCATAGAATCACCTGCCACTGGTACTCAACGGGATACCATCTACCATATTTCCACCATTTCTTTCTAGACTGCAGGTTGTGCCCTCTGGAGGTTTTCCTTGCAGTTTCCAAAAGTGCACAAGGTTACCGTGCCTTTATTTTTCTTGCCCAACTAAAACCACATGGAATCTAAGTTGCCCCAGCCTGCTGGGACCTACCCAGACCGGGATGGCTGCAGTTAAAAACAAAACCATTAGCAGAGTTCTCCAAAGTGCTACTTAAGCAGACTTTTTTTTCTTTCTTTTAAGCTCCTAAATGCAACTTTAGCAATTACTGGTTTATGTAATTGCCCAACATTTAATGTTTACAGCAACATTTTACAACTAATTTACATGTAGTTCACTAAATGCTTTAGGGTTAATTGGTCTTTTGTTGTGCATTAAGCAGCTTGTTAATGATTAGACAGTTGGGAGGAAAACATAAGTAGGAGGTCGGTTTAGGGAAGGCTTGGACCAAGGAAATAGCTGGGGGGGATTTTTGCATAAGCATTCACCTTCCTAATGGTCAGGCCCCTGCCTAGCCCCAAAGTGGCACGATATGGTGAGCGGTGTCTTTTACAGGGTCACACGGTCCGCTCTGCCATACATGTGAGCAGGAGGAGACAAGAGGATCATCTACTGCATGTGAGGGGAGGATGAAACCACAGCAAAGGAAGAGAGAGAAGACGTAATTCCTTGCACTTGGCAAGAATAATGTTGTACTGCCTGTGCTTAAAGGCACCCGCAGGAGACTCAAGTATTCTCTGTCCTGAGCATCCAAAGGTACCAGGATGGTTCCGTGAGTAGAAGTAACGGTGTGCCTCCTTGGGGCCCTGTGCCACTGCACTTCCATCTAAGGACGGGGTGCTCCAGACATGATATCATAACTTAGAAACCAACGCTAATAACTTAATTACCAAGCTGGCCCTGCTTTGAGCAGAGGTTTGGACCCTCTGATGGCACCTTCCAACCTCATTTATTCTATTCCAGTAGTGAGCTTCCCAGACAGACGATCTCCACTCCAGCCATCCTGTCTGCTGCCCGAACATGACCACTTTGCCAAGGCTTCAGAGCAAGTTTTAGTAATGAAGAGAGACTGGAAACCCCATGCTGGGTTTAACAATCTGCTTGGCATCCCAGTCTAGAGAATGAGAATAGAAAGGAGAGTAACAAAACGCCAAGTCTGCATCAGAAGATACTGACAAACTCTTTGGAAACACCAAGGGCTGCACCAGCACAACCAAGACCAAACAGGAAAACAGCACAACAACTCCAAAGCTTCCTTTGCATTTAGGTAATCAACTGCGACCAACCCAACAGGGAGTCAAACTCTACTTTTTAAATCCTTCCCCAAGCACAAAAAACTGGCAGTGGCATCAAAAGCACTGAGCACCCAGCTGGTCTTAAACATCGTCCAGGACTTAAGAAAAAAAAAAATTGGGAAAAAAAATAAGAGGGTAATAAATCAGCCAGGTACTAGTGGTAATCTTCTAAACAACTTAGGATGGAAAGGGCAAAGCAGAAATGAGTAATGTTTTCCAAACTGTATTCCATGAGAACAGCATTTCCTCCAACGTAAATCTCTTTAAAAGCATTGATCTCCTTAGAGTCGTTAAATGCCATCTTTATTTCTTTTTAATTGGTCCCACTGCATTTTAAATTGCTTTTTAAAAGTACAGCCAGAGTATATAAACACGATGTGTTGAAACACAGAACTGTTAAAATACAGGAAATAAATTTGAAAAGTTTGTGGTTTTACTGGTACTCAAATTTCATTACCCAGAAATAAGGAATGTACTCATTTTAAAACAAAAAATACTTGACTATTAAGAAAGTCTCAGCGTCTGGCAAGTATCTGCAGATGATTAATTACTGTAACTCAGCAAGGGGCGCTGCTGCTTTCCTTCTGACCTTGCACACGCTCCAGGTGGGTTTAAGAATAGCAACAGCCAAACGTCACCCTTCCCCTTTTATTGCCTTCCTGTTCCCAGCACTTCAGCCTCTCGTTCCCCCTTTCCTGTTGGGATCAGGGCTTGGACTAGTCTGTTTTGCTGATTCAGCTTAGTGCACAGCCACAAAACCAGTTGGATGGCCTTGAAACCAGTTAGATGGCCCTGAATCCAGCTAGATGGCCCTAAAACCAGTTAGATGACTCTGAAACCAGTTAGATGGCTCTGAAACCAGTTAGATGGCCACGAGACCAGTTAGATGGCCACGAGACCAGGGAGATGGCCATGAATCCAGTTAGATGGCCATGAAATTTTTTACAAAGAGGGTGGTAAAACACTGGCACGGAGAGGTGGGGGATGCCCCGTCCCTGGAAACTCAGGGCCGGGTTGGATGGAGCTCTGAGCAGTGTGGTCTAGGTGAAGGTATCCCTGTCCATGGCAGGGGATTGGAACAAGCTGACTTTGAAGGTCCCTTCCAACCCGAACCATTCTGTGACCTTTATTACAATTCCACGAAACCAGTTAGATGGCTGCAAAACCAGTTAGGTGGCCACAATGGCGAGAGGGAGGTACAAAGGAGTCAGGGTGCGACAGGAGCCTCACACAGGAGATCTGCCTCCGACAAAAAGCTGAAATTAGGGATAACCCCTCTGTGGAGTTGTCGAGAGTTCCCAGCCCAGCAGCTGGGCCGGGCTCAGCTAACGCCAAGGATATTCAAAGGGCCCTGTCGCGGTGCCAAGCACGCAGCTCCTGTGACAAGAGTCGCTTTGTCTCGTATCCCCTCCGCCTCCCAGTACATGGGAAACTTCAGAAATTCCCTTGCTGAGGAGAACAACTAAGCTGAGCAACTTGGAATTACAGGCTTTCAAGGTTAGTTTGCTGCTGGAGCCAACATATTTCCAGAGCTTCTCAGGACTGAAAACAACCTCCTACTTTTAATGACTTGCCTTTTATCTTTAATAAGGGATTAGGAGCTATTTTTCCAGCTAATACCTTAAAATCCAGATAATCATAAAAGCAATCAGTAATACCCAATATATGTTAATTACTCATTTTCTTCTCGTCTCTGGCTGCCCTGCTGTCACTCAGGGCCATTAATTTGTCTATAATAAGGCTGCAAATCAAAACCAACAAAAGGCTTCAGGTCCTCTGGGGAGTCACAGGTTTGGACTTGGGGGATTAACCACAGATTATATCTGCGACAACAGTAAGGAAAACAACATTATGGCCAAAGAGGTGCTGAACTATCCCACCAGCCATCTACCTCCGCCTGGACCTGCTCAATTCCCACAGGAGCCAAGCAAAGCACAAGACTGATGTAAAATAAGGTAACGAGGCACTGGACAAGTTTGACAGCACTAAGGGGAGCCAAAGCTGCACTCACCAAGATATTCCCAGTGAAATGTGACTCTAAAACAATTTCACATTTTCCACATTTTTTCACTGGTCTTTCCAAAGGGAATTTACAGGAATAGCAGGTGTAGAAGCTTTACATTCAAGATCTGGTGCTACAATAATGATGCTGATCAGCACATTGCTCAGATAGGTAATACCTATGACTGCTCACAGAAGAGGAATTCACAGTTCCTTGGATGCCATGAATTTGAAGGATGCCTTGCATTTATCAGAATATTATTTAGGTCATAAGGAAAAACTACAGCAGGTGCAAAGATGGATGTACCTACTTGGAATTACATCTAGCATTCATGTTCTGCCCTCCCTGTGCAGTCATTTCTTCCATTCCCAAGTCCTGAAGAGCTCTGCACTGCCCTGAAAGGAGTTTAATCACTCATGCCTCAAAAATCCAAACTCTCTCCATCACATTCCTGCATGTTTTCCCATTACTGCATCTCACAGTTTCAAGACTATAGTATTTGCAGTCCCAGCTCCCTTGCAAACATGCACGTCCTGTACAGGTGATTTCCCGACACCCCAAAACACCTTCCCCGTAATCTCCGGAGTCACAGTCACGTAACACCAGGAATCATCTGGTTCTCAGCTCTATTAATAGAGCCTCTGCCTGCAGACAGGGCCCGTGGCCAGGGCTGCTCCCGGGTCACATAACACCATACGTGTCTCCTCAGTCTGCAGCGTGACGTGCCCATCCTGCCCTGCCCAGCCAGCACCTGCAGCATCCCGGGAGCACACACAAGATGTCAGCACCCACCGCTTCCCAAGAGACAATAACGCAGGTTCACCAGAGAAGCTGTGGCTGCCCCTGGATCCCTGGAAGTGTCCAAGGCCAGGTTGGACGGGGCTTGGAGCACCTCACTCTAGTGGAAGGTGTCCCTGCCCATGGCAGGGGATGGAATTGAATGAGCTTTACGTTCCCTTCCAGCCCAGGCCATTCGATGATGATTCTATGAATAGAGAGCAGAAAGCACACGTTTGATTCCAAAGACTTGAGCAAATCAAATTGCTTAATCCAGATGAGAAACACAAACTAGTAATTTCAGCCCAGATTACACAAAGGTGCTAACCCAGTTTTTCACAGTGGCATCTTCTATAGGGCAGAGGGAATATTACTGTCAGTTTACATTATTGAATTATTCAACTCATTAACGAAATGAAGTATGATGTGACAACAGGAGAGGTTGTTTATTTCTTCAGAATTCTGAGCTAAAAGGAAGTGGTGGGAAGATGAGATCTAAGGAGAAGAGGGAACTCAGCTAGCTCATTAGTTCAGATAATGCTCCCTTAATTCCTAAGGAGATTTCAACTGGGGAGAAAACCCAAACATCAAGTAGTTGCACCAACAAAGACAGCCTTCCCCTTGGATATTTTGAATGGAATTTCAATTTCCATCCACATGGAATTTGAAAAAGATGATCTAAAAGGAAGTCCTCTCCATCTCCAGGTGGATGCCAGCATGAACACCTGGCCATCTAATGCACAGCATCCAGGATGCTGGATACCTGCACATAACAATATCAAATTCCACCAAGTATTATAAAGTGTGACTTGGCTACCAAAATGGAACAGCAGATTCAGGGTGAAAGAAATACTAAGAGCAAATCAGGTCCCCCGAAGGAAATCATGAAAATGATATCGCCAGATTAAACCCATTATTTAAATTAAAGTTCCCCACTTGCTGATTCAAATGAAGCATGATTTCTTTTACTATTTTTTTTAAGGCAAACATGAAGAGCTGATTAAGTGTCTCATACATTACTTCACCCGCTGAGCTAAACTCTCCCTTGTGAGGCGCACATTTTCACAGCTCCAGGGAAAGAAGAACCGCGACCCCAGTGAAGAGGGTACGCAGCAGTCTGGAAGCGCAAGGCGGCACTGAATCACAGAATCCCCGAGGCTGGAAAAGACCATTAAGAACTGAAAGCTGCAGTGAAGCTGCAGTATGGAAAGGAATTCCCCAAGAATGTGTAACACACAAGCCAAGGCACACATGGATCCAGCTCAGCCATTCTGGATTGCAGAACTGTACCTGATTTGTTTGTGTACACGCACCAAGAAGGGATTTTTGTATTTCTTCTCAAAAGCTTGGCTTAAAGCCTATTGAACTGGGGGGGAAAAAAAAAAAAAAGACAGGAATACTCTTTTAAGAAATACACAGGTGATTTTCAGGGAAATTAAATTCCCCAACTTCTCCTGCCTCCCAGTTCCAAGTATTTTTTTAAAGCGCTAAATTAAACCAAGGTGCTGAACAGAGAGATCCATCTTCTTTTTCCCCAATCCTCCACCACAGGGCGCCGGGCAAACTTTGGCCAGGAGGCAGCTATGAGCAACAGGAACATGTGCTCCCAGAATCCTTTTCCAGGAGCCATCGTGCTCTGCTCTGTCCCTACAGCGAAGAAGTTCTGAACAAGGAAAATGAACTTGTAAGGGAGCTCCATCTATTTCAGAGCAAGAAAGTCCATCTCATAGAAAAGTAACCCCGGAAGAACCAGGCAAGGGCTGTTTGCTACATACTTCCATTAAATACATGAAAGAAAAGAAGATGTAGAAAAAAAGATTGGTTTTCCAGGTGTTTCTCAACTTTGTGGCAATGGAGAAGCCACGGAGCAGAGAGCAGCTCTTTCATATATACCCGATCCCTCAACTCCAACCCAACTTCTGCTTAATTTTGAGATTAAGTCAAATGTTTGCCTACAATATCACATCGCAGATGGGAACAGTTCAATGCACCGATTTAGATAAAATAGCTTTTCTTCAAAACACGTTTGTTTTTTATCCTCCAAAGAGACAGGAAATTGTGAGCAATAAACCTCAAGGATGTCTTTTCCAAAATTTGAAAGCTGTCCTCCAGTGGAGATTCCCATTTTAAGCATATGCTTTGCATAACTGGAAGAAAATATGTGACCTTGATAGTAAGCAAAATATTCCTTGCAAAACATTTACTCTTTTTCTTGCTGTGCAAAATCTATCTGTTCATCCCAAACGAAGGACACCAAACCCACATTCCTCAGAAAAATGTCACACCACATTTAACAGGAGGAGGATGTTTTTGCGACAAGTTCAGCACTGACCTTATGTTTCTGAAGCCATTAGCTTCCAAGCAAAGAGCATTTTCCCTTCTGCATCACATGCTGCCTTGGCTGTGAGGGCTTTTCCAGAGCCAGAAGGATGTTCTTCACAGATACCACCACTTCCACATCAAGGAGCACCAAATACCACCTAACGCTGTCCCCATCCCTAAAAACATCTCAAGCACTCTTAAAATTTGTATTCAGGGTCTCCCTTCTTACAACCTTAAGCTACAGGAGGCAGCAGTGTCCCTATCATAGAATCCCAAAATGGTTTGGATTGGAAAGGACCTCAAAGCTCATCTCATTCCCACCCCCTGCCATGGGCAGGGACACCTTCCACTCCACCAAGGCTGCTCCAAGCCCGGTCCAGCCTGGCCTGGGACACTTCCAGGGATCCAGGGGCAGCCACAGCTTCTCTGGGCAGCCTGAGCCAGGGCCTCACCACCCTCACAGGGAAAGAGTTTTCCCTGATATCCCATCCAAGCCTGCCCTGTCATTCTGAAGCCACGATGAGCCACCCTGCCAGGAATGAATCACCAGTGGCAGTGGTTCTTACACACGCTGTGTTCGTATAGAGCTGACCTGGCAAAATCCTGCCTTTCCATTTCTCACAGGCACTGAGTTCAAACACCCTGCAAACAGCCCACAGCGTCATCACTGCTTCCAGACACCTCAGACAAGTACAGGCAGCAAGAGAAACTGCTCACAATAAATACTATGTGCCTGACCCACACAGACCAAAAAGATATAAAATTCTAGCAGATCTCCAGAGATGACTGCACAGGCCAGGATCACAGATGTCACAGGCTTAGACAGTCGCCACTTGCAAAACTTTCCCCTTGCAACCTCTTTTCCAGATGAAAACTCAGAGGAAATCTAAACCTTTATTTCCAAAAGGTGCTGAAGACCAGCAGGCTGCAGCCAAAAAGGAGACCAACTTTCCAAGTCTCCAAAATTCAAAGTAACCCCAGAGTAAATACTGCACTTCTTCATTTCAAGAAAATGTGCGAAAAGAAATACAAATGCCTTTTCTGGTCAGTCTCAGGCTCACAACCTCAAAGTTATTGTAACACAATCATTCCCAAGGAGCTGAAAATAAAGAGCCACTATCAGCATGTATCAGTGGAAGTACCACACTGCACTCCTGCGATCCATAAACATGTAGCCTCTCTTCCCTCCCAGCCAGCAACCTTCCCTGTAGCTCCTTATATTATTTTGCCTTTTCTTTCTATCTTCAAAGGCTTCCAAAGCAGCCACATTCCCTTTTGACAACAGGAATTAACAGGTTCTCCTCCAAAGCATCACACCTTCCATTTCTCTGCCCTGCTCACGCCTGTCCCAAATTCCTTGGCAAAAATAGCTATAAACACGGGAACTTTGATCAATGGGGTTTTTTAGCACACTTATTAAAAGTGTGCAATAACCTCTGTGGAGGGATGAGGCAAATGTCCCGGTATCTTCCCATTTTTAGAAAAGCACATAATTATGTTAACGAACAACAGAACTATGAGATTAGTCACAGCACTGCAGCAAAAAGAGCCAAGTCACCAACCTTGGATTAGCTGGAGACGTAATGAAGGCGAACTAAATATTTTCCCAATCCCAAAATAACTTTCGATTGAACTTGATGGTTATCCACGGTCTTCCAAGGCGTTTGGAATTTGCTACAGAGGGAGAATTAAGTTGCCTAAAGAAAGGTCTGCTTTTAGCACAGAAGGGCAGGTTTGGGAAATCTAAGGAACGGATGCGCCAGACAATTTCTGACTAATTCTGATTTTCAAACAATCTACTTCCTCTTGTGCAGCAGGGCAAAGAAAAGCCCCTTTTGCTGTTCATAGGTATTATATCCACTTTGTGAAAGCAAAGGAAAGAAGACATCCCCAGCCTCCCAAATGCTGCCAAGTTTCAGTTACAAGCCTACAGCTCCAACTGCTGTGAAATATGGGATGTCCTGAAAGCCAACCCTTTCCACGGCTGGTACCAGCTGCGAGCTGTAACAGGATGCAAGTCATCTGCAGGACTTGGCTTCTCCATAAAGAATTCACAAGGATAAGGTTTGCTAAAACCTATTTTGCTCTAATGATTGAGGAAGGACATTAGGCAGAACCTGGGGAACAACACCTTCTTCATCTACAAACCTTACACAGCTGTCATCTTTTCCAGATTCTTAATACCGAGCCCTCCTATAATTAAGAAGCACCATAAGCGTGAAAAACACTGTATTCCACAGGCACAGGTTTTGGACAAAAATTCACATGTGTTACCACTCTCACACAGAAAAAAATGGTATTTTGAGACTGGAGATGAAACCTGAATGCAAAGAAAATATTTTCTGGAGCAGGATGGACACAGCTGTCCAAGGCAGCTCCAGAAAAAAGGGTGCTGCGACCACCAGCAGCAGCTCTTGACAGATATTTTCCACGTGGGACAGGAGTCAGGGCCTGACCTCCCACAAAAGGTGGGATGTCTGTCTCAGTTGTGACTCATGGAGAAGGTCTGCAACTGAATCACTGCTTCCAAGGGGAACTCCAAAGGGAGCTGCTCATCTCCCTAACTCTGACTCGAGAAAGATCCCAAATCAAGGGAATGATCCCTTTTTACAAGCCCATTTTCACAACAACCAGGAGAAACTATGAAAACACCTGGCAATCCGTTTAGTGATGGCTGAGCTGGCATTAAGGCAAGTACAGATAAATGGGAAAATAAGAATGTTCCTCCAAAGTACTGCTGGGGGAAGAAAGCCCTTTTACATTATTCCACTTCCAAAGGGACAGCAGGACAGGCCACACAGAGCACACTGGCTGCTTTCCCAAGAGGACTCAGCTTCCCGGGATCAGTTGACAGTAAAGCTCAGTGAGGGGGGACAGCTCCCAGCAGAGCCATGCTTTGGGAAAGCTGCACAACTCCCAGGTCAGCCAGGGCAGTGGGCAGGGAATCGCCAGTCCAACTCCAGTCCCACCTGTGCTCTGCTGCTCCCACTTGTGACAAAGGGAATTCTTCTTTGGTTCTAAAAGCCTGTGGTCATTAAAAAAAGAGCTAAGGAAAGGAGAAAGGACAGGGAGAATAGATACCAGGAATAGTCATCCCAGCACAGCAAAGCAGCTGAAAGCAGTCCCTGAAATCCTGCCTGCTCCCAGGTTTCCCCACGTAGCCAGAGCAGCTCCAGTGCGCGTAACTATTTATATCAGCAATCCGCCCGGCACTTCAGCAGATGCTCAGCTTTAAATATGGCTTTAAATCTTCTTGAAAGCAGCCAGGCTAAATATATGCTTTGGGTTAAATTTGTTCCTGATGCTGTCCTGGGTCACAGCTCTTGTTCTGCCTGCGCTGTTCCTATAGGTGCTGGCACAAGGTGTCCTGGCAGCCTGTGCCTGGCCCACCGAGGTCTCTCCCACCGCTACGCCAAAGCAGGACCAAACCCTCAGAGAAGGTGATGCTGGAACATCCAACAATCAAAAATCGCTCACACGTAACCCCAAATGTGGTTTTGCCTGCAGCTGGAAGCTTCTTATTTATTGCCAAAGCCCTAAAGGAACCCACAAGACAAAGAGCAATCTCATTCCAAAGGCAAACAATTCATTACAAAATACTGCCTGTTTTGCATATACATGCATATATATTTTAAGCAGACGAGGCAAAAGATTTGGAAATCTTCCCTCTTCACCACTGAATAAAAGTCACATTGACACAGCTGGAACAAAAATCAGACTGAGTTCTGTACAAAGCCCCCAGCACCACTTTTTTGGGTAGATTCCAAGGCATGCTGCCCATCCCCAGACCTTCATCAGTTCCCTGTTCCCCCTTCTCATATCCACACATGACATGCACCACTGGGAGCTGCAACACGCTGCAAAACCCTTGGGCCAGGCCA
Organism: Dryoscopus gambensis; assembly: GCA_013389985.1. Taxonomy (NCBI): domain Eukaryota; kingdom Metazoa; phylum Chordata; class Aves; order Passeriformes; family Malaconotidae; genus Dryoscopus; species Dryoscopus gambensis. The sequence goes on from WEIT01011397.1 coordinate 73,982, forward strand.
CAGGAAAATCTAAATGACTCCAGGATTAGTCTTAATTAGGAATTTAGAGCGTGAGTTTGATGTCTGAACTGTACAACTGATAAAACTTAACTCTAAAATAGCCCATGTGAATAACTGTAATCAGCATGTTCTGTGGTTCTTGAGCTGCTTCTTTTGCTTCCAACCAGCAAATAGGATTCTACAAGCTGTGACAGTCACTTATCTACACAGTCCATCCTCAAATAATCCCCATTTCTTGCAGCAGACATGAAACAACTGCTCTGGATGACACTACTTTCCTGTCACTAGGAATGCAGAGTATGTTTCAAGCCCAGCTTTAATGCTAAGCCTAGACTAATCCCCCCGGAGAGCTTTAGCTAGGCTTTGCCAAAGGAGCAATTGTTGCCACTAAATACGTTTATACTGTTTGATGGTGAGCAGAGCGAGCTCCCATTCCCACGATGAAATCCACGCTGGAATGAAATCACTTGACTGAATTTCTTTTTTGCTATAGACTCATCCTTCTGAAGTTTCCCATCCTTGGTAATTTACCTTGGAACAGGCTGGGACAAGAAAACCATGATATACAAAGTAGGCAGAACAAGTCCCACACAGATAAAGGGAAACCCAAATAAGAGCAAGTCCAACAAAACGGGGTCAGGCATGTTCTCTAGGAATAGCCAAAGCGCAAGGAAGAGTCCATGCCCAGCTGAACAGCCAAGTCAGCACTCTGTCTGGGAGCAAGGAGCAGGCAGCAGCCTTCTTTTCAGTGTCTGGAGCCTGACAGGTTTGCAAGATGGCCCAGAAAGCTTTGAGAGGCCCAAGGACCAAACACCAGACATTGAAATTCTCCCACATCCATGAAACTCTTTCCTAGCCTCAAAGCTTCCATTGCTTTCAAGGACTTGAAACCAAGCGGTTCCAGGAGACTTCTGTGAGCACATTTCCTCATCAGGACCACCGTGATCTACCCCACGCACCACCTAACTGCCCCGAAACAACTCCCAACACTTTGTGGAGGCATCACTTGCCATGTCCCCAGTTGGTTGTGTTCACACAGCCTGCTCCACGGGCACCATGGAGTGTTTGACTCTGAAATACAAGCGCTCCCACAGGCCACGGTTACCACCCTCCTACTGGGACAGTACCTGGCACACCCCATCCAGCCCATGGAACGGGAACGAAGGTGCAATGTCTCTGCAAGGTATTTCAGTATGGCCCACATGGAGCTCTCAGGGAATTCACAGGGCCTCATTTCTCTTGCAGAGAGATCCACTCATCTGGAGCAGAGCCCATGGAATACTTTCCTTTATCTTCTCCCAGTCTGTGTGACACCCATCTCTGCCCAGATTTGGTGCAGGAGAGTTGCTAAGTGCCTTGATATCTAAATCTTGTGCTTATCTAAATGTTACGGTTTCAGAATAACCTCCCTGCCCTCTCTGCACCAAGCACACCAAGTTTCACCACCTCCAGCCAGCTCTTTCTGCCTGTTCTTCCCTATGACTGGTCCTCTTCAGTCGTGTCCTTTTCTCCTGACTGCTAATTCGCATCCTGAGAGCTACTTACCTGTCTGAAAGACACCACCAGCACCACCCCCAGCACCACAGTGCCACCAGCCATCCCCGGCCAAGGACCGCGCTGCGGCAGCAGCTCTGCCAGCTGCTCTCCTTATTCCCTGTATCGTGCACACAAAGGGGATCCATTCTCAGTGTCAGCCATCGCCCCGTCAGACCACACCTGCCAGCTCCCACGGGGCTAGGCACCCTGAGCAGACTCCTGTGGATGAGCAGTCTCCTGTGGAGACCTCGCCGTCCCCAAGGCAGAACGTCCAGCCGGCTCACGGGGGAGCCAGAAGGCTCTTCCCTTCTCTCTCTTCCCTGGGCTGTGCAAATGGGATTTGTCACCTACGCTTTCTGCCTCCTTCAACCTCCCAGCTCCCTTCCACCCAGCACTGCCTGAAATCAGGGAAAATTGGTTGGTTCCAAGGAAACAAAGCACAGATTTGAACCCCTGCATCGCTTCAACACTGAGGAGCTGAGTTATTCATGAGAGCCTGAAGGCCAAGCCTAGTAAGTCCCAGTGTTACAAACTGCCCTCAGAGCAGGAATACAGAGGGTAACTGCTGGAGGTCTCCACAGGTCAGGATGCTCAGAACACCTCTCCTTTCCTGCCTAGCCATGCAATTCACAGGGTATCATACACTCACAGGTCACAGCTCAACCAAACACCCCTGCTCCATCGAATGAACTTGGTTCCTATTACTATATTTAAATATCAAGGTCTCCAGCTGGAAGCAAGCTTTGAACACATCCCAATACCACATTCAGGCTGGGACTAGTCCATTCCTAGGCTTCCTTACAAAGAGCAGGAACGGCTCTGCTGATTTATGCATACTTTTATTTCCATGTAACTGCTGAGACGTACAATGCCCTTCCAGGGGTATCCAAACCATAAGGAAAAGGCGCCACAAGGGCTCTGCCTTTTCTGAGACATAAATCCAGCCATGCAAGTACAAACACATCTATCCAGAACCACTTACATCTCAGTTAACATCTGCTTTCCTCTTTAGCTTGCAGATGACCAAGTTCTTCCTACACGTAATTTTGATGTACTTAATATCATCATTTCGAAGTTCACTCAGTGGGTAAGAAATCAGTAAATATATCCAAGCGAAGACTCTCCCCTGCTTGAACAGATGTCGGATCAGGATTCAAAGCTGACCAGAACAGCCCACAGCTCTCAAGGATTTTGTTTTGGATATCGTACAGATTTATTTTTAAAAATCCGCCATTTTTCTGGGAAATGACTGACACTAACAAAGTGGAAAGGAAATAATTTTCAATGATCAAGTACTAGAGCTGGGGCCTTCTCCGCCCTATCTTGTTTATCCTTCGGGTTTTTGACGCAGAAATCTCAATTTCCATTTCCTTTTGTGGTGGCTCTTTGGCTGCCAGTCCTTCGCGTCACAGCTAAAAAGCCAATTTTGGCTTATCAGGAAGTCAGAGATAAAAGTCAGAGGAGATGAAAGAAAGGCACCTCTTGCCTCTCAATAAGCTGCTGTTTCTTCAAGGCATGAACACATTCACAACACAGCATCTGCTCCAAACTTCAAAGAAAGATCACCAAAGTAACTCCATCAGAAAGAGAAACCCTGGAGTGGGTCCTTGGACTCGACCCCCAGCTGCAGAAGAGACAGCCTGAACACAAGCCTTGTCTCGAGAGCATTTGCAAGGGCACACTGAGGCTTGTGTTCCTGAACAATGACAAATGTATTTATTTCAGGGTTCACGCTTACACAAAGTCCATGCTGGAGCCACGTCCATAGGGGTGCAGAGAGAGCCCTTTGCTATCAGCTTGGTATTCTGTATGGAATTGATTGATTTTTCTTCTTTTTTAACAGTCCCGTTTGGTCATTCCAGCCTGCTGGCACTTGAGTAAAGCAGGTTTTTGACCTCAAGATCTCTGGTTCATCCTGCAAATGTTTCTTAATCATTTAATTCCCTAATAGCTTCCCTGTGCAATCAAAATTATCCGCATTATTGTTGTGCCAACTCGATCTGGAGGAGAAGATAAATTGGGGGTGCCAAGTGAAAAGGGAAAGGGCCCAGAAAGTACGGGTAGCAGGGAGAAGGGATCAGCCCTGCGGTTCCACAGACATCCCTACAGCGCTCTCCACGACTCTGCCGAAACGTCAGTTGATTCCACTCATTAGATCAGCAACATCTGCTGCCATCCCAGCGCTGCCATCTGTGCACTCATTTCCCAAACCCACAATCCCAACTGGAGGTTAGTAGGTCAGGGACATAATTCTCTGCCCCTCCTGGGAAGAGAGGAGACTCGGTTCTGAGCTGCAGGAAGCACTGACAGCCCCCCTGTTACCCATCACGACCCTCTAAGACCTCTCCTGCCCCTCCCCAAGAGGCCAAGTGCCCCTTTCCGAGGGCAGAAGCAAAAAGTGACTGGCAAACCTCTCCCAGCTCTGCTGATGGGCAATTTACTGGTGAAGGAACAATAATACAAGTAAGGACATCAGCTTCCAGAACAGCTAAACCAAGGATCAGCATCTGAAATGGTCCCAACAGGAGAAGTTCAATGAGGCTCACAAGAGGTAACTGAAAACACAAAGAAGGGTTCAGAGAAGAAAATGCAGGTGTTGGTTATACTGACAGTAAAAAATAAACCCTTGTTTACATATACAGAGAAATGCAGAGCTTTAGGATGGCTTGCTCCCATGCTGTCCAACAGATTTGCAGTGGCAACCGTCAGTTCCCCAACTCAGTTCTTCTCAGCTGAAGAAACAGCTCTGGCTCCAAATCAAAATGCTTCTAAATGAGAATTTTTTTCCCCCACATGGTAAATTCCTTGGACTTTTCTGTCCCTTAGCAGTTTCACGTGAATGCAGGGAACAGAATTAGGCAAAGCATTAAGGTGGCTTAGGTAATTATAGTGGCACATGCTATCATCAGTTCAAGACACAAGATTAGCGCAGCAAGCTCCAGTTAAAGCAGGTCTTCCCCATACTGGAAAAGGAACCAGCCTCTTTTTTGCTCTATCTAAAACATGAACAGCCTACCACGTCAAGGTGGGAATAAAGACCCCATAAAATCTTCCCAAAGGCACCTCTGCTGGCACTCAAACACAGCAGAAGTTTCAAGCTGAAGCACCACTTGCAATCCACCAAGTAGGCAGTTACACACCCTGGGGCTTTAAATATCATGTAAAGGTTACACACTGAATTATTTTCTTCTGCATCTACATGACTAATTGTGTCACCTTGGGCCAAGGGAGATTTCTAAGAGCATTGCCTGGTCAGGAAAAAAGCAGCAAAGACCATTCTTAATTAAGAAAGGCTTAGTCATAGATCTAAGAAAACATGCAGTTTCTCAAGGCAGAAGTGACCAGTAAATGCAAATACTGTGTCACTTACACCTACCCCAAAACCAAAGGATTCTGAGACTGAACTTGCTTTACAGGACATTTTCTTTGTTCTGTCCAGACCCAATTTGTCAAGTAATTCTTGCTATTTTACCTCAAACTTTGCCACAATTAATTCAATATTAACCAGCTGGGGTTTAGGAATTTAATTCATCTCCCAAGGAGAGGTTACAGCTATATAGAAGAATCTTAACTTTGACTCACCCAAAAACTATTTCTATCAGTTCTTCAAATTGTAGAGAAAACTTAGAGGTGTGGCAGGAGGGCGGGAGCATTCAGGTGCCAGAGCCAAAAGGGCAGCAAGAAGTGTTTGTATTTCTTACTCAGATTCATTTTTTCACTTCAGGGCTGTGGATCTTGATCCCTTCAAGTCGACAACAACCTAAGCAAAATTGCTCAACAGCCCTGCTGTCCGTATTGGTGTTATTGCCATGGCGACTGCTGCGGTTGTTTTTTGATGATGGGAAGACTGGAGGCAGGTTTTAAAAACTCCCTGAAGAGTTGCTATCGTGCCTTTTAATGCACTGCCCCACCAAAAGCCCATTTTCATTTTATCATTTCTCGATTTCATTCCCCCTTCCTCCCCCAGTAGCTTCTCCTTTCAGACACATCCAGACAGCTCTGAAGAATTCAGACCTGAACAATTTCATCCTGGTCTCTGCACAGCTGGAAAATTCTCTCCTCTATAGCCACAATATTCCATGCCCAGGTGCTTGCGACAGCTTCACATGGCACACGACCTGCCTTTTCGCTCCTCAGCACCGCTCTGACATCATCACAGTGCAAGGAACACTGAAATCCTAGGAATACAAGACTCTTTCTAAATCCTACATGACACCTGAGGCACGCACCAGCCTCACCGCAGCTGGAGGTGACTGACAAACACTGAGTGACACGACCGCTACTGGAAACACAATGCACAAGGAATAAGGCAAGCTGGAGTAAGGAATTTCAGCCTGCACTGCTGATTTTGTTGAGGAACCACATACAATAGCAAAGATAGGACTGGATTGGTTTATGTGGCTGAAACAGTCCCTTCCAAAGGACATCTGGTGGCACTTCAAAGGCTGGGGAAGGACAGAGAAGACAGAGAGTGTGGGGAACGCTGCTGCATTAGGGTGAGATGCATTTTCACTCGCATGAGGTCCCTGACAATAGCTGTCCCTCTGAAGACTTCCAACACCAGCTCCCAGGACTTGCCAAAGGGCAGCTGGTGGCGGGGGGAAGTGCAGATGCCACGTGCCACCTCCGAGCACATCCACACACGTGGGCTTCCTACAGCTACCCAAGCCATGCCCAAATTTAATCAGTCAGTGCACGTAACTCATCCAGGGACAACTGCTTCTGTCCCCCAACCCTCACTCTAAAAAACAACTTCAGAAATTACCCTGAAGGGAAAAATCCCAACTCCCAGACCTCTCTGGGCTGGAAAAGAATTAATCCCGTGTACCTGAGGTACTTGGCATTTGTCTTAACAACCAGATTACTTGCTGCTATTGTGTGTGGGAGCCTCAGGACACACCTAAGGAGGGAGGAAGTTAAGCTCTCCCTTTTATCACGCCCACCAGAAATCTGGACTTTGCAAGCGAATAAAAAAATCCAAATCTGACCTCCCTTCCCAGCTGTCATAAGCAAGGAATGAAAGCTCCATGCTCTGTGTTCTGCAAGTGTAAGGGAAGTGCAAAGGGTTTTAAACAAACAGAAATGCTCGTAACAAGCCCTGATGTGATTGGCACGTGCACAAATCAAAGTAAAAAAGAAAAAAACTCAGAGGTTCAGGGTTTTTGCAAAAAGAGCAATTTTTTAAATTATCTGTCCGAGTGAAACCCTGTACTCTTGCCAAAAAGAAAAGGAAAGCCTTTGCCTATGGTGATAGGTCACATCTAGACCCAACCTCATATCACCATGTCCCTTCATCCTACCCAAGTGTCTCACTGGGAGCTGGGGGGCTTTGCAGTGAGGCCACAGGAACAAGAAAATTGCCATCCTGACCCTCTCCCGAAATGAGAGGTGGATTAATTAAAGGGTGAAGGCAGCCAGGTTTAGCTGCTGCTAGAAGTACCTCCCTCCAACACATCTCTTCTCTGTCTCTCCCACACCTCAAGAAGTCCTTCTAACTGCTACCAACAGCACCTTCATGGCTTCACACTGACACAGGGCAGGCTTAGATTAGATATTAGGGAGAAACTCTTCTGTGGTGAGGCCCTGACACAGGGTGTGGACACCCAACACCTGGAAATGGTTCAAGGCCAGGTTGGACAGGACTGTCCAAACGATTTAGACCTCAATTTAGGAAGGCTCAGGCTTGTTGTCTACCTTGAAAGTTCATTGAGGCAGGTGCTATAAATAGCAGGAGACAGCTACAGGATGGGAATAAATGAACCTACTTAGCAGAGCAGATGCAGCACAGTCAGGGTTGTGCCAAGAGTCCTCTTTCTGTTCTTGTTACTGGGTTTTTCAACCATCCAGTTTCTTTCCTGACTTTTCAAGACATGGGGTGAGATTTTCCAAAAGCTTTTAGCTTCAGCACTGACAGTAGCTGAGAAATACCAGGCAGGACAGCAAAAGCTTAATTGTTTTTGTATTGGTATTTTACGTGGGGAAAGTGGTCAAGGAGACTTTGCCATAAATATAAGGGAATTTTCATGTTTTGGTCTTCAAGAACTGCACAGCAGGCTTGTGGACTGGTCCCAGGTGCTGGGGTCAGCTGAAAGAGGCCTTCTACTTCCCCTCCAGTGCTGCAGGGAGTGTGCTTAGGTCCACTGTAGTGCAACTGCAGAGGTAAATTAAACACAGAACTAATTACTGCTTCGCTTGCAGACGTGCCCTCTGCGTAGCCGGGGGCCTGTCGGAGTGGCTGGCAGGGTGCAGCTGGCTGTGTCCATGGGAAAGGGCATGGGAAGGTGCTTGGGGCAGGCAGGCTGTGGGCAGGGTGCAGGTGAGGAGGTCGGCCCTGCCTGCTGACACAGCCCTTGGTCAGTTCCCACCCTGCCGAGGAGGGCTTGCGTAATGCCGGGAGAGACGCCTGATTGCTGGGATTGGGTGTCTGACTGCCTGGGATACGGCTGGCTGCCGCCCACCCTGCCTCCATGGTGCTCAGGGGCCTGAGAACCACAGGCTCCGAGGGGTTTGGGTTGGAAGGGACCTCAAACTCCATCTCATTCCAGCCCCTGCCATGGGCAGGGACACCTTCCACTATCGCAGGTTGCCCCGAGCCCTGTCCAATCTGGTCTTGAACACTTCCAGGGATGAGGTATCCACCACTTCTTTAGGCAACCTATCAGCCGAGACATTCTCCACAATAAACTCTTCCTGCAAAGCAGGCACTCCAAGTTGGGAAGCAGTAAAAGAAATTTACCTGCCTCCAGTGCAAATCTGATCCATCCAGCTGAAACCCCACCTTCACTGGGAGAGATGCACTCCACGCGGAATGGCAGCACAAGCCTCAAACAGCGCCTTCACGAAATTGCTCCTCTGCAAACATGAGGAGTGCTCCTCCAAACCCACATCTGAGGGCTCAAGAGAGGATTTTTACTAAAACCCTCAAGAACTACTGCTGGTGGGTGGAAGAGGAATTCTCTGAGCCAACTGGAAATCTCTACAAACCTTTGATATGATATATCATCCTTCCCCTCTCTCTTTATATGGGTCCTCTTATCCCTGATTTTAGGTATTCGAAAATTTAGATTCTGCAGTTATATTTATCAACATGGCAACATTCTGACGTGTGACAAAAATCAGGTTTTCCTCTCTTCGGGGCTGCAAGCACTATTCTATTCCTTGGCAGTAAGAATTTGTCTGACCCACAAGTGGTTTTAAAAAGTCAGTAAAGTAAAGCAGCACCTGGGTTTGGGCCAGGGAGGTGAGCCAAAGTGACTTGGAGGGCAACCAGACAATGAGAAAAAAAACCGTTCCCAGATCAAGCAGAGATGCATTTCCTCATGGGAAAATCTCTGCATGTCTGTAGCAAAGAATGAGGAAGAGGGAAATGGGCTTAGAGAAACTTCATCTGCCTTCCTTGTTCCTCCCTTGTCTCATCCCTTGCAAGCAGTAGAAAACTACACCATCCTCTTTGTGCTGACACAAGCGCCAGCTGACCCGATGAGGCAGAGCCTAAAAGGCACTTCCTCCTTACTGGCCCTCCATGGAAACCAGGGCTGGGCTGGTTAAAGGAGGTGCTTTTAGACGAGAGGTGGCGGGATGTTTCACCTGGAAGAGGGATTTGTCATCACCCGCAGTCCTGCCTGAGAACCAGGGCGTGAATGCCAAAGTTCCCTGAGCGCAGAGACAGCCCCACAGGCCTGGAATGTCCTGAAAGGGCTCTGCAGAGGGAACATCGCCTTCCTGCCTCCTCCCCAGTCTGAGTATCCCTGTCTGGATTTGTGAAGGAGGCATCGTTCCCAAGCAATAATTTCCTTAGGATAAAACGTATCCATACACGTTTGATCTGCCCAACTCTATCCAGCCGGGAGAGCTGAAGGTTGTCTATAAACTACCAGAGTTTGGCTTGTTTGGCTCAGCTGGACGCAGAATAAAAAAAAATAAGGACTGACATTTCCAGACTGCACCAATTCCCAAACACAGAGGCACAACTAGACTGGTTTGGAACTGGAAAAAAACTTTTCTAGGGAAGGTTTGCATTTCTGGATCTGTTTATTCTCTTGCTGGTATCCATAGACATGTTCCATCAGGTTTGGTTGTTGTGAGCAGCTTGACCTGGTGAGTCAAACTCAGACTTGGTCAAAGTCTAATTGCAGAGTTTTCTTGAAGAAGCTGAGAAATCATTTTCAGGCAAGATATTGAAGCTTAGGCTTGTGGTCCTTAGGGACAGATCAAGAAATCCAAGTGATGTACCATATCTCAACTGGCTTAAGCTTTCCACTCAGGAAAAACAAAGCTCTCAATATACAGGTCAATCCAGTTGTTCCCTGAACTTCTACAAATTATTTTAACAACTACATTATTAAAGGTTTTGCAAGTCAAGCTCTATATACTTGTCCTTGTATCAGAACAGAAACTAAATCACCAGTTATATACCCAAGCTGAACTGACAGTGTCTAATACTGGCCAAGGTGGTAACTGCAAAAACCAACAAAGAGAAGGATCTGTATAAATTCAGGATTTCTTAAACTGAGGTATGTTGGACCAAAACTCACAATGTTTGAAGTTTCTTCACATCAGATCAGATTTTGCTTGTTTTAAACCACACAGCCCTCACACATATTTCAGCCTCTGATACTCTACACTCTCTACTGACTGCCTTAAATATATGTACTATAGTGCATTTCAGCTGTCTCCCAACTCCATTATAGTTGCTACACAATATTTCCCAGCTCTTAGTATCTAATATTCTTTTGAAACTGAATTTGAGCCACCTACCCCTCAATCAATGCCTATTATGGGACGAAGATTAAAATCCCAGAGTTCTAACTGAGGTTTCTTGCCAGGATTGCCAGCACTGGACACCAGCCTAAACTGGTACACGCTGCCTGGAGAGAAATGGGCTTCTGCGGGACACACTTGTGTGACACAGCTGGTGGAGAGAGAAGAAAGGCTTCTTAGAAAGCAAGACAAAGGGTGGGAAACACAAAATTCAGGTCAGCTCTGAAGACAAGAGTTTCAGAAGAGAAAAAAACCCAGGGATATGAGGTAACTTGTAACTCAAGACAGTAATCTGAACTACCCCTCTCCTTTACAGAGTTCTAAATTAACTGAGCCAGCTCATTAAAAGATCTGGCCACCAGCGCGAAACAGCAAGTCCCTGCAAGGACCTGGAAAAGTATCCGGATACATGAGACGGTGAACAACAGAGAAAAGGGGGTATGAATGCTATTGCATGGGACACCTGGAATATTTACGTGATTCCACTCCAAAAATCTGCAGTGCGAAGAGATCAGAGTGGAAAAGCCCATGGGAAAACTGCAGATGGAGAGCGATGGAAAGTCTGTATATTTTTACATGCAGGTGTAAGTGCAGATAAGGAACATGTAACTGCATAGAAACAACAGAGGAGAAAAAACACCACAAACCCCTCCTCAAATGACACAGACACGATGATGGGCGAAATGCAGGCAAGATATGAAAACCTGATGGAAGAAATGTGTTTTCAACCATGGGTACACTTAGACCATGGAAACAATTCTCCTAGGATATGATACATTCAGAAGTGAAAAAGGAATTTCTGCAGGCCTGGTCACCTGCATGCTAAAGAATAGAGGTGTAAATATAAAAATTAAGTTTAAAATATTTGAGTTCTTGAAGACGGGTAATTATGTCTTTTGGTGTAAAACCAGCTCCTGGTTTCTGAGGGCTGACCAAAAGCCTTCTTTGAGACAACCAGGGAACAAAAGCTGAGAAGAGCAAACGGAATCTGTGACTTGCCTTCCCTTCCAGGTGCTGTTCTCTGAAGATGGTAACTGGGCTAAAGACAGGACTGATCTACCCCATGTTACTGTCCCTATCTACAGCAACTATCCAGCACCACGAGTTCAAAATGAAAAATGAATGTATTTCCTCAATCCAAGATCCAGTCGTATTGATCTCTCACACAGGAAGCATTTTTCCACTTACAAATGAAGCTCCAACCATCTGGAATTAGCCTCAAGAATCAGAGCTGTATCACATCCCGGCCTGCTCTGCTATACTCAACTCCTGCCAGCCTTCCCATCTCCCTCCTGCTCCTACTGAAGCAGCCATCTCCCAGATTTCAGGACAAGCCTGTGGCCAACAGAGAATACAGCACGAGGAATGAGACCCTGTGACAGCCTCTGCGCAATGATGACACTAGCTAAAGGTCTCTGTCCTCTGGTAACGATTCTGGTGAGAATAGAGACACAGGACATCCAAAATGGACCTCACCCGCCTGTCAATATTCAGATGTTCAATCCCTACAGATACTCAAACATACAGCAAAGCTCCATCTGATTCTTCTTTTTGCTTTCGAAACTTAAAACTGGTTAATTACCAAAGGAAAAAAGAGATGTTACCGCCGCAAGTTAGTGACACATGAGGCCGAAATCATGAGGTGCTGGAATTCCAGAGCGTGTGCACATCCCAGAGCCAGGGCAGAAGCTGCAATAGATCTACCTAGGCACTACTCAAGTCTTTGTCCTTGCTTGCTATCTCTTTACACACAGTGTCAAATTGCTTTTTAAACATTTGGCCTGTTCCTGCCTGGCATCTGCTCTAGGGCCAACTCAGGTGATACACAGGGATGAAATGTCTGCTCTGGCCTGTGCCTTTTCCAAGCCACAGCAGTATCCCACAGCAGCTGGCTAAGACTACTCCAACCCTGCAATGTGAGACAATTGTTTTCATGGATCAAGTTTCATCCTCCATGAGCAGATCCCTAGACAACAGACCATTGTAATGAGTGAAAACTGGAACCAGTACTCACTGAGTGGTTTAAGGATGCTGCTGCTTGTCTCATCAGCATTTTCTACATCTGATTTGTCCGAGTAGTTCTCTGAGATTTTCTCCTTTTCTTTCTTTTCTTTGTGCCCAGGTCTTCTTCTGTGACGCCTCCTCCTCCTGTAGCTCTTCGGCACGTGGACCCCGATGTAAATCGTGTGGTGACCTGGGGAACACAAGCACACACATATTAACTTCAGCACTGTGCAGTTTGGGCACCACGGGCCAGCACAGTTCACGCTGCATTTCACTGAATCGCAAAATGGTTTGGTTTGGAAGGGACCTTGAAGCTCATCTCATTCCAAACCCCTGCCATGGGCAGGGACACCTCCACTATCTCAGGGTGCTCCAAGCCCCATCCAACCTGGCCTCGGACATTTCCACGGATGGGGCAGCCACAGCTTCTCTGGGAAACCTGTGCCAGGGCCTCACCACCCTCACAGGAAAGAATTTCTTCCATATATCCAACCTAAACTACGCCTCTTTCAGTTTGAACTCATTACTCTTTGTCCTATCCCTGTTTCACTCCAATAGGCAAGTGAGTGAACTATCCTTCTTTGCTGGCCTAACATTAACTAGTCCCAATTTTTCTTGCCTACAGATGTGAGCTTAGAGCTCTGTAGCTACCATTTGGAGAAGTATTTTTGTCTCATCATTTCTGAGAGCACATGCCAGTGCAGACTCTGATAACTGTTGTCCTTGTGACTCATTTAAATACAAAAATAAACCCCACAGAAGGCCATCATACTCATGTTGTAATATCAGAGTGCTTTTCAAACGCATTCTACACTCATTTTTCCATTTGTTTTACTAAATACATTGGTTGAACTTAACAACCACCTCATGCCAAGTGATTCGGCTTAAATGAAGAGCTTAGACCAACAAAATTTACATCACTTGACTGTACAGTCCATTGTATAACAAGTGTCAAAGTACCATTAGGTACCTTATACAGGTGTTCTATTGAGGTCCGATGCTCTAAGTACCATTAGGGTGTTGTTATAACACAGCAAAGGAGCAAGGACTACTCACCGAAGTTCCTATCAACTCCTACTTAACACTTGCCAAAATAAAAATTAACTAGTAACAGAGTAAGTGCCAAATTTCATATGTTGGCTGTAAATCCCAAGGATGCCTCTACCCTTGCATTAAGACTTGGATTACAAACCAAAGCACTTCAACTACATTTGCCAATTGTGCCTTTTTGTGTCTGATAAAAATGTTTTCTTTTCAGGGCTTTCTGCACTTCTGTCAACCTGGGATGAATATCCTGTGCTTACAGAAAGCACTTACACATCTTCTTCTCTGCCCAGATAATTCAGATATCTCTCGGTAAGCTGTAAAAGCAGCTCTTACAAAAGCAACTCTTGAGAAATGAGAGCTGGATTCTGTGCTTTGGACTAAGTTTGGTTTCCCCACTTCTGTCCCAGTGTAGCTGAATGGAGAGTTTCAGATGAACACACAGGTGACTGAGTAAACAAAATTAGCTGAAGGAATGACCCACAAACTAAACATGTGTCTCTAATTCCTCCTTATGATAAATCCAATCTTGGCGACTGAACAACTGAAAATTTAGGCACAAAATACTCCATTTCTGTAACAAACCAATTTGTCAATGAAAAACAACCCTGCATTTGCCGTTTCAAATTCCCCACACCCCTGAGGCCAGCTGTGAAGCCTTTATTTTGCATGTTTGAACCCTTCTTTTGCATGTTTGCTCATCTTGTTCCACCCCTTGCCATGGGCAGGGACACCTCCCACTACACCAGGTTGGCTCCAGTCCCCATCCAACCTGGCCTTGGACACTTCCAGAGATGGAAGAAACAGGATTCTGGAGCTGAGCAGGTTCAAACTCAGGCAGTGGAACGGTGGCAGAACAGGGTCCTGTGTCTGCTGCCTCTGGCCTGGCATGCCAGAATCGCCATCTCTGAGGAGTGGGATGACACCACAGAGGGAAAGGGCAGAGCCACAGAGACATCTGTAGCAAGACCTCCCAGACCGACACCTGAAGATCCGATTTAGCTCTTGCGTGCCAAAGGAAACACAGAAAGCTCTTCCAGCAACTGGAAACATCAGCTTTAACGTGGCAGATGGCCTGAGCGCCGCACAGGGACAGGGAAGGGGAGATCTTATCAGAGCACAAGCAGGAGCTGGAGGGCGGGGGTGACCCCAGACAGACAGGGCAGTGGTAGCCCTTCGCAAGGGATTCTCGCACCCAAAACTGTATCCAAAAGCCTGATGCAAAAGGTATCTGTATTAAACAACATTCCCCTTTGAATCACTTGAATTCTGTGGTCAGCTTGATAATAGAAACACATCATAGTAAGCCTGTAGTCTTAATACTTTAATATGCTGCAAACAGAACTGGACAATCTCTTTAATCTTTGGACCACGTGTGCACAGTACAGATTTTGGTAATATGAAACTCGCTTGTATATACGCAGGCAAACATCTGCATTACTTTGCTGCTTTTCCCTAGTCTGAAGGCAGAGACTTATTTAATGTTCCTTGCCATGTCCCCCTCACACCCCCCCCGACTGTTCAGGGAGGCCAAGCAAGACGTTTTCCTTTTCCATGTACTTGAAGCGCTTGGCATCTGTTTATATTGTTCCAAATGCTGAGATAATCTTCTAGGCTCCCTTCCCAAAGCGCCTGGAAGGAAACAATTGACACATACTCTCAATGCACAGGGCTCCTGGGACGTTTCCGACTCACCGGGGGAACCCGGCCTTTCCCATGAGAACCACTGCCTGAGAAATGTAACGTGACACACAGGCACCACAAGGCTCCTACGGTTTGGGGAGATCGGAAGCGCAGAGCTGAGTGCTAAACTTCGGGTAACCCAAGCCTGGAGTTTGCTCTCACACACCCACCACTGCTCCTCCTCAGAGGCTGCTCCCACGGCCCTCCCTGCTCTCCCCAGGACATCCATTATCCTCTGTGTGCACCGCGTTACACCAGTGTGTATTTCTCAACATTCAAACTCCACCCATAAGATGCACACGGAGACCTGCAGGTCCTGGTGGCACCCGTTCTCTTCCCAGTGACAGTAGTAGGCAGGGGCTTCTTTGGACTTACACTGACTGTAGCTAAAATCTTTGACTTTTGTGACCACAGAGAATCTTTACCGTGCTCCAAGTTCAAAATCATTTCATCTGATTATTAATAAANCTCAAACCCCACCCGGTAAGATACACATGGAGACCTGCACATCTTGGTGGCACCGGTTCTCTTCTCAGTGACAGTAGTGGGCAGGGGCTTCTTTGGACTTACACTGACTGTAGCTAAAATCTTTGACTTTTGTGACCACAGAGAATCTTTACCGTGCTCCAAGTTCAAAATCATTTCATCTGATTATTAATAAAGCAAGAAGTAGTCATCATCAGGGAGGTTCTCCTGGAAAAACTCAGTTGAAACCACATCTGTTGCTTTACTAAGAGCTACTAAAGAACAGCAGTTCATGATTCAGTGCCCAGATTTGGAGTTTGGGCATAGGAGACTCCCTGAATCAGATTTACTGATGAAAACCCACTTGTGTATCACCCAGCTGAGGTTCTATGAAATGCAGCATTCCCTCCCTGCCTGAAGGAATATCTGCTCATCATCATCAAGGCCAGGTTGGACAGGGCTTGGAGCAACCTAGTGTAGTGGAAGGTGTCCCTGCCCATAGCAGAAGGGTGGAATTAGATATCCTTAAGGTCCCTTCCAACCACAACCATTCAGAGAGATCGCTTTACTATGATCCTCTCCATTTTTAAGACCGAGCCTTTTTTAAAAAAGAGTACTGGAGAGTGGTTTTTGCTCAGCAAAACCAAAACTCAGCCACTTGGAGAAAGGAGCTGAAAGTTACGGGATCAAAGGATAAAGTCCGCCTGCTGCATCTAAGAAGGAATCCTTTCCACATGACTGGGTTCTTGAGACTCAGAGCGTGGTAAGACCAGCCCATAAAGAATCTCACACCAGCACCTTAGAAGGAAACAAGATCAAAATCTAATATTAAAAATGTATAAAGGACTGACAATAAGCTGAGCATCAGCAGTTTTTACCCAGCCCTTGTTTTTCCTTTAAAGACTCCTTTGCAAAGAACAGGGAGAGTCACACTATACCTGATCAGATTGCGACAGGCTCGTATGGTTAGAGTTGGCCACAAAGCTAAAATCTTCCCCACCAGCTCTGGCCAGGTATTTTGGGCCCCCTGAAAAACGGGCTTTGCTCAGGCTGCCCCAGCCATGTCAGTCGGGGGCCTATGGCACAGGGTTGGAATGAGATGACCTTTAAGGTCCCTTCCAACTCAAACCATTCTTTGATTCCATGAAAAGTGTGACCCTCTCAGCCCATTTTCGCAGCCCAGCCATTAGTCTTATCCCCGAGTGGAACTGAAAGCCTCAGGTGGACCCCCATCTAGAATGTAAAGATCTGCTCTGCAGGCACACCAGAGGGGCAGGGGACACAGCCCGCCACGTGCTCCATCAGTGGAAGATGGCACAGCACGGCTCTGTGCCCAAGGAGGTGTCAGCCCACGGCCAAGCCCACAGAGAGACGTGGCACCAGCCAGGACACTGCTGGGATCACAGCCAGGCCAGCACACTTTGGAGCAGCTGCTTTTCCAACCTGGGGGTGATGGCAGAAGGTGCTTCTCATTTTGTATGAGAATCAAAGTAAATTAACAACATAAAAAAAGCCCACGGCTCAGAAGGACAAATAAATCAGGGGGATGATCCATTTTAAAGGGGAGATACTAAAAGTAGTGCTAAGGAAGTCCCAAACTAAGCCCTGCTTAGTTTCAAATCAGCTCAAGAAATAAGAACAAAAGGCCACCCCGTCACGTGCCAGGTGCCCTTAGCTCTACCTGGTTATAGAGGGGTTTTCAGGAGCTGGCGGCAGCAGAGGGGCAGCTGCGGGACCTGCATCCCACCCAGCTCCACCTTCCAGGACAGGAGCTGTTCTGCACTCCCAGGATGGGACGCACGGGTGGCGGGACACCCTATGCCGGAGAACTGTGCACACCAGCTGTGTTAGAAACAAGGAACACAAGGATCTCCCCGAGCACCGCGCAAGAGTCAAGTGCTATTCCCATTCATGCACATGGACAGAGACACTGAATCTCCAAGGAAAACCAAACCATAACCAGTCCTCTAGACAGGCTGCCCAGGCACAATCCCAGGCTCACCCACCAGCCCCCACAAGGTTTTCAAAACATGCCGGTATTCAAGTGACCAATTTTCCATGCAAGTAAAAATCCACCGGTCAGGGAAACGGCAGGAGGATTCACTAAACACTTTGTGGAAATCTGAACAAAACTGAATGCACTAGTTGGAGACAAATCAGATCCAAATCCTTTCTCCTATAAACAATAGTAGTAGGCAATGAACTGGTTCTTCCATGGTGTGGCAGTTTGCCAAGGAAAAGGGTCAGCATGAATGCATCAGGCAATGGGAACAACAATCCCAAGGCTGAGTAGTAGTGTCACAGACTGATAAATGCCATCAGGAGAGGAGCCTGCCACAAGGAAGAGACAGGAATGGGCAAAATATAAAACAGAGGCTTCAGGAGAGACAACCCTGAGAGCTACTATGCCATAGAAAAAGGAAAGAAGAAGGAACAATATTAGAAACATCAGTGATCTCTTTCAGTCTGCCAGCTCATGCAGAAGAACCCCAAACTCATGGCTAAGATTCAGGTGAGGACCACTATCAGCAAGGAAGATGCAGTTTCTTAACCAAACAGGGAATTTGTCCTAAGATCATTTTATATATTTGCATTACTGCACTTCACATATTAACACACAGTCGTTGACTGATATGCCTAAATGAGCTGTGCAGGGGAAGACAGCATGGAAACTGGAGACCTTTTTCTCTTCTTCTGCAACTTCAGTCTTCTAGAACTTCAATATCTTCAAAAGGTCAGATTATTCCTAGATCTAAAGCATTCCCATGTAACAAGACTATAGTTAGACAGAAGGGAAGTCTTCCCAGCCATCTGCCTAAAGCTTGCCCTCCTCTGTTCCAAACGGATGATCCATGACCCAGACTGGACCTGCCAGATTCCTAACAAGATTCAGAGGCCCCTCCAGCAAAGCATGTGTAAAAGGTGAGTTAGATCTGAGCAACAGGATGGCTCTAAAAGACAGAGCTCACATAAATTCAAGTAAAAAAATCTAAACAGGAAAATAAAATAAAATGAAACAAGGTCTTCATTTGTCTTCCTGATGATCCTAGAAACCCTGCTTGTGTAGATGGAGCAAAGTCAGTCAGCAGGGTGGCAGTGACTGAAGGGGTGGGCACTGTTCAGACAGAACAATGAGCACGTGGTGGGGGTATTCTCCCTGAGCTTTACGTAAGCCATTGCCAGACTCTTACCCACAACCCTGTAAGCTGCTTTTCTTTCTCTCCTCTTTGGAGCTGCGAGAGGTTATAAAAGCCACTGAACCTGTCGTGCTGTGATCTGATCTAATCTGGCCAGAACTGCTTGGCTTCCATGGAAAGAAAAGTTGAAGAAAAAACTTGAAGAATGCAGGGTTCTGAGGAACAGAGCGGGGAAGAGAGGGGGGATCTGTGCTGGGCTGTTGGATTTAGCTCTTGGGAAGCACGGTACCTTTGGATTTTCTGGCATCCTCTAAAATTACGTCCCCTTCCAAAATGCTCCTAATGACCACTCAAGAGAACTCATCTTGGCTGAAAACCTTTTCCCATTTCCATCTCAGTAATTACCAAGACTGAATGAACTGAGTACCAAGCTGTACTTGACACTATCAGGCTCACAGATGTAGGCAGATTTTAGACCCTGCCCCAAGAGAATTAAGAACTGTGGTATGATGACTAAGGCATCCAAAGCTGCCTCTGTTCTGTGGGAAAAAACTCACACCAGGCCCCTTCCAGTGACCCTTGATTCCAAGGCTGCAGTTATACTGAAACAGGTGTTTGATGGAAGGTGGCCAGACCGGGGTTCCTGCAAGGCCACGCTGCTGCCAGCAGGGCACCATGAAGGGATGCAAACAGCACGGCGCTCACACAAAGGCTCCCGACACCTCTCCAGCAGCACACGCTGCCTTTGGGGAGCGCAGGAGTTCCCGGTGTCCCTTCTCAGTCTCTATTTAAGTTCGCCCAGCATTGTGCAATCAGAATAGGAACATCACCAGAAAGAAAGGAAGGGACAGAGGTCCAGGAAAATTGGGATGATGCTCAAACCAGCAAGCTACAGCCCTAGCACCAGTTTCCAGGTTAAGCCCAGCTCCAGCAGTTCTGGTACGAGAAGCACAGGTAGGAGAGGGAACAACACTCCTGTGTTACCTAGCCCCAGCTCAGGCAACATGACCAGGCCTTGCCAACACATTCTGGATTACCTTTTTGTTTTAAATGTCCTACAAAAATCCAGGAAGGCTCACCAGCACATCTGGGACTCATATCTGACAAGTAAGCAAAGGCTATATCTGATTTTCAGTCTCCATGCTGAACTGTTATATCCAGTATTATTGTACCTTAAAAAAGAGCTGTTGGGCAGAGGAAGATGGGAGCAGAGTGTCAAACAAGCCTTCACCCTGCGCTCAGCACATGTTGGCACAAAACTCATCACCACCGGAAAGAAACCACCACCTTTCCTTCACCACGGGCCAACCATGCCAGTTATGGGCTCAGCTGCTCTTACAACGTTTTCTCCACTTCTTCTGCCTGCACAGCCAGCTTATCGCTGCCTTATGTAAAGTCAGTTTATCACCCTCTGAACTCAGACTGCAGCTTTTCTCACTGAGCATCGAGTAGGCGGGCATCAAAAACCTCTTCATCGCACCCAGCAACCTCAGAGCTAATGCTGATTCCTGACAGCAGAGGAAAGGCAGCAGCAGTGACCAGAATGATATTCCATGCAATGACCTGCCGGATGCTGCCAAGAGTAAGCACTCTCCTGGAAAGTGCCATGGGGAATTAAAGCTGGAGAGGAAACAATCTAAAGACCTGAAATCTTTCATCACAGTGTTTCAAAGCTGGGAAGATCCAAACCATACGTCTTGTTTTTACTTAGCTGTGTGGAGCAGCACTGGGTCCCAACATCTCCCTGCCATTCCCAAGTGCATAGAAACATGGAATGGTTTGGGTCAGAAGGGACCTTTAAGTTCATCCAGTTCCACCCCTGACATGGGCAGGGACACCTTCCACTATCCCAAGTTGTTCCAAGCCCCATCCAACCAGGACATGAACACTTCCAGGGATGGGGCAGACACAGCTTCCCTGGGCAACCTGTGCCAGGGCCTCACCACCCCCACAGGGCAGTTGTGCCAGCTGCTGCATGGAAAGAGAGCACAAAGGTACTGCCCGAGTCTTCTGAGTTTGGCTTTTGCAGGACTAAAGCCCAGTTCAGTTTTACTGAAGCGAAACACAGCCTGGTTTGTCTCTACATGTAAATTAAAGGCACCAAAGAATATGAATGAGCACATTCTGTGATCAGATTTTACCTGATTAATTTTTTAATCACGTTTATTTTAGAAGCAATTAAAGACTCCGATATAAAACAGGTCATCTGGTTACTTCTGAAAACAGAGGAGGGTCTGCTTACAGTCACAGATCAAAAGCAGATGGCAGGGATGAGAGGAGAAAAAGAAATCAAAGCAAATGGGCAAATACAGCTCATTTCTCCCACCGTCGGCCTGCAGTTAATACAGGTAAAGATGTTCACAGTTATCTTTGCCCTTTTAACTTCTCTTCTCATTGATCCAACCATCAAGGACTAATCTTGGGCTTATGGCATCACACGGCTTTCTACCAGCAAAGTGCAATGACACAACCGGGTCGAGAATAGAAAGCAAGGAGGAGGAAAGTGCTAAAGTGGAACAAGTAGTTATGGCACATTGTTACAAAATCCCTGGGTTAGCCTCTCTGCAGAGTTAGCAGCACACCAGTAAATGCCAAAATGAAAACAGGATCCAGAAAAAGTTTCCCCTAACGGCATATTCTCCTGAATTCACCCTACAGCAGTGCAGAAAGGCGCTATGGAAACCTTTACTTTGCCCATCATTTGGAAAGAAGGACAGGTGTCCTGCTCCCCATTTCCTAACACATGGAGCCAGTGTGCGCCTCGGGCTTTGCAGTGGACTTGTCAGACTTGAAATCCAGCATCCTCTGCCTCACCACAGAGTCAGGGTAACAGCAAGCCCGGGGGAAGTTACACTTAGAGAGCCAAGAATACCTTATCTCTCAGGATAAGGTGGAGCTTTACTTTTCCCCTCTTGCAAAATCAGTTCTTAAGTAATCTGTTTATGTCACACATACCAGCACTCCTCACAGGGGCATTACAGCAGCACGGTGCTACCTTCAAGGAAAGGAACGTGCAGTGCTCTAAATGAATGGGAAGGGTCCTCTGGCACAGCTTAGGGCAGTGCCTCTTCCTGACTTCCCCCAGGAAAGCCAACTTGCACTTGCCTTCCTTCACGCTCTGCCCTAGACCTGGGCAGATCCCTTGTCTCACCAGGTCACGTTTCTGGGCACTTGTAGCCAAGCAACTCCTCCTAACATGTACCGAATCCATCACCTAGCCCTCTCGCAGAGACAGGCAGCAGGGAGGAGCTGGAAGGGAGCTATTTTCAAATGTCAACAGCTGATATCACAGCGACACATTCCAGGGTAGGATCAGGGTGAGGTGCCACCTGAGAGACGGACTAAACAACCCCTGGAAGCAGGCCCAAGGGACATATTTCTGTCAGGCATGTACGGTTTCTGTTAACGTTACATTTACTCAGCGAGGTCACAAGGGACAATTGTCCCACCCTGAAAATGTCTCAACACCTTCCTGATGAGAAATGCCTGTTTTTACCCCTCCTTAAAAAGCCAAGTCCTTCCCTCTCCCTTGCACCACTACATAATCAAATTAGTGGGTGACGCAGCTGTGCAGAGTTGCTATCTGCATGCCACAGACATAACCTGTGGGCATCGCTGACAAAGCCAAGGTTGTTCCTCCCTTCTCCCAAAGAACCTGCCAAAGAGGGATGCTCAAAGCAACACCTCCAAAATTCTGTCTTCACCTCTTTGAACTCAAAGCAACCTACGAAGCAGCAACAGCAGCCCAGTTCTGAGGCATATTATAATGCTCTGCTGGAGAGTTCTCCCATTCTCTCCTGCTAACTCCTGCTGCCAGGGAATCCCTGAGTTCTACTGCCCTATCTCTTCTGATGAAGGTTGCAACTGCCCTTCCTCTCATAGAAGGGAAAGAAACAGTCTCCTCTCCACTCGCTTTTGGGGAAATTAAGCAAATGAAGAGCCTTCTTGAGAAATTTGATCAGTATTGACTGCAAAAAAAATAACTGGGAGAAGAATGGAAAGAAGAGGCAAGAGAGGCAAATAGCTTTAGGGCATGTATCTTGCTTCCTCATAAAAGTAGGCTAAAAATAAAAACTACCAGAAAAATAGCACACACCTGGAGGTTACAGTTCCCTTCACTGTTACCTCCTTCTCCAGAGGATGAGATCCCTGCAAGCCTTTAAGAAAAGACAGTTGTAACCATAGCTTGAAGGTGGGGAAGTAATGGAGGGCACTTTGGAGCTAACGGCTCCAAGTCTCTTGACAGATGCTCTCCTTCTTTAAAACACCCCACTGGAAGAGCAGGGATCTGCACTTAAAAGGGATCTGCACCAAGTGCCTGCCAAAGGTCTCAGCTCAGTCTCCTCTTCTCAAGTCACCTCAACCACTGCTCATTTGGCTTCCTCTCCATCCTTCACCATCTCTTAGGCCTCCTTTGGATGCTCTCCAACAGATATATATGAGGGAGGATTTGCCCACTCCAGTTGGAATCCCCTTCCCCATCAGGAGTGGGACACACAGGATCACTTGAGAGACTTGGAGGTTCATGGCATTAAATCCAGGACTGGAACTGCTGAGAGCATGAAGATCTCCCAGGGGCACCGAGATGGGATGATTCCTGTGGATGGATGGATTTTTAGCTGATATTTTAGCCTTTCCACTGGCTCTTAAACTGACAGAGGGCAAGGTTAAACTAGATACTGTGAGGAAATTCTTCCCTGTGAGGGTGGGGAGGCCCTGGCACAGGGTGCCCGGAGAAGCTGTGGCTGCCCCTCCCCTGGAAGTGTCGGACAGGGCTTGGAGCAACCTGGTGTAGTGGAAGGTGTCGCTGCCCATGGCAGGGGCCTGGAACTGGATAGGCTTTAAGACCAGTTCCAACCCAAACCACTCTGTGAGTGTACAGTTCATCCCACCCATGCAGACCATGACTGCACCTGGGGTGCACACTGGATACACACACACATTAAGTGCTCGGATTTCTGAGGAGAGACAGATGTAGCTGAGGACACACAGAGAATCGCAGAATCACGGAGGTTGGAAACGTGGAGACAAGTGAGATCTCTTCAAAGTGCCAAAGCCTTTAATGCTTACTGGCACTGCAGCAATGCCCCAGATTTGCCAGGCACGCCAAGAATTCCACGCTGTCCCACTGTGCAGAGCAGAGCGGCTGAGAAGCGGCTCCCTGACCGACCCATCCGTGCACCATACGTGCCCTGTGACCCTGACAGATGCCACAGCCTTGGATCCTTGGGTGATTTAGCTGGGCCGCTCCCAGGAGCCTGGCAGGAATCACAGAGCTGCCTTTAGCATCCCCGAGGGAATTAGCTGGCTACACAGCTCCGGGGCTCTCCGGAGGCTCAGCTGAGCAGCTCCAGCTCCAGAGGCCTGTCGTGTACAATTAGAAGCACTTGTTTCACCTCCTCTCCTCCTTCCCCCAGCGAGATGAGCTGCAACTGGTCTGTTAGCCCAATTAAACCAAATGAGGATATCCACATTGGAACAAAGGATACAAACACACCACAGACCCAAATATTACTTAAAGCAGTGACCACATCCCCTGCAGACAGTCAAAAGGACCCTCCCGCGCTCATCACCAACAACCACTTGTATTATATTCCTGGAGAATCACACGTGGCCGTTGCACATCAAAACAGCACAGGGCAACATTTAAAACAATAAAACATTAAAAATATCCTCTCTCTCTCCCTTCTCAAATGTTTCTGCTGTGCCAAAGTGTCAATTATTCCACAAGCAAAAGGCTAATACAAAACCGACGCTGCAGACAGCGAACAGCCCCATTAAACCCAACGTGATGATTTATAGTGGCTGAGAACAGATTACGTCATCCCAGAGAGGAAGAAACCACAGGGCTTTTCGTGGGAAGGACTGGCTTGGTTTGCTGGAAGTGTTCTAACTCCTCTTTTTAGAGATTATTTTCTCTCCTACAGCTGGATCCTTTCCTGTCCATTACTGGTGACAATGACATGGCTGTAACCCTACACCTTTCAAAACATTTTCAACTGAAAAGCCACAGGCATTTGTTTGCAAATAAAGAAGTTAGAATAAAATTATATCCTGAGGTCAGGAGGGGAAGGATGGTGCTGCAAAGTGAAATCCTCTCCCTTCTAGGTAAAGTCCTACCCTATCCTGCTCTCCTCCTTCTACCATACTAGTTTATCAAGCCCACAGACAACCAATCCTCAGAAAATGAGAAAAAGAGGATTAATTCACTGCTGCGATTAATTCGCCCCTGTCAGCTTCATCATTTTCCAGGAACAAACTTGAAGTAAACTCCTTTGAATTCCTTTTACTTTTGGGATTTCACAACATTTTTAGTTAGAGAGAAAATAAAAACACTTCCAAAGGGGTCTACTCTTTCCCAATAAAGAGAAGAAACCTTTTCCTCTGTTAAAAAGTTCTCCTTCCAGGGAAAGCCCTTCTCTTTGTGCCTCCCAAGCACAAAGGATAACCCAGGCAAATGTTCACTTCCTGCCTTACATCCACCCCGACACTTGATACAAATTCTGCTGGTTTTTCCACTTGGCTTCTCCACCTGTCTCCACATCTCCACACTCACGACTCCAGCGGCGATAGGCAAGCATTGCCAAAACTCTATTCGTAGAGGAAAGCAAAGCAAACAGCTCTGGTGTTTCACAGCCATTATGCGAGACACAGCAAACAGGACTTAGGCGGAAGTGGAAGCGTGTGCCAGCAGTAGGCAACAACGTTCGCTCCTGAACTGAAATAGAGGATTTCTCTAAAAAGTCACTTCCACCCCGACCAAGCCTACCCGTGTTTCAGTCAGTTTTAGGATGAAGTACTGGGCAAACCAAAGGCACCCTGTTTCTCTGCCCTCCGACTGTACCCATCCTACATACAAACACCAAAGCAAAGGCACCCTTCCTCCCCAGCAGCCCAAGTCTCTTACCTTCCACTTCTTCTTCATCACATACATGTTTAAGGAAGGAAGCCCCTCTATCCAGTACTGCCTCGTCCTCCATCCTATAGTAATAGAAAAGAAAAAAGGAATGCTCAGACTTCTCCTGGAGCGAGCTGTTTGAACCAGCCCAAGTCCTGGGCAGGTTAACTTGCAAGCTGTTGTTCATGTTCCTGTGGGCACTCCCGTCCTCCTTTCAGTGCCTGCTGGTCCTTCATAGAGCTCCTTTCACATGGCGTTTGCTTTAAGCTGGCCTCACGTAGCTTGAATTCTGACCTTGAGAGGACATCAGTGGTGACAGGTGTGAACAAGGTAATCCCAGCTTTGGGGGCTTTCCTGTTTCTTGTGTCTGGCTTTTTTTCCCCCTTCTCTTTTTTGCAAAAAGTACAGCCACTTGGGCAAGTTTGGGGCTGTCTATGCAATAGCCAAGAGTTTGTGGGATTCCAGTTTGCCTTTGAAGCTGTCCCAGCAGGCGGCAGCGGCCGAGCCGCGCAGGGAGGCGAGCGGGCACACCCCACACGGACACACAGCCCGGGCTGTGGCCGGCCCCTAATACCAGCACAGCACGCTTGTCTGCTGGGAGCGCGGCTTTGTGTCACATGTTGGCCTTACAGAGATCTGACATATGAGGATTATCCCGAGACCGAGCTACAGTAAGTCAGATCATCACAGCAGTCATTTATGTGTGTCACCCCTTCATTCATCCATTTGGGGAAGGGTTTTAGTAGTTGCTGTCCTTCCCCTCCCCTCTTCTCTCCACCTCTGATCTGCCTCTGTGGACAGCAGAGACTCCTAATTCCACGCTTCTGCCATCGCCGTGCTTCCGCAGAGCTGCCCAGAACACCCGCTGCTGTGTTTCTCCCACAAAATCAGACCCTGCCTGCGTTCCGAGGGTACATCTGCAAATCCCCTCTTGACAAGCAAATACAAAAATAATAAAATAATAATAATAATAAACAAAATTGGAACTGTGTTAAATAATCTCCTTAGAGGCTAAGTAGACATTTGCTGCTCACTGCTGGGCAGTCGCCACAGGAGCTTTCTGTCCTAATACAACTGGGACCAAGCTGGTAACCTGTTTAATACGAAAAATCAGACATAAAAGAACACCTTTTCCTTATATTCCCTCAGCGGAATAGGGACAAAATAGGTTCACAGCGAGACAAGACCTTCGAAGCTTCTTCCCATTCATACTGCTTCCATTCAAGATCCTTTGAGAGCAGCAGCAGCAAAGACTTACAGATTATCTTGAAGGAATATTCAAATTCAGGAGGGTATAAATACTGTACAGATGAATACCAAGAAATCAGAATGCCTTAGGGTGTCTACCTTGCATGCCAATGCCTGGCTACTTAACTAGAAACTAGAAAATAAAAAATAAAACTCAGCCACAAAAGGAAGTACTAGAGTCCCACTTCATGACAGCAGTACCTCAGCAGCCACCCTCCCACCTCTGCCAAGTTTTCCTCCACCTCAAGCACCTTTACTAACCCACCTCGGCCTTATCCCCAGCTCTTAGTCCACAGCTCAACTCTCAAAATAAGTCTCAAACATGTCACAGATAAAAACAATGAAGAAAAATAGGTCAGATTCAAACACAGCACCAAATCATATGGAAATACACGTTTTTCATTTGGATTATTGGACGGCAGTGAAAAATAAAGCACCATACCCAGAAACGTATGTGAGCATTGACTCCCAAGCTTAGGTCTAGTCCAAAGCCAGCTCCTCCTTCACACAGGCTGTTTCTGCCTGAATTCCAGGAGCCAGTGGATATGAAGCAGAAATTTCCCTGACCTAGGAAAGGTGCCATTCCCCGAGCAGCTGCTGCTGGGTGCGGAGGGGTGGCACTGCTCCTTGCTAGCACAGCATAGCACACCAAGCCAGCACTCAGGCACACATCAGCCTCCCCTGAAAGCTCCAGCTCTTCATTAAATTATTCAAGACTATTTATCCATCTTTTCTAAGGCAACAGAAGGCAACATATTCCATGGATACCCTTGCCTGTTTGCAATGGTTGTGAAGGCACAACCCCATATTTTTATAATTATTTTCTCCTGCACAGCAGCACCGTAGCTCCTTGCTATAAACACAACTGGAAACATCTGGAACAGATGGGACTGGATTTCCAGACCAAACACAAACCACAGGAGCTTTATTCCTCTGTGAAGTCTGTACTTATCCTGGCATTCAGCTCCATTCCCTGAGCACCCACACGTGTGCAGATGTGTAACACACCTGTGTGACCCACAGCCCTGTGTAAACACCGTGTCCCAAGGCCAGCTCCTCCAGCCTAGGCAGCATCGGCCCAGGCATGGAGCAGCTGAGAAGCAACAGTGTGGTAGAGCAGAGACAGGGAAAGGAAGGGAGCAATCTCCACTGCCTGCAAGGGATACGTTGCTGAGAATTCACCAGTTGCCATCCCCTTGGTAAAATGTCTGCTCACCTCCCCACGACAGCGGTGCATGCTCCCAAGCATGACCCTGCCAGTGCTGAGCACTCACAGCAGTGGGAGTGGCCCCCACGCTCCCAGGAGCACCACCTTGCCAGCTTGGAATGGATTTATCACATTTAACAGCCACGCTTTTTAGCTCCAGAGGGCTGGAAAACTGATCAGCAAGGCTGATGCTTTCTCTGAAACGTGTATCCGAAGGAACTGGGGGGTTTAACGAGCCAGGAATAGAGCTTGGGTTGCCTTGGCACAGCGCCCCGGCTCTAATCCGCAGGAGTTTAGTGATTAGACTCCAAGAACCACCTCCCTTGATTTGGTCTTTTCTGCCCTTCTCAGATTACCACAGGATTTCTGTGGGCCAAAATCTAGCAAGAAAACATCCTTTACCAATTTGCACGGGGAAACTATTTCAGCCCCCTGGAATTTTTCAAATACCATGAAACGGGAGTTGCAGAAATTAGAAAGGAAAAAAAAAAGTCACTTGAAACAACAAGAAAATCTTCCCTTGAGTCCTCAGGGGAAAACTGGCAGACTCCTGTTAGTGAAGCACTGCAGCAAGACCACATACTGTCACTATCCCATGGAAGACACATGTGGACTGGAAAGAAGAAAGAATGGAAATAATTTTAGGGCCTCTGAAAAGAGATGTGCCTTCAGTTAAGCCTGGTTTACCAGCTCCTTCTTGGAAGGTAAAGGGATTTTCAGGCACTTCTTGTCTAGATCCACATCCTCCTGACTGCTGCTGCAACATTTTGGAAACAAACCTAAAAAAAAAAAAAATTAAAAATATTGGGTTTCTATTTTCAGGGTTTGACAGAATCTCACAGAATATGCTCCAGTGAAAAAACATGAACTGCTTGAGTAACTGGCCTTTCTGGGCCAATGATTAGATCAGTGCCAAACATTTTTAGAAATGATGTTACGTGTCAATAGAATTTGAACAAGAGTCACACATGGCCAGCAGCAATTCTGCTCTGCCTGCAAAGCACCGGCAGATACAGCTCACAGAAATATTCTGCCCGGCTACTCGGAAAGAACAAGATCACTTTAGTACCAGCAGGGATCCCGGACTTCCTAACGGCTGAACTCATCCGCCAGCATCTGTTCTGCTCATCAAATCATGAATTCTTCCTGCAGGTCTCTGGTTGCAGCACCAAACACTTGCACTGCATCTTCCAGGTGGTGCAAAGCCACGAGTAACCTCGGAGTTAGCATTCCTGGTGCTACTCCAGGCGGAGGCCGGCCGCCAGCTCCCCCAGGAGATGGAGTGCTGCCACCGCCCGGCTGCTCAGCTCCAGAGCTGTGAAACTTGGGAGACTGAGGAGAGAGTGAAAGTGGTGTTTGGGGTAAATAAAGAACGACTGATGTGGCAACACGAGATGTTGCACGGAGTTACAACTCGCTGGAGTGAATAAACGCGTAACAGAGCTGCGGAGCCAGAGGGGAGAGTTACTGCTCACTGATAAGCTTTTACGATTCTGCCCATTTCCAACGGCTTTTGCAATCAGGAAGAAATTCCAGCAAACTCTGAATCGCACAAGGAAAAAGAAACGGAGCCAGTTCCGTAATTGAAGCAGCGTAACAGCCGTGTGAAAGTCACATTAAAGAGCAAGCCAGCGAGCTGGGGCGTGGAGTGGGTCAAGGGCTGAGGGAGGAGGGAGAACTCCAGGTCACAGAGCAGCAGCGCCGGCAGCAGGGCTCCCGACGGATCAGTCAGAGCTGCCAGCCCACGGGTGCCTGCCCAGCCACGCCACACGGCAGCTGCTGCACCACAGTTCTGCCAGGCAGCTGTGGGGAAGCTGTCCACTCTCCCAGAAAAGGCAAGGGAAGTAAGATCTTCCTGAGTGTGCAGAATCAACCACCCTGTCTGCTTCACAGAGCACAGCACCAGTGATCTGTCAAGACTGTTTTCCTCAGAAAACTGCCATGAACAAAGTGGAGTGGGAAGGCATGGATGGGGATGCTGTGGGAGAACAGACAAACCCAAGCAAACGGTGCACTGGGCCTAGTGGGCTCGGCTGTTTGGCAAGTCCCAAATCCCATAGGGTTTACCCCTGAATCAACCACATACCGCTCCCCCTCACCGCATACCTCCCAAACACAAAAGGGAAGACTTGGTCTGGTAGGAAACACCCACAACCCCACACTGCTCCCCACAGATGTAACCAACACTACTTGTGACAAGCAGCATCATCCAACCTTCAACTACAGATGGATCAACACAGATGGATCGGCCATACCTGAAGGTTCCCACAGATGGGACCTGGACCTGAGCAGAGAGAAGAGCCACCAAAGGCTTCCCTGTCAGCGATACCCCCGTGCCCTGTGCCCTCACCAAGCCACGCAGGTTAGATGCCAAGTGTGTGCGTGGATATGTGTATGCGCATCCCAAAAGGAATGAGTCAGCAAGCCAAACAGGCTGCTTCTGTCAGCGGGCTGTGGGGAGACAGAGATAACATTATTTCTTCTCTCTGCAACCTGTGAAGCATTCAGACACCGCAATTGTAGTGGCCAAGTAAACAGGAAACCAGGAAGGAGACTTGGTCCCTGCTGATGCTCTCACAGCCCATACGCAAATGCGTGAATAAACAGACTTAATGCGACCGATTCCTTTTTAGGGTCCTGATGTGTTTTGGTTTTCTCACACACTTGCGTATGGGCTCTATCACACAGAAAAAAAGAGCTTCTCACTATACTCAGCACAGCCTGGTTGATGCACTTTTGGAACACGTTGCCAAATTTATCCTGGATGCGTTTTCCCCTGTCAGCTCTAAAGCAGCATTTATTTACAAGCTTTCTCAGCAAAAGGCGGTACTCACCCGGAGCAAAGCAGAACAGAATCCTCCGCTTTGCGCACAAAGAACTTGCACTGTAATATTTATAAACCAAATAAATTCCCAATTAAGTCATCTCATTAGGTGAAATGTTTCCCTCTACAGAGGTGTTCTCAGGGATTGAAATTAAGTCCCATGACAGGATTTAAATACGAGTCTCAGTTCTTGACTAAATCTTGTTTTCAAAAACTCTTACAGACTGGAACGTCAGGAACTCTAATGTTTATCTCAACTCATAGGTGAAGTCTATGAGAGCACCTTCCTGAAACCAAGATAAGAATCATTTGAATTCACGATGGCAAAATAAGTTCCATCATCTGGATTTCAATTTTCATCTCCGACAACTTCGGAAGAACTCTTGAAGCTGGATATGTTCCAAAGATGAAGTAACTACTAGCAAAAGCAATTAGGAGTGAATGAAGTTGCAGCTTTCTTCTGCACAAACAACAAAGTAACACTATCAAAACACAGGGAAATACAAGGGGAACACAGGCACTGGATGCCGAGGCAGGTGTAACAGTTGAAGCCTTTGCTTCATTATGATTAAATATCTTACCATAAAATGTCATGACTATAAAAACTGATAAAGTCAGCTGCCTATTTGTTTTCATTTCCTTCTCCTCAAGGAAACCACGCAGCTGAAACTGGGGACTCGGCAAGGAGAAGGCTGCATTGCACTCCAGCTTCATTTGAGAACTAGAGCATCTCAGTGCAAGCCCCTCTCCAGGACAGGGTGAACCTCTGCTGCACCTGGCTCCTGACACATCGCACATCCATCTGCTATATTTCATGTAGCTACAAACAGGAAAAGGTACAGAGACTCCCTGTAAGGAATTTGAACTTGCACTTCCGCAGGAGCTTTGCGAGATGGAATCAAATGAGATGACTCCACAGGAAGAAGTGATTCTGGACTGCAAATATTATGAATGTATCTGTTTGAGGATAACATAAACCAGACATTTTTGTAGCTTTGTTTTCTGCAACAGATGAAATAGAAATCACCAAAAAAGCTTTCTCTAGAGGCAGAGTGGCATCAGGTTTTAAACCCATAAGCAGTAGTGGATTTTTCCTAAAATTATTACTTCAAGCCAGCCTATGGCATCTGATCTATTTTTGGCTATTTATTACCGTGACAATGTCATGTCCTGCAATATTTTTGTTACAGTTTCATGCCTTAGAGGCAACTTCTTACTTGACTGTGTGTCTATTTGAAATCAGTGCTGGTTTATACAGTAGCTGCTCCTTGCTCCAGCATCCTGTAAGAGCTCTTTTTGAGCAAGCTGTGACACGAATAAGTGTGCTGTGTCACAGGAGCAGGTACCATGGGCTAAGAAGCAACTGCAGCGTTTCAAGAGTACATTTTACATCAGCTCAGCACACAACTTTCAAAGTACAGGAGATCTAGATACAACTACAGAGAAACCTGGACAAAGAAACAGCAACTGCAGGAAATTTTTCCAGCATCTGCTGCATATTGCCCACCTGGAACCTCCAAAAGCAAGGCATAGGAAGCCTGATCCTGAGGCAGATTCCCAGCTCTAAGTGAGGACATGAGAGTGGGCAGTTTGGTCCTGCGTCTAAAAGAAAAGAGTTATCTGGAATGGGCAGTGCTGGGTTTAAGTCCATTTCCCACTGAGAAAGGAACAGGCAGTGTGTACAATGAGGGGTGGGGCAGCACACCACGGGCACCACTCGCCCAGGGCTGCTTTTCTCCAGGGAAAACAATCCGGCACGCTCAATCCTGGCTTCCCAGCAAGCAGCTGGCTCCCACGCTTGTCCTCTCCTGTGACCGCCTTGGGAGGGAAAGTTCTCCATAGCAATCACACCGCACAAGATGTGTGAGACCAGCTCGTAGCTTACTTTCACCTCTGTAATTACAGTTTGGAGCTCTTCCCTTCCCTCAGGCTTCAGACTTTCAACTCCTAGAGCTGCACATTGTCCCACCATCACCTTCCCAACCACCTCCAAGATGCTGAAGCCCCTCTAAAAGCATCATAAAGCTCTGGACCACTGATGGTAACACAAGTACACAGCATGTGCTGGCTTCCTCCAGCGAGGAGGACAGGCAAGACCCGATCCAGCACAGTCCAGACCTGAGCTCTGGCTGGCACAGGCAGAAAGCCTGGTTGTATAAAACATTTTGGACATATCTGAAGCAGCCAAGGGAGCTAATGCACTCTCAGCACTTCCCAGAGTGCAGGCAAAGCATTTCTGATCCAGTTCTTGGCATTCTGAAGCGATACGTGGATTCACAATATGCTGGTTTCAAAAACATAATCTGGCATAAAGGGTATTTTTAACATGGATGATTTTGGGAATCTGCTTAACCACTTGCATGGCGTTAACAGAAGCAGGAACTTCTCAAAGCGTACCTATCCCCAGATTCTGCAAACTTTACCTGGTTACTAGATGACAGTCTCTGTAAAACTGCAATTCTTCCGTACTGGAGCAGTTGCTCCAAAGAAAGAAGGGATGTGGTACCACTTGAGTTCACCTTCAAAGGAGTGTGGTCAGAGCACACAGCTGTAAAACTAAAACAGAAGGGCAAAGCTATCCAAACCAAATGCCAGCACACACACAAGACTCACGCAGAAGAAAGAACTCCAAAAATATTGGATAAGCAAAAAAAAACAGTGGGCTTCGGACCTCAACCTGACTTGTGTGCTAACTGCTCATCCAGAAGACTTTATAGCAACCATTGCCTGGGGTGATGAGACAAAATCTCTGCTGAAGAAGGTCACTGGCATTGGTCCTGGTGCATGCATCAAATTCTAATTCAATAATAGTCACTCAAAACTAATGCAGACCTGAGAGCCAGAAACACAAACAGCCAGGTTTCAAACTAAACGCCCTTCTTGCCTTCACTGACTGCACTGAGAAGAAAAAAAAGAAAAAACCAAAACCCAGAAAAAAGAAAAAAAACAAAACACAAAAACACCCCAAAAAATACAGAACCACAAGCCAGTGAAAGTTTACTGAAGATAAAGAAACATTTCCTGACAGAAGAGGAGAACGGGGAATGAAATGCAAAACCAAGTTATTTTATAACTTGAGACTAAACCAAAAAAAGAAGAATTTCATCACTTCCACCAATTTAAGCTCCAGTCAGAAGAGAGTCAGTCACAGCCCAGAGCAGCACGGACCCGAGTAGCCATTCTGTCTCCCAGGAGTGCCAAGTGCTCAGCAAAGCACCGATTACGCCAGCACAAGCCACAGAGCCAGGATACCAGTCCCTCACAAGTGACACCCATGAGGATCGCTAAGCAGAAACGCAACTGCAAGTGACAATTCCCTTCCACATGGCCAGAGATCTTGCTCTGGGGGAGCATGTGCTATGCCTTCTGCGGGCTGTGATCAGGCTGCTGAGACAACGTCACCTATGTGTGGTCCCTGGCTATCACTAACCAGACTTATGCCCACAGGCAGAGAGACTTCCGCGCCTCAAAATTTCACGTGGTATCAGAGGGGCAGGTTGATAGGAAACAGCTGTTCCAGAGCACTGACAGCCACTGGGATAGAACACAGTCCGGGGGAACCTCATTGCCATGGCCACTAGCCCACAGAGAACTCATCCACACAGCCATACGCTTGACAGGGCCTGCAGAGAAAGCAAAGGGGAAGTTTGTACACTTCTAGGGAACAGGTCACCGGAGCATGAAGTGAGGCACCACCTTCAGGTGCCCCCTGCCCTTCCACGCGCTCAGCTTGCGAGAGCAATGCGTCGTGGTGACCCACTTGACACCTCGACTTGGGCGCGTGATGCCAGCCAAGCGCAGGCCAAGCCCGTGATCTTTACACTCAGCCCTGCAGACCAATTAGTCATTAATAAGAGTCTGGCCCAGAGCAGGCGGGGGCACATGATCGTGTTCCCATGGCATTAGTCAGCGGATGGAGCGATACGGGTTCCTTCACCAGGACACCAGCTCCAACAGGAGGAACATGATGCAGCATAAAAGCAGAGTGATATGAGCAGACAACGCATGATCCTGCATAAAGGCAATCCACTTAGCAATGTTCAACTCACCTCACCAGCAAAATGTGTTTGCTACTGGACTGGCATTTTGCTCCATGGGAGAGCCAGGTTCTTAATTTGGTTCTCAGTGCCCTAAAGCTGGATTTACTGTATCCTCCAACCACAGCCAAGAGTGCAGAACCCAACTGCTGAGCAGGCAACTCCCAAGTTTTAACAAGACTGTCCTCTACGTGACATCCATTTAAGGGCAGCTCAAAATAGACTTATTCATATCAGCCTAAAACAAGACTGAGAAGAAAACAACAACCCAAGAGCTGAAAAGTAATTTCTTGCCAGAAAGTGCTCACAATTACTTCTTCTGAACTCCTTCCTTGTGACCCATCAATGTTGTCTGGAAGAACAACTTGTGGGACAAAACTGGTAGGAACACGGAGATGCTGATAAGCAGCGCTGTTGCAGGACATCCTGTGTCCTCCAAAGTAACCTAAACACCAGTATAATGACTACTGAGCTTGGACAGAAGACCAAGCAGACTTCTGCAAGAGAAGAGAAAATGAGATTTTAGCATCATTCTTTCAGACAAAGTCTGGAAAACTTCATCTGTTCTAGGAATGGACTTCAAAAATAATCTTTCTTCTGGACAGAGAAAACCCAAACAATTAAGATTACTTGCATCTTCCTTTACCAGAGGAAGGCTACTCAGCCTCT
Organism: Dryoscopus gambensis; assembly: GCA_013389985.1. NCBI lineage: Eukaryota > Metazoa > Chordata > Aves > Passeriformes > Malaconotidae > Dryoscopus > Dryoscopus gambensis. The sequence continues at coordinate 109,494 of WEIT01011397.1, forward strand.
TCTACCACCACTTACAAAAGTTTGTCACTGGAATGAGCTCCTCTCCCTGCATGGCAGGTGGCTCCTTCTGACTCCCAGATCATTAGTTCATAAACATGAACTTCCCAGGCATTCCTCAAATGTTCTCCTCATATTTCCCATGTTCCCACACAACTCAGCCTTTTACCCACTAGGATTTCAAGTCATAGTGTTTTAACATGAGCAAGCGCTATAAAAAATATTTTATAGGTCCCACATTTCTCTTTCCTCTTCTTCCGGAACTCTGTATAAAGCAAGAGTTGCTACTTCTGTTTTAGGAACCATAAACTCAGAGGCATCCTCAAGAATCACAGCTGATATAACACTCTGTGCTGCTTTGTCTGGGGTGCAGCTAACTTCCTTCTCAGTATCAAGTATGGGGCTACAGTTTGGATTTGTGCTGGAAACAGTGGTGGGAATTCACGAACGTTGTAGCTACTGCTGTGGGAGTGAGCGAGCAGTGGTGCGGTGCTTGGTTGCCAGCTGAGGTTAAATCAGGACAGTCCTTTTTGGCGTCCAGTATGGAGCACAAAGGGTTTAAAATAATGACAGATTTGATTGGAATGTGCTACGTGGAATTTATAGCTGTCATAGCTGTAGGGATAGTAATCAGCATGCTCCCGTCTTACCATGGGCACGCTTGCCTGGCTGCATGTGGTGCCTATAGCTCGTCAGGGGCCGCTTTTGCTTTCAGTGCTCACCACGGTGCTTATCAGGCTGCTCCGCTGGGCCTGGCACTGCCCTGATAACAGCAACTGCGACGTGTCCAGGCTGGCGGGGGGCCAGCACAGGGCTACTGCGCTGCTCTCCTAGGGAGGCTGGAACTCCAGTGAGAGCTTGAGTCCATAGGCTGTGACTTGTGCATGACACTGTGAGGGATAACTCCAGGCTGGAGAAGGTACATCGCAAAGCATCTGGCCAGGCCCGTGTTGCAGCAGGTACACCTTGAAGCATCAGTGGCCGTGCACGAGGTCATGCCGGAGCACCTCACAGCTCGTGTCCATCACCCACCACCTGCTTTCACCCTCTTTTCTACATGCATCTGCCTACAACACTGGAGACAGCCATTCTTTCAGAAGAAACCTCAGGAAAACAACTTTCTGTAACAGGCCTGAAATGGTTTGCTTTGGTAATAGATATTCGTATTTATCTATTAAATTTGCTATATAAAGCAGCTTTTACATGAAGCATAAAATAAAATAAAGCAGCTTTTACACACCTTTTTTAAGCTGTCAGGGCCACCACAGCTGAACCCAGACACGGTCATTAGTCACACATTTCTTGGAGACACCTGTTAACAAAGAACGGCTTTATGCCCAGCACCTAGTTGCAACACGGCTGTTTAAAGGTAAACAGGAAATGGGCCATGGTAATATTAAATCCCAGTTATCTGCAGCCATTATCTTGCATTTTTTTATTGTTAAGCGGAATGACTGGTCTGGGAACAGAGCCAGAAAAGTTGAGCTGATACCACAGTTCAAGACTTCACAGATATTTCTGAGAATTACAAGTTAAGGGTCACATCCAGAACTGACCTGACCTCTCCGAAAAAACCCGCAGGTACCTTCAATGAGTCACAAGTCAAGCCTTTCCAGGAAACAGAGCTGTCGGCAACCCAAGGCATTACTGGACCAGGAATACTTAATGCAAAGGTGTCCTATTCATCATTTAGAATTAAAAAGGCAGAAACAGGTTCGTTCAAGAAGCGTGACTTCATTTGTAGAAAAGTTATTACACAAACTTTTAGAGTTCACAGGAATCTCTACAGTCCCACATTTCTGAAGATTCAGGGGACATCCAGGTTACTTGCTGGGAGAGACATTTTGAGCATGATGAGCTTAAGTTGTTTTTTCAATGCTTTTTAACAAATTAAGTTGCATAGCTAATGTTCAGTGAACTGGGCTCTTCTAGCTTGATCTTTAATTTGAGTAATTATTTTAAAAGCTGGAGACACGTTTTCCCTTTACTCAGTCTCTGGAGAGGATTCTGACACTGGAAGACACAGTCAGGGTTTTTTCACAGGGTTGTTTTGCAGCATATTCCCTTTCAACAAAATTTATACGCTGTATTCCTGGCAAAAGGAAGAGATCCGTGATCCAAGCAAAACTTTGAAAATACGGAGGTTTTCCTTTTGCAGCAATTCCTGCCGTTTCACTGGTTTTTTTCACAGGTCCTGAGTGTCCATCCCAGGTTAAATTACAGTACAAGGGTGGCAGTTACATGCCCACTCCTTCAAGCTAATCTGCAAATAGGAATAAGCCATGAAACAGAGCAGTCAGAGCATCCTGGCTGGAGCTCCATGCCCACAATAGCCAAGGAAGGGCGCCTGGGCTTGCCTTGCCAACAAAGCACGGGCCTAAGCCCACGCTCGAGCCCAGGCTTGCTCACATTCCTTCCACGCTAGCAGGTTCTCAGGCTGAACTTCAGAGCACTGCCAAGGTGGCAACACAGAGCCCAGCAGACCCAAAGATCAGCAAGGTCCCATGTACAAGCCAGAACTCTCCAGAGTGCCATGGCTGGAACTGCACACCCACCTTGTCAGGCACGGTGCAAAACCTCTTCCCCGGGCACAGGAAAGCCCAATGTACACAGAAGGCCTTCTCCAAGCTTGTATGACACGGGAGGTATGCCTCATGGGAAACAACCTGCCTTTCCTTCTAAAGCCCAACTCCAGTATAGAAATTACCATCCACCATTGATTAAAAGGGAGAAGAATACTCTTTTATCCTGAGTGAGAAGCATTCACACAGTTATAGGGAATCACTGCATACATCGCGTTCCGGAAGAAGCAGTTCTTGTTCTTAGGCAACAATAATCTCCTTTCCACGCACATTCCGGTGATGTGCCAATAATGCAACAGAGACACAAACGCACTCTGAAACAGAGAGCATTTCAATATCTGTTCAAGGCATTTTTTCCAAAAATTCAGTGATGGCATCCAACAGGTGAACTGGGACTGAAAAGACAAGCTAGGCAGGTGGACAAATGACGGCTGTAGGTTCGTTCCAACTCTACTCTAAATCAGTATTCTATTCTACAACTTCTCTCTAACACCACCCATTGAGTGCCTATCAAAGATGCACTCAAGACTTTGCACTGGTCTTTCACTGATTTCCAACCCCACCCTGCAAGCAGCTCATGGGTGCAATCTAGACTTTGTCCCTGCATCCCTCTGGCCCCACTTGATGAATTCTCCCCACACACTGTCCTATCTCAGCACGCATTTCTTCCGTTCGTGCCGGTGGAACTACTCATGCAGGACTCACCCCAGCACGGCAATTCAGCATGGCCTTAAAGGCCAGTGAGTTGAATTGTCTTGAGGCCAGAAGTCACCTGTGCTGAAGTGTTTTGTGGGACTAAGGCAACGGCTCCACATTTCCAACCTTTCTCGCCGCACTGATACAGGTGTTACTGCACCGAACTCCATCATCAGCACTACAAACACGTCCGACACTGCTTCCATGGAACGCCACCCTAACACTTCTACTGGGACAAAACTGCTCAAATCCCGTTACTGCTCACCTAAGAGATCATGAGATGTCAAATAATGGATGTGGAACACTCCCATGGCACCACACACTGGCTTGCTGTGCCATCAAGGCTCTGGAACGGAGCTTTGCTGGGGACACATGAGAACAAAGCCCCATCTATTTTTCCCTGGGGACGATTGTTCCTGCCCAGAAGGACACACAGGCGGCTCTGTTGAGCAGGGCTGCTGTCTTGAGCTGGGCTCTGTGTCTGCTGAATGCACAAAGTGTCAGCCAGGGAGGCAAGCTCAGACTAGACAAATGTAGGTAACATCCGCTTCAAGATGACCACATTTGCCAACTCTAAGCAAAATGTGCAGATCCAATGCCTGTGAATAAGAAATACACTTCAACTCCAGTGCAACAGACAGGTTTCATGTGCTCAAATGCCACTTTTCCTTGAGATACTGAGCAACTATTTCCCAACTTCACTAAACAATCTCATATTTAGCAGCCTTGATGAAAAGACCTTTACGCTTACGTCGAAGGGCTGACAATGTGTCTGAAGTGTTATACAGTCACTGGTACAATAAAAGCAGTTAACTTTTGCAACCTTCTGTTCAAGGTTAAGAGTTGAAATGAGTTCAGTAAACCTTCAAGATGAAATTAAAATGAAGTAAGAATTTATTAAAAAAACTTCAGGGGAAAATACCATATTCTTCAAGTTGCACACATCATTGAAAAAGAGACACAAGTTCTGTTTCTGCACCTACTGTACAAGATAGAGAAAACGGAAAATTTTAGTAAAGATGAGTAGTTGGCACACAAGACTTCAGTTGTCATCTTTAACTTCAGATTACACATCTGCATAGTCATCAAAATCAAAGTGTTTGCATGTTTTGCTCAGGAAAAATAGCAGAAAAAGAACACATCACAGGAATAAATCCTAAGTGAAAAAAGCCAAAAATTTGTTGCACATGCAAACCCACCAGGACTTCTTGCATAATACCAGCTCATTGTGGTAACTTCCAAAAGAAAGTAAAATTCAATCTCCCCTGGGGAGCAGTCACATCAAATATCAGCCTGTTTCATTAGCTTCTCAGATGAGCAGCAGTCACCTCACAGAGGTCAAAAGAAGTACCATTCCCACCATGGTTCCATAGTTTTGTATGATTTATAAATTATATATAAGTGTATTATTAATAATAATATATGGCTAATTATAATTAGAATAAAATGAAATACCTTTTATAATTATCATTAATAACAGATGGAAGTGATTTGAGTAATCCTCAGTCATAAAAGAAGTCATGGAATAATTCCCACCACGAAGTTCTTCAACTCACTTTGGGATGCTAGAAGTATGGATCAATATTTATGGAAGGACAATTAAGGCTTATTTCAAGACAGAATTAATACAGAATATTTAGCAAGTATTTATTATATGGTAGCAAAACAGAAATATGATCCTGGTCGCCTGTAAAGGTAGTTATATAATACAGCTAGGATTTGAAACGCTTGGAAGATTCTCTTTCTCCACTAAAAGGATTTCCTTAAATATATAGATCAGCCATATTCTTTATCTCCAGACATATTTATATATATATATATCAATAATTAATCGATTTTAAATCCCCCCTCAGTCTCTGTTTTACTTTGGTAGCAGAATGAGGTCTCCTAAAAGCACTCGTTTCTGGAATTTAGATGGTGAAAGTTCATTTGCACCACAAATTCAAAGGATTCTAATATTGGTGACATCAAATCAGCTCTTCTGATTTTTCTGGTGAGAAAATCAGAGAAAACCAGGGCTGCTTGCAATTTCCTCTGCTGTGCTCAGAAGGCTCAGCCATACTCCAACAGCATGGATCTACATGCCTATTCAATTTGGGCAGAAATCCACTGTTCCAAATCAAACTGAACACCAAGAACTGACATGTAGTTTTCTCTGATTTTCCAATTTCTGATAAATCTCCATGCAACTTCACTGCACTGACAGTCCCTGTGGCAAGCTCAAATATGTTCCTTATGTGAAAAACTCGTAATTGTGGGACAGTAACTCAAAGACATTTTTATCTCTTCAGTTAATGTAATTAGGCCATTGAAAAACAAGAGCTCTGCAGTTTTTACTTACGCCACGCACTGTTTTATCACCCAATTATGGGTGCAGTAATTGTCTTTGACACTGTCCAACAGCAATAAAAAGCATTCCTGCCACAAACTGCGCACAAACCTGAGCAAACTCAGGAGAAACAAGATGCTACAGCGACTCAAAGTTCAAGGGCAGGGGGGTAGAAGCCTTGCTTTGAGTGGTTGTGGGCATTCACTGCAACCTTGACCATTTTATGGCTGTATTTTCATTTCAAGCCACACAGTGAAGACCCTTCTGAACAGAGTTAGAGAAAGACCTCTGCGTCCCCATCCAAGTCCTTATGTTTTGAGGGATCACAAAAGAGGAGCTTTCCTTCCACCAGACGCAGCACAATGACACAGAGAGGCGCTCCTTTATCAATATTAACCATAAACTGCTCTTACCGGGTTTTCAAAGAGCACTCCCCGCTTCTGAGCCTTCTAAGTGGATTTGAAGCCGGAAGCAGCTAATTGACTTGGAACGAGGAGTTATCAGAACCCTTTTAATTTGCTCAAGGCAAGAGTTCAAATTCTAAACCTAATGCACACAGAAAATACATGCGAGGTGGGTCGCTGGAGCGTGACAAGGATGCTCTCGCACTGGGGCCACGAAGGCATCTCACCAGCACTGAGGGACCGAGCAGCGCCGCAGCACCGGAGCCGGAGCGCCGTGAACGCTGTTTGCAACAAGGCGCTTTCAAACCCTCCCTCAAAGTCCTCTGGCACTCCCAGCCCACAGGAAGGAACTGGAGTGCAAACCAGCAAAAGCCATGCTATTTTGATACAAATGTGTATAACAATGCCACGGCATAAAATTCAAAAAATCAAATTAAAGAAATCAGGTTACAAGCAAATCTGCACTAACAGATGGTATGTACGCACACAGGAGCATCACTTGCCGTACCCACAGGGCCCATTTTTGGGCACTCACCTCTCAAAACAGCACACTTTCCCCAGTATTTCTTTCTTCAAAGCAACACCTTGCCTTTGCAACTGCATCTTTCTGGCAAGGCAGCACCTCCGACTGCAAATAGCCGTTTGCACATTTACTGGCAGAAAAATAAAGGCAGGTTTTCTCTTTACTGTCTCATGCAGCAATTTTCCTTCACAACCTCACCCAAAACACCTTCCAGCTCATTATTTATTACAGCTGTCCAGGGTGGCAGCATTAGAAAACCTTCAGCCAGAGACACACTCAGCTCCTCCACCCTCTCTGATAAGTATGTAGATCTGAAAACCAAAGGAGTTATAGATTTTTCCTTCTCACAGGGATGTTTTCCTTTGAATGGCACTTTGTGCATAAATTCAACCTTTTCTTATCAGCATAAGACACTGGTAACCGAAGCATTTACCCCGCACTCACTGCATTTTAAAAGCTCCTTTTAAAAACTGCTGCGAGTTATACCACAAGACAGCATCAGTATATGAGGCTGTTTTCTGGCAGCAGAGGAGTTCCAAGATTTAATTTCGTACCATGGAAGTTTAAAGGAAAAGTCTGCACAGCTCTGAGCTGCAGAAAAACCTGCCGGGCCTTGCTGGGAGCAGACCGGATGAGTGCAGGATGTTACCTTGCCGCCAGGAATGCCCTGTGCACACAAATGAAAGCTTCATCCCTCCTCCCCATAGCTGGAAAAAAGAAAAAAAAAGGGAAAAAAATTCCATAATTCTTTCTCACCCCACCACCACACCTTGCTCCCCGCTCATCCGAGTTCAGCAGTCACTGCTCTACAGCTGCCAGTCCCTTGAAATCAAGGGAATGTACCTTCCTAAAGCCCAGCCACTGCTTTTAAACACACGAAATTCATGCTGAGTAGGAGTGAAGGATAAGGTACAAGCAAATCCTCCTATTTCTTTTGGAACTTGAAAGTCTGTGTTTCCTTCCTAGGAAGCTGAAGAAGCATCCCTGCAGCTTGCACTAGCATTTGCCCTTCAAATCCCACTGACCCTCACCAGCAGGTGAAGTTGATGAGAGCTCAAATCACCAGCTAAAACGAGGCTTTGCAAAACTAACTCTCTCATCATCCAATCCAGGAGTGACCAGAAAAAGTCTTTGAGCATGGAATGGCAGTGCAAGAAAGGAAGGGCATGGACTAGGACAGATCAGCCCATGTACATGCTCTGAGCAAGCAGAGACGCAAACAGTCCCGTTTAATCATCTGGCACAGGACTGAAAATTTTAAGAACAAAATGAGGTCTCTCATTTAATAGCTGCTGAGCTTTGGGAGCCTGAAGGTTGTTTTGGTCAGGGGGCCTCTGTACCTCGCTCTTTATGCACAATTTCCTACTGATCTCGACCAAAATAAGAACTAGGTGTAATCCTGCAGCCCATCACACCAGCACTTAGCAGCATATTCTGTCCCACACACAATATACAACTCTGCACATTTTGTTAAATCCAACTAGTAAAGCTTGTTTTCTTTCTTTTTAAACAGAAAATATGTACATTATAGGAACAACCAGAACAAAGCCCCTAAGCAGCTGGGGGCACACACACAAAGTCACGTTCAGATGCACAGTAACTGCACCTCTCTGACACAAAAGGAGCAAGAACCTATATATAGTACACGGAGCAGTTCTCCGACAGAGCTGCTACTGCTCGGATCTGCCCGAGGGCCCGACCTTGCTCCTTACGCACCCAACTTTACTAATAGGAGCGGCTTTGCGGAACCACTCCGTGGAGCTCCCGCCGCACGCTCCGAACCCCGCTCTCCTGGCAGAGCCCGGTGCCTTTTTCCACGTCGTGGGAGCTCCCTGTACATCCAAGTGCTCCTCCTGAACGCGAGTGCTAAAGGGATGAGCTCTGAATAAAAGAAAAATCCATTAGTACCTAACGTTGTAAAGAAAAAGGAACAAGCCTAATGGTTAAATCCTCGTTTCCCCGTGCGCTCTCGCTCTGGATGGCAACGCTTCACAGGAAGCACAAAAAGGGCAAACAAACAGCAAAGAGCTGGTCTTGGATAATACAACACTCCATACGGCCATATACCGGGCAGAAAACTAGAAACCTGGGAAAGACGAGGCTGCCTATTCAGCGGCTGCTAACAACTCATTGAAGATGGGAACTGAAATGGTAAAAAAAGTTTTCAAACACCATAAAGCGTTTTTAAAGTTGGCTCCAGCAGAGCTGGGCAACGAAGAAGACACCGAGAAGGGAGAAACGTACCCTGGCGTTTCTACCCCCGCTCCAGCTCACTCACCTCCGGGGCTCGGGCTTGCGGCGCTCCTCCAGCTTGGCGGCGGGCGGGGGCTGCGGGGCAGCCGGGGCGGCG
>WEIT01011397.1:118600-187561 GCA_013389985.1 Dryoscopus gambensis
CAGCCGGAGGGCAGGGGCGGCCGCGGGACCCACCGCCCCCACCGGCTGCGAGTGGCCCTGGCCGTGGCCACCCCGTGCCTCAGGCAGGGAGATGCCATCCCCCATCCCCCCGACGAGGCGGGATGCGTTCCCTGGGACCGGAGCGGGTGGCACCGCCGGGATACTGCCGCGGGCTGCCCACGGCTGCTGGGAGCCTGTCCCACTCCCACGGCAGGTTCCCTGCCACTGGAAACGCACGACCCAGAGCGCTTCTGGGCCAAAAGCACATAGCACAGAAAAAAACCCAACCAAACAGAACCCAACCAAACAAAAACCTCAAAAACATTAAAAATCCAACAACAAACCCAGGAAAAATATAGAAACCATCATTTAGTCAGTGCATTATAATTTTCCAAGGAAATAGTACCTTACATGTTGCTTCTCCTTAGCTTCGAGCATGGCAAGGCTCACCTTGCTTGCCAGCCTAGTCCTAGTTCCTCCTCTCTCTCCTACACCCACACTTCTATGGACACTAATCGCCCTTCCAAAGGTTCCCTCCAGAGTGATGCTGGACAAGAAGAAGCAGTGCCAATACCCCACATCTTGTTCAGTCAGCTGTAGCTCCTGCACTCAGCGTGACTGTCCAGGCCAAGGTAATGAGATCCATAAAATATTTTTGAACCACGGAGCTGTGCGAACGGCTCACAAGGAACACGGCAGAACAGCAACCCATCACGGGAAGTACACGGACTCTCAGGGGAACAAAGGAGGCTATTGTAGCTCCACAGGGGGAAAACTCCCCTTCTTCAGCAAGGTTTATGATTACCACACAGCAACTGCCCCTTCAGCTGCTCCTCAGCTACCAAGCTCCACGTTTGTCACCCATCCAAACTCTGTACTAGGGAATAATATGCAATCCATTGGCCAGGCAAAAAAAGCAGCAGCAACAGAAAGCACAGCACTTGCAGAGCGGAGCGTGAGCGCTGCAGAAGGATCTCCCTGCCAAATTCCTCCTCTCCTTTCTGCTGCTGCCACCCCTGTGCTGTCCCCAGACACTGAGAACAGACAATTGGCTTTAAGTCACTGTCCCCTCATGCTGTTTAATGTTTTCCTGAAAGATGTCAGAGCCACAGTCTGCACATGAATGGGTCAGGACTTGGGCTCCTCTGTTCCCTTTAATAAATCCAGTTCTTTAAAAACCTGTTTTTCAAAAGCCAGTGAGTTTCCAATGGGCACAGCTCTGACTCCCATCACTTATGACTATATTTCACTTCAGTTAATGACAGTCCCTGTGTTAACAAAAGCAGAGCACCACATCAGTTGAGAAGCTTCATATATTTGAGTCCTAACCCAAATAAGTTTACATCTTCCCTCTTCCAAAGGCTCCAAAGCAAGGACTGCTCTCTCCATGCCCTAAATCCCTAATGATGTGCCAGTTAGTCTGTACCTTCACTTCACTTTATTTTTAAATAAACTAGGGAGCACCTGAAGAAAAGACACATTAGCTACTTGAGAAACTTGCTGTTGCTTTTTGCCACGTAGATTACTCATGGGAGTTTTGGGATCCCCCCAAGCATTGTGATCCCTCAGTGAAAGCACCTCACAGATGCTCTCAGCAGCCGGCTCTTAGCTTGCTATTTCAGTAACAATCCTAAATAACTCCTGTACCAATTCCAGTTCCTCACAACTCACTGTAAATTCAAATACTGTCATTTTAAACTTGTAAACTTGTGCATTGAATTTCCTGGCTAAAAAAAATGTTTTGTCATCAGGATGCATGATTCCAAGTCAGTCTTTAAATATAATATTGCTGTGTTTAATCATCTAAAACGCTACCAGAGCCATTTCCAGAAGTCCTTAAATCAAGAGCCAGGGCAGTTGTCTCGACCAAGTTTGAAAATGAGTACACACACTGTGCAGAGAAACACCCAAGTAAAGCACACCAATAATCCTGTCTGTCATTGTGACTGACAAACTAAAACCCGCGGGCTAGAGCCGACTTGTCCGACGCATGTATATATGTACCTTTTGGCATTGCTTACACACCTTGGCTCGCACGTTCCCTTTCCAAACCTCCCCAGCCATTTCCAATACTTTCTCTGCTTCATTTAATAACCAGAGAGGAGCTCCTCACTCAGGACGCCAGCCCGCTAGCTTTCCCCTCACTGCACAGGCCACAGAGAAGCAGTTGGACTCGGGAAGACTTTGGCTGTTTGAACCTGCCTTTCAAGCCCGCTGGCTTCAGCCCGGCGCACAAAGCTGTGGTGAGGGAACGCTGTGCTGACGGCCTTTGCCGACATCCCAGCCAAGGCCATGCCTCAGCGGGGCACAGGACAGGGTATCGCCTTCACCAAAAGGCCTGCTGCTATACAAGGAGTACTGGTCTGCCTTCTCACGCAGCGCACACACATCCTCCTCACTCAGCTAACTCAGGAACTCATTCTTCAGCGAGGTCGCACAAGGTATCACTGTCAGTGACAGTGTCTGACATGCATATGGATAATGAGAACAGGCAAAGTTCTGATGGTAAAGATTAGAGAACACATACGTGCGCATGCTCGGTGGAACTGGTAGGGTAAAACTTTCCCTGTGGGCAGGTTATTCCATAAATATATCTTGCAGCACTTCTGGTAGATTCCTGGGAAGCCACTCATGCTGACCACAGCATTGTCAGTCAGAGGCGATGCTGAATGAGATGGAAACTGGCAGCTCCTGCACTTGCAGGGGTTTGTGCAGACTACCCAGTGATAAAATATTTGCGTTGGATTAAGTCAGAAGTAATTCAGCCTAAGTCAGGAAGTTTCAGAGGATAAAAAGATTTCAATGGAAGGATCTAGATGCAGAGACGCCACTGCTGTACTTATCACAGAGGCTTTCAGTATCTTTTCCTTGGCTGACAAATGTCAGTGCCAAGTCGTCATGACCAAAGTGGCTCATCCTGAATACACCTGTGCACGCAGCAAATCCTTTTTACACCGACAAAATCCCCCACACACGTTTTCAGGACTGAATCCTTGATCACAGCTATTGCTTGTGACCTTGAGGTGTCAGGGGTTTCTTGGTCTGTTTTACATAGACATGGGTATTGCAGCCGTTTTAGCTGCTGAACTCAACAAATTCCTGCACTGCATTCCTTAGTATTACAGCTGAATTAGTACAATAGAACTGATTTCCAAGGGAACCACAAAAAGCAACTCTGTAGCTCTCAGATTTGTATTCAAGTCACCAAGAATCAGGACTTGTCTGTCCTTTCCATCTACTTCCCAGGAAATCTAGACACAACATGGTGTCTCAGCAAGCACTCCTTGATAGCTGATTAGTAAAGGTCTAAGGTGAGCAAACCCATTGTCTTTGGAAACTTGATGAGTAGGTCCTGCCTTTTCTAATAGTCCTGCCTCAGTTAGCAGTGAAAACAATATGCAGTGGGCTGCTAGCTCTGTAAGAGTACCTGCTCAGCCCTGCCTGTCCCCTCCCTGTGAAACTACTACAGGGCCCTTAGAAGAAAAACTGCCAAATTCCCACTCACTTCCCCTGCCCTGGCTCACTCTTTTGGAAGAGACAGAAACAGGAGGCGCTGCGGTTAGACAGAGCAGAATACTGGAGGGTTAAGGGGGTTTTTGTGAAGTGCTTGATGCATGCTTCTCATGAGTAATGCACCATGTCTGCTGGGGAGCAATGAGCCATCCTGGAGCACTTGGAAAGCCACTCAGGTCACAGCAATTCCTTCATTCAGGGCACAAGGAGGAGAGCCATGGGAATTTCATCAGCTGGGACAACTGCTTCTGATACCTTCCAATACATCTGCTAGCTACTGAAAGCACTCAAAGCGCGTGTTTGCCTCAACAGCTTAGAAAACACAAGTTGCTCTGGGAAGCAACACGGGTTTGGGTTTTGCAGAGACCTGTGAGCAAGACTTGCCAGTCTCCTACCAACTTCCAGGACTGCATTCTCTAAAATGCTTACATCTCCTTGCAAAAACACCCCTTATCTTTCCAGCAAGAGCAACTCCTCCAAGAGCACACCAAACGGCCACACCTCGCACATCCCTCTCTGCCAGGAGCCCCGGAGCTGCTCCGGCCTGGAGAGCGCAGGCCGGGAGCCAGCAGTGCTGCTCGGGGGCCCTCTGCTGGGAAGCACCCCTGCCTCCTGCCCCCTGTCCCCCCAGACCCGCAGCCAGCCCCAGGCGCAGCCCCCCGAGGGGGTCAGCTGCCAGTGTCCCCTCGGCAGCGAGCATGGGGGCGGCTCGATGGCCTGGCCCCAGGGAGCAGCAGAGAAAGCGGATTTCATACGCCTCAAGTTGTGTACTGCTCCATGTTACAGGGAACGAGGCCAAACCAGCCTTTGGTCAGAGCCAAAAACGCAAGGCTTTGCTAAAATAAAGAAAGTGTGTTTGTTCCTACACCTACAATACCCACCAGAGCATAGGATGCTGAAATACACGCTTCCATCACCTCCAACTGTTGGGACACTGGGACAACAAATACTCCCCCTCTCTGGAAGGAGAGGGCTAAGGAAGCAGCCCACCTGACTGAAGCACTTCTGTGCTCTCGAACACATCACCTGCTCTCTGCTTCAGAGCGAGTTCAGACAGAAAGCAGGTCAGAGGGACAGAGATCCTTTCACTTCTCAGGGTAGGAGGGAAATCCAAGGCTGAAGTCAAGACCCTTGAGCACAAGGCTCATTGTATCCACAAAAGAATGGGGTACAGACCTGATAGGGGTGATATGGGTGGGCTGCAAATGGGACGAGCAGTATTTACATCAGGAGGATTTCTTCTTTTCCCAGTTTCTCCCCAGCTGTCATTTTGATGAGTTTCTTTCTCTTCCTCTGTCCTCAGCTATTGGCATCCTGGGCCAAAAGAAAGCCACCAAGAAAGCTCAGAGGGATAGGCCAACAAGTCCTTCAGCCCTTTGGTAGAGCACCTGTACTGTGGTCCAGACCAATTCGTCTGAGCATCAAATCCTTACAGAGCAACAACCACCGTCTTTATCAAAATCCTCCTCACCTCCTGTGCACCAGTTCAGGAAGGCTTCTAATATTTTATCACTCACTGGAAGGACGTGGAGGAATCTCACCCACTCTCAGTGGAAGGCCAAGTCCAACAGCATGACTAGTACAGAAAAAAATTACAACTGACTTGAATTTCTACTGTCAAAACACAGCAGCCCCCAGCCAGCCTTCTTACCCTCTGGCTGAAGATAACTTCCCACAAGCAGATGGTGACAGGCATCAGGATTAGAGATGCTTTCCCTGATGTACACTGCTTCCTGCCTGCTTCTCTAAAATTGAATCCTTGCCTCTACAACTCTGAGAGCATCTGGTCTTGAGCATCCAATATCCTGAAGGAAAGCATAACTTGAATGGCAGGTCACTGGGATCCTCTTAATTCAAGATTACATCTTTTCCTGATGCCATCTGGGACACCTCCACAGGGCTTTGGATATGCCAAATGCCAACTGCAGGAAATCTGAAATACACCATCAGTAACATAGGTAAATCACTGACTTCTCTGCCTAATCCAACCATATACACACCTGAGCAGCCTTCTTAGATGATGTCTTACAATGGACACTTTGGAAAAAAGCTATAAAACTACCACCATAGGAAACTACAGAGTAAATCCATGGACATCTATATTGCTCAGCTCCAGACAACCTATCATTGATTGATTTACAGTGCCATTTAGGTTATTGTTCTTGGAACACTATTTTCCCCTCACTTTACCAATTTAAATAACAGCTATTCATCTCAATGCTCCTTCTTTTTCTCAGTTCATCTCAGCTCTTTGCCTTTAACCATATTCCTATTGTGATAATACAGACTCTACTCCCAGTGAAAAATGTGTTTCCACTGGTTAACTTCTCAAGTATTGCCCAATCTTCCCTCCGCAGGCCCTCTTCTGATACGGAGAAAAAGGCTACCAAGGAGCACCTAGTACTTACAATACAGTAACTCCATCCTATTTTCTCTTCTGTCATTTCTTTTCTAAACTCCAGATAATTTTTGAGGAGGACACAATTTGTGATGCAACACACCAAAGGTTGGCTTGGTTTGTTGTTTTGGGTTGTTTTTTTTTTCCTTTGCATAGGGCTTCAGTTTTTTATCCCATTGTCTATCCTGGGTCATCAGAAATCTTTTCTTTTCTTTTCAAATAATTAAACAGCAGCATCATTCACTGCTTTGGATTTTCTCATCTCTTGTTCTGTCTCTCATCTTTTATATCAACATTTCCTAAACAAAACATTGAAAACCAAACATTGGCAGATCACGTTTAGCCAGAAATTTGTACTCTATAAATAAAGCTTTGAGGACTTAATGACTTTTAAATTATTTGTTAGGTAATTCCAGCAGAAACTGTCTAGTTTAGAGCAAACAACAGTTCCCTGGGAGCATATGTAACTCCAAAAGGGCTTTGCCACTTTAGGGCAGTCTGAAGAGCAAAGCATTCTAGGAAAAAAAAATTGGAGTGAAAGTGAAACTGGAGAAATGAGTTGTCTAAGCCAAAACAAGGCCAAAAAAATAAGGAAAAAGCACCCCTGACAGCTGGCTGTTTTTTCAATGTTCTTTCCAACTGTGCAGCCTTCTGCTGCAGCAGCTCCTGCAAGCGCGGGCAGATGAGGAACACCCCCAGCATGTAGCCCCAGATCTCTGGGAGTCATCCCAAAGAAAGGGAGAAGCAACCTGAGCTGAAACCTTCCAGAAGCCACACACACCACTGGAAAACCTTTGGATAGATACCTGCAGGTATGAAAACCTTCCCTGTCAGCCCTGTCAGATATCCAGCAACCTGGTCTAGTGGAAAGTGTCCCTGCCCATGGCAGGCGGTTAGAATGAGATGACTTTTAAGGCCCCTTCCAACCCAAACCACTCTGTGATTCCATGATTTTGAGAGTTACTCCCCACATTCAGCAATCGCTAAGCTGTGCATTTTATCTGAGGCAGCACCAGGAAGTTCAGAGGGGAAACCTGCCCACAAGACCTGTTGCTGAAATCACCTATTTAAATATCTCTTGCGGTTACCTCCGGCAGCAGTCCCTAGCAAAGGCTGCAGCCAACAACCCACACCCAAGCTCCTCTCCACAGGAAGGAGGCAATTTGGTGAGCAGAAGTTCAAGGCCAGCCTTGAACTCGGGAAGCACTGGGGAGGGCGGGCAGTGGAACCTCAGGAGCACTGACCTGCAAGAACAGCCATGAGGACCAAGCTGTCACATAGAAGAGATGAAATGTCTGACTGGCCTCAGCTTTTCCAGCCTTCCAGCAAGCAAAATAAATCCAAGGCATATCAGCTTAAGACTAACAGAAATTAAGGCACTGTATGAAATAAAAATGTGCAGAAACAATATCTTCTGCCTTAAAAACTAATAAACTCAGGCTTCACCTCAACATTTGTGTAGCAACAGGAGATGACTGTCCTGAGACAACAAGCCGCTCTGTGTGCTTTAGGGCTCAGGCATGACAGAGTATTGACAGATATTTGGGACAGCATGTTCTGGTGGAGCGTTTTAACAAAATATGAGTGCTGTCAAAGGGCAGGCTTTCATTTTATGCTTGAACAACTCCAGAATAAAATATTGCCTTTGGAGAATCTCACATATTATTTGATTAATACAAACACATGAGGACTATCTCCATTTCTCAAAGCCTTGAACTTTTGGCTATGTTTTCCCCCACACTCGTGGTCCCACCTCAAAGCCCCCATCCATCCTCACCAAGGGAGGGGACATCCTCAAGGCACCTACCAGCACATCCTCTGAGGCCAGAGCATTCTCTTACTAAGCTGTTATCTGCAGTGGAAAAGGCAAGAGCTACTCTCCAGGGCATGATGTCTTCATGTACAGCCTTGCTTGTGGTGGGAAATGCAGCCTGGGGCACTGACATCCTTTGTTTCTCCGCTGCAGCAGAGGCAGCATAATCCATGCTCAAGCACTGGTGGTATCCCTAGGCCTAATGAGTAACTATTCCAGGTGCCACCCCTGATCCCTGATAGGGACAGAGGCAGTGAGGACACAATGCAGCAGAAGCTGGGGGACTCTGTATTCCCACCCCTCAAGACAACGTCTTCTGGCCTTTTCTTTCTCCTTTGCCACCTATCTTACTTTGTGAGGGTAAATTCCAGCTTCTCACATCAAGACCCCTCACTGAGTTGATGGGGAGATTCCAAGGGATATTAATTGCTGCTTGAAATCACTTCAAAGGACCTTTTTTCCATCTCGTATTAATAGCCGGAATGAGGAAATTGGTTTGGATTTCATACTTACATCTGTTCCCCAAGTCTCTGCACATTTCAAAACCCCACCTTAACCCAAGCCTCTTGCTATTAAGGGCTCCTACTCCATACAGGCACTCACACCCATCCCTTTCCACTTCCCCACAGATCTACAGCCCTGCGTTCCACTTGGCAGCCAGAGGTACCAGAAATAACCACAAGAAAGGCTGCCATGAAACCTCCAGCCAAGTTTTGAAAATCCAGGCACTTGATACAAGCCTCTGTGCTTAGAGGGCTTCAGCTGAAGGCAACCTGAACTCGGGCTCAAAAGGTTTTGTGTACCAGGGATCAAATATCAAAAAAATGTAAATGCAATTACTTTTTTTTTCCCCCATAGAAACATGCAGGATAACAGTTGTTCTACAAGGCTGTTAGTGCATACTTGTAACAGTCTGCTGCTGCTCCTGCCCCTCTGGTACTAGCTAATGGCTGGTTTTCATTCCTAAGTGGTTCCCCCAGACCCCCCCGCCAAAGTCTATGCTACAGTGATTTTGGAAACTGGGTCAAAATGCAATTACTACATTCCCATGCTTTGGGGTGGGGAAAGAAAATAAAAGGAGGAAGAATGGCAAGAAGCAATGGCATTGGCAGTGAGCCAGTGCTGCACTCCCCACCCTCTCACCTGAGCCGTGGCCCCGAGCGCTCCCACGGCCGCTCTCGTTTCCCAGCACAGGCTTCAGGGAAGTCCCAAGGCAGGGACCCTGGCCACCCCTGCCCTCACGGCTGTGCCGGAGGTCGGGAGCAGGTGGAAGATGCAGCTGCGGACAGGGAAAAGACCCTGAGCCGGGCAGCAACCCCTGCAGAGGGCAAACGGTCTCTGCCCTGCGATTCTTGGGGAAAGCCGTAGCATCCCGATCAACTGTCCAAAGCTCTCCCCCAGGATGTCATTCCCATCTATTCCCTTACTGTGGCATAAGCAATATATCCCAGTACTTCGGTTCCCCTGCTTCACTGCAAACATTTTCCATGGAAGAAGGAAAATATTTGTGTTTAGACATGCCCATACTATTGTCACACTTAGAGCGCAATCTATCATACCTTATCAAATTGCACATCTTCAGCATGCAGATGGTTTGTGACGACACATTTAGGAGGCTGTCCAGTATAGAAAAGGAATGACTCAAAGATTTATTTATGCCACATCTTCCCAACTAGCTCTTTCTGAGAAACACAGAGCCCATTATACACGTCACCTGCCTTCCTCTGTCCCTGATTGCTCCTTGTACACACAGTTATCACACACCAATTCCCTTTGCTGCTCCTCTCCTTGGCTTTGTTTTCCACAGTTCTCAGAATATCAGATGCAACTCTGCAGCATTTGCTGGCTCTGCTCCCAATTAATAACTGCAGGTTAGAGTTGGGTCGTTATGGCTGCAGATTAATGCTGAAAAACATTCAACAGCTTCTGAGAGATACACAACCTTTCTCTTCCTAACACGGAACGTGGTTTATCTTGCTATCCCAGTGCTCCGCGGAGATGTTATGCCACTTATCTAAATGATTTAAACAGATCAAAAAGTTGGCTCTGCAAGAGCACCTGCCACTGACAACAAGCCACAAGGCTGATGTTATCCGAGAAGTAACTGTACATGCTAGCACAGGCTAGACAGATCACACAAGGGATAAAAAAAATGCATTTTCATGAAATCACTCCGTCATCATCCACATACCAGCAATTAAGCAAGCAGGAACACACAGCAAAATGACAGGTTTCCACTGAATATCTGGATCCTTTCAGACTTGTTGCAAGGCACAGGATTGTGAAAATCCCAGAGCTGGCTTTCTGAGGACTCTCCAGTTCCTAAATTCTCTGGAAGGCTCTCCTGGTAACAATAACAGAACTGATACAAATGACCTTGCACCTGAGAAGAGTCTTAATACAGGTCATGACCCGTATCAACAGGAAAAACTCTGTGAACTACCAAGCTTGGCACAGAGGGAAAAGGCAGAGCTATGATTTCAGACTGGAGATCATTGTACCCCTCCTGATCGATTCTGCCTCTCAGTGTCCCATCCCAAACCAGGCTGCCCAGACCTACCTCCAGTCCCTCCACAGATCCAGCTGTCCCATGGGTTCCTTGAGCAGGAGAACCAACGGCTCGCAGCAGCTCGCCTTCCACATTTGCTCCAGTTCAGAGAGGCAGAGCCCAGCAAACGCTGTCCCACTTGGAGGGACACTCCAATTCCAGGCCTGTATGACATTTACTATAACCCACTTCTTCCCGCCCCTCTGCCCCCCCAGTGAAAGGGATCAAAATAGTTTCCCCCCCGTGACATTTTGCTTCATTTGCCCAACAGGCTGTGGGAGCGTCTCCATTAAAGCCACTGAAAGCCAAGCAAGAGCAGCAATGCCTGCACCACTGGAGTGAGCCCCAAAGCAGGGGCCACCCCACGAACACCCAACCTTTCTGCTGCTGGCACAGAGGGCATGGGGTCCCGGACAAACTGTAATATCCCACTACTGCAAGTTGCTCTGCAGATGCCACAGGTGTAAGGCGAGCCCTTTGCCAGTGACGCTGTAAGTAATACGTGTTGGCTGCCTGTCTGTGGGCCAAACTGCCCATCTTGGGGCTGACCTGAGCACCTGACCCTTGGCCCCGCTCACCTCAGCCCATCCTCATGTGTTTTTCCTGAAAACATGGTCCCTCCACAAGCCAGCCCCATGTCCTGCTGCGTGCCCTCCCCACACTGCTGCCGTGGGACCCCACCTCAGGGCGGCATGCGCGGACGTGCAAGGACACGGCACAACCACCATCTCGAGTTTCAGCTCCTGGCTGCCAACAAGCAGAAGCAATATCGAGAAGGGAAAGCTGCATCCAGTTCAAGATGAAGGCCAGATCACACCGGCCACCAAAAAGAAAGAGCTGGCATTGGGAGTCAGGATGTACATTTTCTTGATGTACAGAAGCACTGAAGACATTTGAGACCTGTGGTTCAGCAATGGACTCCACAGTGTTCCTCCCTTAGATCACTTGGGTTACTCTTCATTGCACCTACACTTGCCCTCGTTGTGGTTCTGAACCCAAAAACAAGGGCTTGACTACTCATTCAAAATGCAAGATACGCCTCCACAAAACCCCTATCTCAGACACTAAGATGGGTATAATTTTCTAATTTATTAATTCTCCACAGCCAACTCTCTTGGAGCGTAGAGTGCACCTTAATCCCAGTTCTACCTAAACCCATCACATACCTTACTCAGCAGTTACAAGCAAACAGAGCACTTGTCTCCCTTTCCAAGGCAAGCCTGTGAGATAAAATACCAAACCCAAAAGCCGTTCCCAAGGAAAACCCTTTTCCCCTCCACCTCAGACACTGCAAGTCTCTGGAAAGGAATTAACTCGCAGCATGAATCAGCTCAGGTCACGTATGGCTGAAGCACTGTGTTTTGCCCTTCCCTTTGAAGTCCTGCAGCAGGCGTAGCTGTGGTAACGCCGGTGTGGGCCGCAGTGTTTGGCTACTCCTGCGCAGCGCTTGCCAGCACCCTGCTTTGCCCCAGAGCCTGCTGAGCTGCACAAGGAGGCTCACAGACAACCTCTGCTCCCAAATGCTTAGGATGGAAGCGGACCAGGCACATGGGGAGATGTTCTCACCTGTGACGTACAGGTACAAAGAGGAATGGACTTATTCATCTGCCATGTTCCAGCATGGAAAAAACAAAACCAGTTTAACCCCACTCCAGTGCCTTTCCCATTTCCTTCTCGTTCCAATGCACCTCCAGGCAATGGAAACTCATTATTAGCCTCCAGTTAAGCCTCAGAAGAGATTTTCCTTCTGTAATTAACTCTTCACAACACTCACTTTTCCCTGCTACCTTTTTGCTAGGACTTTTGGGAAACAAGTCTGAAAACATTTTAAAACATTATTGATTTAAGGAATGGTACTAAGTAGTAGAAATGAAAATGGAAATAAATTCTAAGAATAAGATTCAGACCAGCACATTAAGTGTGCAGTGCAGGAAACTTAGCCTGGCTTTTGCCCCCTGAGTTACCCATGGATAATGTCCACAGGAAAATGTATTCTGATGTACACTGGTTTAGGAAAGAGAAGCATAGCAGTGTTTCTACACCTGGTCCAAATGGAGTCGGTACTGCCAAGTTACCTGGGGAGATACAAGTCTGATACACCTGAACAGGTAATCACAGCCTGATAACCAGCCCGTCAGGTTATTCTGTTTTGTTGGGGTGTTTTTCCCTTTGGAAAGCTGGATTGCTACCCCCTTACAATAACTTGTATTTGGGAACCAAGCCAAAGCAATACTGCTCCTAGTCCAAGAACACTTAATGAAGAACTGAATCTTGTTCAATTCAAAGGCACAAGGTAGAAGGAAAGGAATGAAAAGACATAGAAGAAGAACACAGTAGAGTATCCAGCAGTTATGTCTCTTTTAAGGCTTAAGGATTTCATTACATTGGAAAGAACTTACTGTTGATGTCATTAAAACTCTGTTTGGAAGGGGCAGTATTCCGAATTCAGGGTGCAGCCATTGCAGAAACCAGGAGTATTTTAAATTCTTCAGCTCCATGGAAATTAATACCAGGTAGGGAGGTGATTTTTAACAGACCACGCTATTTTTAACTGCCTGTTAAAATGTACATTTCTGGCTTCTACAGCTAGCACAGCTGCCCAACAAGTAATGGGTCACATTGTGGCACTGAACACTCCATATGTGCCCTTACAGATAAACTGCAGAAGGAGATGCAGAGGTTAAGTGAAAGACAATTCCTTCTCTGGAGAGCCTGCTTCCAGCACAGGACATACAAAACCTGCCCCTGCTCCGCAGGGCACACGCCAGGTGCCAGGGAGTCAGTGCAGAGCTGCGGCAGGAATACACTCCAGAGGGGGCAGTTGATCACCGGGACCCTAAGACTAAGCAATACCAGACTCTACTCCGTGCCCCATGTCCCATTCCGCACTCCTTTATCCAAGGTCCTCTTTGGAAAGAGGAGCCTGGCCTCATCCTCTTGACATCCACCCTCCAGACACTTGCATGCACTAATTAGATTCCCTCTCAATTTGCACCACCCCGTCCTGCCAAGCCTCTGGACATCCTACCAGAGAGTTTTGGATCTCTTCCACAGGAATGACAGGCTGACAAGTCACATCCCTGCTCAGGCCAGCTCAATCCCTAGCTTTCACCACTTGTCTGTATGGCCCTCTAAATCCCTACTAAAAACATGAAGAAGCATAACATTATCTTGGAAAAGACACAGTTCAGTCCCAAACATGTTTGTTTAGAGCATTTCAGAAAGAAAACAAAATAAATCTCTTTTATCTGTTGGAATTGTTGAGGCAGCATTGAAAACCTCTTTAAAATAGACTATTCTATCCATTTGTTAGAAAATTAGTCGTTTATATGGATCCTGTCCACAAGTCTGAGTACTTGTACTGTGCCCTTGCTGAATGTATTTCCTTCATCTGATTTTTGGCCAGTGCTGGGGGAAGGCTCTCAAGAGAACTCGTCAGCACTTGTCCAGCACTTCAGGTCTCTCTCCCATAGGGTTCTGAGATTTAGCAATTCTGTATCTAGCACTTATTTACTGTTACTTTCTGCCTCTTGCTGATCCCCTTGTTAGCAAACTGATATTTTTTCACTTGTACCTACTTGTGTTGGTTCCTTATTGGTGGAAAGGGATTGGTTAAATCTGTAAGGGGAGGCAACACATTCCAGAGCATTCTCCATATATTGTCTTAAACAAGCCCCAAAACGAAAACTGGTGAGGAAAGGAGGGGGAAATATTTAAATAAATGGAAAGAAGAAGAACAGTTTTGCTGCTGTCTGTAGAACGAGAATCCTAAAGAAAGATCCTAAAATCCTTTTGGAAGGCATTCTGAGAACCAAAGAAGAAAGGAATTAATTTATTTCTGTTATTAACTTGCCTCTCAATTGATTTGCCAGTGGGGCCAGGGTTAAAGACTCTGACTTGAATTTTGGATAACAGCACTGATTCACCCAGAACCCTGCTCGAGTTTCTTAAACTTCTCCCTGCTTTGATCTCCACAAATGAGAAGCCAGGAGAGCTTCCTCCTCAGAGACCCTGGAAACTGACAAGCACAACGGCCCTTGAAGTGGAAGGAGAGCACTCACAGCCCTGCATTTCTGCCCTTCCAGAGGCAGTGCTGAGCACAGCCTTAAAGGTCCAAGTTTATTTCCTGGAAAAGTTGGGTCAATTGATCCATTTACAAGTTCAAGGCTTTCAAAATGAGGGCTCATTTTCATTTTAAGAATTTACCTGTTAACGACAACAAATCATCCAGTTCTTCAGTTACAAAATTATTTCTTTTAGCACTTCCTTTGTGATAGAGGAAATCACAGGAAAAAGAAACATGGGAGATTTACAATTAACCAAATCTCCATGCATCCTGTCCAACACCTGCCTCACAGGCGTAACCCCTCTCACTCCTGTTGCTAATGCTACAGGAGGCACAGAATGGACACATTGTTTTAGCAGGTAATTTTGCAAGACCTTTTATAAAACAGTTTCCTAAGAATGATTTCACATTCAGGAGACAGAGTGGATATTGGAAATGGTTCCCACTCTTGTGTCACCAGGAATTTCATCAAAAATTCCTGCTTTGTTAGCTGCCTCACCAAGTTCCCAAATATCAGCAGAATACTTACAGGTCCATGTATTCCAACACTTCTTCATGCTTTATGGTTTGGGGCCCATACCTACATGCTGCAGAGACACCCGTCCCTGCCCATGGCAGGGGCTTGGAACCAGATGAGTTTTAAGGACCCTTCCAAACCAAACCATTCCAGAATTCCATGGTTTTGGGATTTGGTTGTAAAGCAGCACTAATCTCACAGACTGTGTGCATCGCTCACTTAAAATTTCTTGCAGGGGTTGCTGCAGGGTCTAATTAAAAGTGATTATAATTAGCTCTGTAGTATTTCCCCTCACACTTTTGCATGAGTAATCAACTGAAGACGCCAAAACTCAAAACACGAGGGGATTTATCTGGGATGCAAAGACATAAAAAAGGCTCCTTCCTCTCGGAGCTGACACCCCATTGTCACATTTGTAGAACTGCCACCGGAAGCCTGTAAAATGTTTTGTGCCGTGAATGTCACAGGCTGAAGTAGCCCAGCCTCAGAAAATAGGGTTCATTTGTCTGAAGCCAAGGAACTTGATCACTGCTGCTTTCCGTCCTGCTGTGCATTATTAAAAGGTCACCAGAAACAAGAGCTCTGAAATGCTCTCTGCAGTTCTTTTTAACAGGATCTTTCTCCTCCTTCCTGTATTGAAAAGCAGGGAAGTTTTTAACTCAATTTAGTAAACATTATCTCCAAGTCGGAGCTGGCACCCAGTGAAATCAGTGGGGTAATCCATTTCTCTTGAAATCACTTGAAATTCTTTGCTAACTCAGACAAACACCAGGTTGAAAAAACCTGCCAAAGCTTCTTCTTACTCATCAACCAAAGAGTTGACATTTCTCCATCCCTTTGAGTGGTCAGACATTTTCCATGGCCATTTAAGAGCTTGCTGGAAAATCCTCCCACTTCTGCCAATCTGCCAGATTCTCTCTTTGCTGACCCTGAGAACACAGAGCAAAGCTAAACTTTTTACCAGAGCACTTTTCCTGGGTGGGATAGAGTAATGTGCCTCTGGAAGAAGAAGAATAGGCAGTTGGCCAACGCAGGAATGCTGCTGCAGGCATGAGTGGTTTATCTTCTGTTTGATCTCTTCTGCTAAGAGATGACAAGAATGGACTTAATAAATCTGCATAAACACATGAAAGAAGCACAAGTCTGGGGTGATTTGGTAAGCAAATACAACTCTATGTTGTCAGCCCCGATGCTCTGACACGGTGGAACATTCAGGTTATAAAAAGCATCATTACAAAGACACCAGTCATTCTTTTAAGATGAAGAAGCTCCTAACTAAGCAACGAGATGGAACAAAGTAGAAAAATTGTTCAAATTTTTAAATATTTCCCATGATTTTTTTTGGTAGAAATACTTTGTGATTCCTTTGCATGGGAGGAAGAAAATCCTTCCAAGATACCATAAGATCAAACTAAAGTACCAGGCATGGAGCTTCCTACAAGAACTTCCTGCAGTGTTTTAACTAAGATGTCTGTTCCTTCTTGCCTACACAATTCCAATGCTGTTTTCCAGCCTCAGCTCTCTACTCCTCCCCAAGTCTCTCCTAGTGCCACAATTACTTCCATCCCTTATCTCTACACCTTACTTGATCTCTTTGATGAGTTATGCAATGTTTAGCCACCATTTGATCCTCTCAGATTGTTTCATAGCAACAGACAACAGTTTATGGTGGATATTGTGCGAAAACTCTCCAGCAGAACGTGCCTATGAGTCCAGCTGGTTTCTTGGATAACGTTACGCTCTTTGGAACAATAATGCTGGCCAGCAAGTTATCTTAATTTTATGCTAAAATTAGAGCAGTTGAACATTATTTATTTCGAGTCCACTGGTTTTAGTGAATACCAGGAAGCAGTGAGAATGTGTCCCATGCACTGCAACCCATACAACTTCATCCATGACACTCATGCAATGGCACCTGCAAATCGGAGCAGTCGGAACAGAAAACACTGCATGGCAACTACACCAAGGAAAAATTCAATGTGCCCACCACATTCCTTGGCCTGAATACCTTTGTAAAAGGGAGACTCAAAACCTTGGGACTTGGGTTCAAAAGAGCTTCTCAGAGTCATAAAGAAAACCATGTTCAAAGACCTCCAAGGTAGTACGGGAAAACACAAAACCAAATTCTTCCAGCTAAATCCCAAAGTGTTACACTTTTGGCAGCTGCCGCCTGAGCTCCCTCCTGTCCCCCAGAACAGGAAGCGAGCAGACCAGTTCAGGCATTTCTTACCATATCAGGCAGGCAGGTAAAAGGCTTAAGTGATGTCTAGCATCCACATTTATTTTGTGACCAAGCATTCCTGAAGTGTTGAAACAACGGCCTGTCTTTGGCTTTATACAGAGAAGCGCCTAAAAGTACAAAAGTATCCAGACTTTGTAGTTTTCTAACCTTTCCTGATAAAGTCCCATCAACTGCTAAACAGCATATTCCCTCTCCCTTGGCAACTCGTTCATAATCCTTGAACGAGTCCCTGCTTACAGAAGGGTCCCAGAATTTTTCCTGCCGACTCTAGGAGAGATCCTGAACTTCGACTTTGTAATCCAGTGTCTTTCTCCCTCACTCTGTAAGGGCCTGTGTAAGTCTGGCCTCTATTTATGATGTCTCTCTCTTAAGACCTTTTCCAATTTATACATCATCAGTCATTTTCTCATGTCCAGCAAGAGAAATGAAGGCTTTTCAATATACAACTTCATCAGTATATTCAGATTTCCTGCTGCTACTTAATTTGACTTGTTTGAATAGGTCATTGACTTCTATATTTATATTGTCTGTATTTCAAATGAAAAGGCAGTGCTCTCAATTAATTTTCAAATGAGCTGCTAAGGTTTTAAAACAGAAGGACCCAAATATACAAAACAACCAGGCACAGACACGTTCACCCATTTAGTTTTTCAAAGCACGCTTGGTTCACCAGGTAAGGCCATCCATAAGATTCCTGATCTTTTTCTTCGATGTGGATTGGCATACAGAGTAAAAAATGCACTCCTGATCATCTTACAAATAGTTTCATAGATTTCTATGTCCACTGCATCATTGTGATATTTTAAAATATGGAATATCCTCCCAAAATTAGATTTTACACCACCAATATTTACAATTTAATTCCTTGCAAAGAAACAAAGGGTGAAACTGTCCTTTCTGGCAACCGAATAATCTTAGATAAGGAATATCCCATTCCCCTTCCATCTTCCATTTTAAGATCTTATGCCATCAGCACACAAAGGGGAAGGAAAGGTACGAATTGTTCAGATACATAAACTCCTTTTTATAGGAGAAGCCCTGGAGCTTCAGACCGTGTAAATAAATACCTGACTGTTATAGAAGAGCAAGGACCAGAAACAGGTTCTTTGACACATTCCAAAAATAAACATGGCTGTTCCATGCCCATTATCAGACGTACCTGATCTGAGCCTCAGCAGGGGCCACTTGTCTAAGCAAGCAACAGCAGGTCTCAGGATGGCAGAGCTCTCGTGACCTTTATTGTTATTACTGTTATCAAGGACATCACAAAACGCTCTTCCTTGGAAGCACAGTTTGGCTCTGATTTTCTGCTGGAGGAAGGATTCCATTTTCCCTTTTAATTGTTTATTGTTAGGGATCAGTGCTTTTAAGACGTTTCATGTTACAATTTTTTTACACAGAAATAGATACTGATTCACGGAAGAGGACAAAAGATGAGGAATTTGGAAACACGTCTGTTGGTATTCCTAGCTACATCTGCAACACCACAGGCTACAGATGTGGAATTCTAAGCCCTGGAAAGACTTGTTTTTCATGTTAGGAAACTTTTGCTTTCCACTTAACAGTTACCCTGACCACATTCAGTCCTTCAAACCAATAAATACAGGGAAACAAGGTGAACTTCCTTCTCTGCTGGAAAAAGGTAAAAACATGAGGGCAGAAATTCAGCTCCAGTGCTAAGAATCTGTTGGCCACATTGTCTCTCCTGTTAGAAGGCTTCACTCTAAACTCCAAAAACTCTTAAGAGATATGTTCTCCAAACAATAAAGCAATTTTTACAAGGGCAGGACAGGAACGACAAGACAAGGGGGAATGGCTTTAAATGGACACAGGGAAGGTTTAGATATTATGAAGAAACTGCTCCCTGTGAGGGTGGGGAGGCCCTGGCACAGGCTGCCCAGAGAAGCTGTGGCTGCCCCGTCCCCAGAAGTGTCCAAGGCCAGGCTGGACAGGGCTTGGAGCAGCCTGGGACAGTGGAAGGTGTCCCTGCCCATGGCAGGGCTGGAGCAAGGTATGCTTTAAGGTCCCTTCCAACTCAAATGAGTCTGGGTGGCTATTCCCACCATGACTCCGGGACTGTAAAACATGAAACCAGAGACAGGATGGGCTGTCTGATGGAGGGTGTGTGGCCTCCCAGTCCAGGGGGCTGCCCCGCTCTGCCCTTCAGCACCACAGCCACAGCCTTGAGCCCGAGCTCAAGACCCAGGTCTGGGTCAGTTCAGGTGTTTCTGTGAGAAGTGTGTGCTGACAAATCCAGCCCTGTAGGGAGCACCAAGGTGGTCTGCGTTGTCTTAGAAGCTTATTTCCATTTTCCACAAGTAACAGAGTGTCACAGATTTGTTTTAAGCTGTTTTCCTAGATCTGCTTTAAGTTATTTTCCATTAAATGGTACTAAAGGATGTGTTAAAGGGAGGATGGGATGTAACAGCCCTTAAATATTTATGGACTTTGTATTTATTACAGATCTCAGACCTCCTATACAGTATGTGCCAGCATCTCCATTCAATGCCAAACACTGTCAACATTCCAACATTATACCTACCTCAAGTTAATAAATCAAAATTACCACATTAGCCTATAGATTTCTTTCTGGTTTAAAGGGGCTTTAGAACACTGTGCAAGAAAGAGAAATTTCCTATAGCTAAGCTGGGGAGTTTATCTACTAAAATAGAGTCAGTAAATAGCACATTAGAGAGAGGCCATTCTGGAATGCAGTTGGCCAGAAATGAAACACCACAATTAGCAGGAAATTCTAACAGTTTGGTGAGAGTGCTCTGCATCACACTTACAGAAATAGACTTCAGCTTGCATTTAAATGCCAGCCTGATTCTCAAAACCAGGCAGTGCTGATGTCTTCATCATGTAAGTAAATTCAAAGCTAACTCTGGGCAGAATTAAAAACAGAAAGCAAAATTAGCCACTAGCATGGAAAGTCACTTTCACTGCTGTATTTTTATATTCTGTCTCTACATTTTTGGGCTGCAACTTCATATTAGAAGATACCAGCTGCTGAAAATCAAGCTTCAGCACAGCACTCTGTCCTTCCTAAGCCTATCCTGCTGCTCATTCCCTGGAGAGCTTTCTCATGCACTCTCTTCACTCTTCTTGCAGTCAAAGCTCAGCAAGTAAGCAGGAATTTGGGCAGAAGAATCTTCCTGCAGCTTACACAGCAGAAACCCCCACGTCAACCTTCCCGATGACCCTCACACGCACCTAGGCAGGGCACAGCTAGATTCTCAGCGATGTGATTTCTATTCACGCTTTGCCCAAGTGTTGACTAATTTGGGAGCACGAGGCCAGCACTGGCAGAAGGAGAGGAATGCCTGTTCTGGGGAGCCAGCAGGTCTGCAGACACCTGCCAGGCAAAAATCCCCGTCCCGCACGGCTGGCATCGCGCCTCTTTTCCGACTTGGGATTAGCATATCATTTGTCTGTGCACCAGCTCTTCCCACCCAGCATCTCCACCAGCTGTCAGAGGCTCTTCCCACCCACGAGGCAGATGGCCCTACGGCCAGGATGACTATCAGTGCTAGGCACTGGCACTCGCCAAGTTGCTGGAATCCCTCAGCAGGACTATAATAAGCACGGGGCATGACTAAACCTGAAGTGCTGTTTACTTTTCCAGAGGCCTCATGCCATAACGTATATGCCACCAAGAACTTGAAAAAAGTGTGACCCACATCCTCTTTCAATTCCTTACCCCTCTACCAGTAGCATCTCATCACCCACAGCCAGCAACGCAGGCCTTGGGAAGCTGTTTTGGAGGCAGTTCCTGCTGGGACAGGGAGGCAAGTGTGTGGCCCACGACCAGCACGCAACAAGGAACTAAGCCTTGTTCTGTCCAGACTGCACCAAGCCGGTAGAACAGCTGGGAGCACTAAAAAGCCTCAATAGAGTGACACCTTGTGCCACTCACTTTTTATTTTCAGCTACATTATCAGTCCTCTGACTACCGCTAACTCCTAATAGTTGTCCTAGTAATCTTTGCACAGACATGAATAAGGAAGGCTTTGAATAGGCAGTCAGGAATTTTTAACAAGGAATGCCAGGACTGTGAGCTGGAAGGGCGGGGTTAGCTCTCCCCTGAATGGCAGGGGGCAAACCAGCCACATGTGACATCCTTGACAGTTTTTGCAGGCGGAGGAAACAAAGTGCTGGATGCATAACCGCACCTGAAATGGTGCATCTCAGGCAACCCTGAGCCAGCCTCAAATTCCTGCAGTAAACACTTAATTTTCTTTGGAAACAAGTCATTGGCAAATATTATCCCAAACTGGTGAACAAAAATTTGAAAAGGAAGCAAGTCACAGTCCTTAAAGCAAGGTATTCTGACAGGTGATTTTACAATCCAGAGACCCCACCAGTCAGAATCCTAAACCTGTGCCCAAAGTGGTGATGCAACGTGCACATATGTAGGCAATACACACAGATCCAAACTATGAGAAAAGCAACAAAGTGAAAAGAAAGCAATTTTTCCTTTTTGAAGTCACACTCAGTTTATTAAAACGGGATTTCGGAAGCATTCCAATTCTAATTCCTTCCTCTGAAAGAACTCCATGTCTTAAACATATACAGTATGTCATAAGCACTATTTCACTTGTCCTTTTAACTCCTAAGCAGGCAGGCAACTAGCAATGGCCCTATTTTAAATGCATGGTAAAAGGCAGATAAAATGGCCTGTTTCAGTTCAAGGAAGTCCAATAGTCAATTCAAACAACACACTCAGTGTGTCTTTTTAAAAAAACAAAAACTTTCATTAGGCTTTGAAGGAGTGTCCTCCCCTTTTCCACTTACAGAAAGAAGAAAAGGTGGACCGTTTAATCTATTTCAGATCTGTGTGCCTGAAAGCACTAATCACATTAAAATCCCCTCTTGACCAACATCTCTGTCACAAAACTAGGGCAAACACCATTTGGAAATCTTTCTGCTAAAAGCACTTTCCTTCAGGACACAGCTTCAAACCATCACCTACAGCCAAATACAACCACATGATCTCTGAGCCCTCGCTCCCTGCAATCCCTGCTCCCAACAGTGTCAGCCTCAGCAGTTCTGAGACTCAGACTTTGCAGTTCTGCTCCTCCCAGCCAACAACAGGAATGAAGTTAGACCACACATCTCCACGGAGAACAGTATCATGTTTCTCTGAAATGCTTCAGTTTCAATGTCAGTAGCTACATGAAAGCTACATGTAGCTTTTCTTCTGGATTTATTATCCCTTACATCTGAAAAACTCTTGGTTTTCAGGTGAGCAGCTTATTTGGAACTAAAAGTGTTTGGATCTGAAAGCTCAGAGCTACCAGTTTAGACCAAATCTTTACCTGGAACACCTTTCAGACTTTCCCAGACTGGTGGTAGCCATACCTGTTTGCCCACCTTGATGAATGTGGTCTCCCAAATACTCCTAACTAATCACACTGCTTGAACTTTTCCTTCTTGACCAGGAGGTGTGGGTTACTCACAAAGCAACACAGCATTATCACATATCACCACCATGCTATCAGACTGCAATCCCAGCCCCTTACCTTGTTCAAAGACTGGTTTTCTAGCGGAATTCCTCACCAGTACAGGTCATGCCTCTCAGGTAAGCAGTGGTGGCCAACCACAGGACAAGAGCTCCATCCAGTGGCCCCTTCTCCAGCCAACACTTTCCAGAGCCATGAATCCATTTTGCGTACGCCCCTTCCGAGACTCTCAGAAACACCAAGGTGCTTCAACTCCCTCAGTTTCCCTCATGTAAATTATTTCCCATTAGAAAATGGGACTTTGTACCAAAGGGGATAAACCCTAACATGAATACCCAAAAATGATGGCCATTTTTTAAATGTTAGGAGTCTCTTGTTTTCAGACAGCACTGAGGTTGCTTTCCACAGATCTCCATCCCTTGCATATTCTCCTGAGCCTTTCAAACCATTACTTAATACAGATCATTCGAAGCAAAAATACTGATGTCTTAGAGCCAGCACGCTTCCTCAGCAGCTCCAGAAAGCAGAGTGGGAAAGGACATGTTAAACAGCAGTGTGACTTTTGGAGCTATCATTGTTTCTACCTCACTACGTCGTCTCAGGAGACCACCAGTCTTAAGCACAACCAGTCTGTTTCTGGGACCTTTTTGTGCCAAAGCCTTGAGCAGCGGGACACCTCCTCTCTCCAGAAGGCAAGTCTGCTCTGAGGTCAGCCAGTGCTCTCCCTAGTGTGCCCTCGCATTGCTTTGGGGAAGAAGTAATTCCAGCTTGCTTATGCTGTTCCACTTGCTCTAATCTACCTCTGACAAAGGGTTATCTCTCTGATCTTTCAGTGGGTGATGTAACAACACGTCGAAGGAAGACGGTGTTAGACGGAATTCCTCCTGGGTGCCTTATAATTATAAGGTACAGTCAGAAGGCTGTGGCAATAAGAGAGGTTGGCTTTAGGCAGCTGAGCCAAAGGACAAAAAAAATGGCAGTTGTGTAAAAAGCAGAAATAAATACTGTACACTCTTGTTATGGAAAGAACTGACGTGATCTCACATGTAAAGGGATTTAGGTGTTTAACTGCCTCTGCAACCAATTCAAACACTCAAAACTCCTAAGCGTCTGAAGGTAAGTGCAGATTTAATAATAAAATGTTCCTTCCTTATAAAAAGACTGTTTTAAAAATCAACTGTAATTAATTGCTGACAGGCGTCCAAGTTAAACCCTTTGTAACAGCAGCACAGAAACAGTGTCCTGTTGTTAACATCACACTTCACACTCTGCAGGGACCAGTTTTCCTTTTCTTCTGTGCTGTTACTCAGGCACGGAACAACACCAGAGTCTAATCCCACTTTCCTTTAGGTTTGCAGGACCGCAGAGGTTCTTCCCACAAGATATTTTCCCACCAGCCCAGGGCACGCTTGCGCAGCCCACGGCCCAATTCCAAAGACACTGGAGAACCAGTTTATATTTTTCCTCTCTTCCCGTCATATAAACCACAAGTTAGAAGTGCCCAACTAAAATATTAAGTCATGTGTCCTGCTGAAGTCTACACTGGGTGTGGATCAGTCAGAAAGAAACCACGACAGCTGTAGCCAGGGACTCTCCCTGTTACCTGTGATGCATTTCTGCTCCTTCCTTGTGCTTCTGGAGCAAGTCCCTTTTCAGCTTCACAGCAATGCACGATGGAGGACTGGGAGAATCTCAGATATTGCCAGCCATACCAGGAACTGCAGGGGTGCCTAAGACAAATAAAAGAGATGATTTGTCTTGTGCCCAGATGCCTCTGAAAAGGCCAGGGCCAAACTGCAACATGAAGAGGACTGTTAGTTGCCAGGTGAAACAGTCAGCAGCGGGGCTGAGCCAGGCTGGACCATGCTTCAGCTTCCAACATCTCAATTAGCTGTGCAGGCCCTGGGGCTCTGAGGCAGGTGCATTCCCACCAGGACACCAGACCAGCTTGTTACCACAGAGCAACAAGGATTTATTTTCTCTGTGTAGCCAAGGCAAGCAACTGTGGGACTTGAAGAAGGCACTTAGTTTGTTATTGTGTCACAAGCTTTCAGCTTCTGCTGCTGTCTATCCTTGCTTATCCAGCAAACACCTCGGTTTGCTAACAAGTGGAAAAGGGATGAATGATTCTCCAGGAGGTGGATAAAATCAGGTGGTTTGACCACTAAGGCTAAGGCTATTTTGGCCACCACTAAAGCATCAGCTTAGTCAGTCCATTTCTAAACCACACTCACAGGAGAAAGGAAGAAGTCAAAGACAAGCCCTAAGGCTCCAGCAGCCAATGGAATAAGCAAACTGCCTCACAACACACAAGCACACACCCAAAACTGTTTAACTTGTGGGCAAGTCTGGGAAATGCTGAAGCTGAGCACCACAGACAATTCTCAGAAGGACTGGTATATCAGTACGGGAATGATTTTCAGGAGTTAGCGATGGCCTGGGTATAGAGCCAGGCTCTTGCCACTACACTGGGTACTGTAAGCACCTCCCTTCCATACGTACACAGTAAAACTGGCCTTACAGGTGCACTCTGACACCCACTGTCCCTCAGCCATCTGGGGTGGGCAGGAGGTGGCCAGGCTGTTAGACAGAAAACCCTCAGAGAATCTTTCTGGAGAAGAAAGCCAAAACCCAGATCCCGGGTGCTAAGAGATTACAGGAAAGACAACCATGAGACAGCAAAAACCAAAACCATAATGAGCTGCGATAATTACTGAGCAGTGACTGTGCTCTGTGTGGTTACAGAGCAATACTCCGTGTTTGGAATCACTGTGACTACAGACTCTGCCTAGATGCTGCAGGCACTTTTTTTCCCAGACACTGCTAGACCCAGAAGCTGCTTCTAAAGCCTATGCAGGATGTGGCAAAATCTGTCAGAAATTTAGAAGCCCGGCTCTTTTGCAAATCCAAGCATCACTGAGGAAACAGAGTGACAGCTTGCAGACAGAGGTGTCAGGAGAGTGAGGTGACATCTCCTGATGACAGCGGGATATGGGATTAAGCCCAATCACACACAATCCTCTATTAAGAGCCAAGAATGATCCTGGACTGTGTCAGGTTATGTGGAGTCAGAGGAAGAAATGAAATCAAGCAAGTCAACACAGGCTGCATGTTCCTTCTAAGGCAGATAAGGAGAGTGCTGGAGGGTTCTCAGCAGGGAAGGAACATATTTGGCTTCACAAAGTTGTGAAATCTTTGCCTATTTCCAACCAGTGCCTCAGTGATGGGAAAGAATGAGCAATCATTCCTGGAATGGGAGGAAAAAATAATTAGCTTTCCCAAATCATTATGGAAAATAAACCCAATAGTAAGTCATACAAAAATACCATCTGCCCAACAAATCTCAAATGACACAGTGACCTTGGTGAGAATCTCACGGAAGAAGGAAGTCCCTTTTGCTCCTTTCTAGCTGGTACCCAAACAGCTGGTGAAGTTACTGGGAAGTTAGCCAAGTCCCAGTTAGACCATTTAACCTATAAATATAAGGAAGAAAAATCTCTTGTAAGGAAGGGTTCGGTAAGTCTCTTGGCGGAGTCCACACTTGGGACCATCACACCATCATTATTTAGATAGAACCCCTTCAATCCCAGAAGGCCAAACTCCATGAACATGTCAAGCAAAGCCACCCAGTCAGGGAAAACAAGGAAAATACTGACAGAGGGCAGGTTTAGAAGATATATGGGGAAGGAATATCTTCCCTGTGGGACTGGTGAGGCCCTGGCATGGGTTGCCCAGAGAAGCTGTGGCTGCCTCATCCCTGGAAGTGTCCAAGGCCAGGTTGGACACGGCTTGGAACAATCTGAGATAGTGGAAGGTGTCCCTATCCAGGGCAGGGGCTGAAAGAAGATGACCATTAAGGTCCCTTCCACCACAAACCATTCCTTGACTCCACAATTTGGGAGGATGGAGTTGCAGAAAAAGATTACCAAGGGTGCAGGCTGCCTTTCCAGCAAAAAAAGACAAGGAAATTTAAAATTTCTTAGCAAATACAATTGTGTATAAATAATAAATTCTGTGCTACTAGCGTGTGGGAAACTCATTCACTCGAGCCAATCTGTGCTCAGCCCCAAACTCTACTAGAGACTGTTTTGATGGGGCCTGTTCTATCAAAAGAAATCCACAGTTCAGCAAAGCTAATTTTAAGTTCTTAAATAACCTTTTAATGACTCTCTACTGCCTCCAAACTTTTTTCAGCCACTCAAAAGACATGTATCACACATTCAGCTTTTAAAAAACCCAAATAGATGAACACTGATACCCAATTTAATCAGAACATTGCTGCAAATCCCCGGAGATGAGGTTGTGCAACAGGCTGCCAGGGGCGAGGAGCGCACTGCTGCGGTAAGCAATTTGTAACTGCAGCCAGGGCAAGTGAAGAAATCAGCAGTGGGGCTGGGGTGGGGATTTTCACCAGCCTCTAGAAAGACTCCCTGCTCTACATGAACTATAACCAAATGCATTCATTACAAGGAAGTCATAAATGCCCTTTTCCTTTTCTTAGGTAACATCTAAACATGCCTAATTCCTTACCGACAGCAGAGAAGCAAAGAACTCCAGGGTGAAATGGATCTCTAAATATACGGCAATGTGTACTTGACAGAGGCTGTTTTTCTCCACGTTATTTCTATTTGCAGTATATTTTTCATCTTAGTATGTCAACAATACTGTTTTTACATTACTAATCTAATTTTTTTTCCCAAAGCAGTAAAAGTCTGCCCAATTCGACATCTCATGATGTCCCTTCCTGTCGGAGCAGAACCTGCTCATGGGGGGAAATGAACTTTATCACAGAAAAGAAGTTTGGACGCACGCTCTTTTTGAGAAGCTGCATGGTACCTTAAACATCTCCTTTCTCCATCTCCCATTAGTTGTGCTCTAAGCCAGCAGAATTCAGATACCAAGAAGGGAAAAGAAGAGACAAACCATACACAACTCGTATCCAAAGCAAAATACAAGTACTTCAAATTTACGAGCGTCAGAGGAAACCACCGCCCTAACCCCTTTCATTAAACATTGACAGAGAGCTCACCTGCATATCTTAATCTCAAGCAAACAAACCCAAGTTCGGAGTCAGGTGTGTTTAGCTGGATTAGAGATCACTTTCCCTCTCACCACACCACATGTAAGGCATCAAACAGAGATGAGAGCCTCAAAAACACCATCAGGTTTGGGACTGATGGCTTTCTCCCAAGTCCTTTCCCAGCTTGTTTTCCTGACTGGGAGATGCTATTAAGAAAACAAACATAAAAACCACAGGCTAACTTGGTGGGTTCCTCTTTGAAAATATGCTGCGTGCCAGGGGGAAAAGAAAACAACAAACCTTCATTCTCTTACAACATGTGCTTAGCTAAGTCCCAGTTCAAATAAACAGCTGTGCCCAGACCTTCACTCCGAGGGCAAGCCTGCACCATGAGCTCAGTACACCTCTACCCTGCCTGATGCCAGCAAAGGGCTTGTAGGGTGAGCACAGCCTTTCCTGGTGAAAACTAACTCTTGCTGCAAGAAATTTTTCCAGGCAAAACCTGAACTGACAGAAAGAGCTTTTTAACCAAAGCAACTGTGTCAGCAGAACACAAAAGAGGCTGCCAAGTTTGTAATGGCCTTATTTAGTCATTAACCTGTTTATTTGGCAGAGAAAAAATATCAGTAGATCCCCTTCAAAGCAGTCCTTATTCACTAGCTCTACGGGGATGTAAAGGCCTGACCCGACAACCACCACTGGAGCATCCACAGCCCCTCGCAAATGGTTTTTCCTACACACACGACCCTCGAGTGGCCTGCACTGCCCTGGGTCTAGTCATGGAACTGATATGGCAGAGCATGACTGAAATCATCATCACAGTAGGCTCACAGTAAGTCTCCTCAGCCCCATCAGCCATCATCTATGAAGAGCAAAACACCAAACACCTCCCTTGCGTAGTGGCCGGGACGTACAGACCTTCTAGAGAGAAAAGCAACGATATTAAAATTCCTCGAGGGACTTACCCTTGCCTGTGTTCTCCCACTGTTGCTCCCTCACAAGTCCAGCACGCAGAAGCCAGCACAGAGGTTTTGCTGTGTCACGGACAAGGCAGGAACTCAGCACCCACCTGCTCTCTGAGCGCTGAAGCTTTGGCAGTCACTCAAGGTAACAGGTTAGCAGCATGGAACATTCCTAACCTCCACTCTGTCCCTCTTCCCTTCCATCCCATATGGGAGGGAAACTCCATACACTGCAATAGCTCTTCAGGCATGTCTTTAGGTGACACTTCCCACCTCTTGGTACAGTTGTCAGCTACAGAAAAACAGGTCAATTTTTATCCTTCCCTGCTTCAGAAACAACAAAAACCCCTCACTGCTGAGCAGACCTTTCAGCATTGTACTTCCAAATCTGGAAGTAAAATTCCATCCATCTATTTATTTCTAATGTCTATAAACCTGCTTGGTCTAGTCCCTGCTCACCTCATCCCCTCAGCATGTTATGTGACGTATTCTGTTTTATTCAGGTCACTGCCTGTTCCCCCAGTGAGAGACACACTGTAGTTCAAAGCAAGAGCTCCATCCAAGCTAACTTCAAGGGCCATAGGATTTGCAAAAGCTAACAGAGAAAGCCCTCAGGAAGCTGACATTGGTCCCATACAATCATCTCACTCCTGTAAAAGTGGTCTAGAGCAACACTAAGAACGGCTAGCCTGCAAGTTTCAAATTTGCCAGTTAACCTGGGCCTCTTAAGAAAGCTGAGAACCCTCTTTTTGACCACTGAAGGACCAAAAACCCATTCTGTGGGTGAGAGTCTCCCCCCTCATCACTGTGCAAAGCAGAAGCACTGACGAAATGCTGCTGTTGGACGACAGGAATGGCCTCACCACAGAGTGCTGCTGGAGCACAACCAGTGCTTGTGACCAAGCCGGAGCACAGCCCCGCTAGCCCCAGCCGTGTGTGCAAGCCACCCCAGCCTTCTCTCCCAAGAGTCCTGGTGGACTGTGCACCACAGAGATCTCCATGGGTTCTATTTAGCAAGAGCCTACTTCAAAGCCAGCCTACAAATACCTCAGTCTCACCCCAGATTACAGCAGTAGTGTTTTCTGTAAGGACTGAAAGCTCCTCCATCTCTATGATCTATTTCTTGGTTTGATTCCTGCGGAGCTATTTTGGAAATGAAGCCTCAATAATGAACATGAGCCAAAGATTCAGTCCAAGGCATCTCATTCTCTCTCACATCCTGCCAGATGAATAAAACTGTATGAGCCGTATCAGAAGAGAATCAGCTCTACCATATGAGCATCTCCTCGTCCAACATCTGTCTCATTGAGAAATCTATTTCCCTTAACATCCACCTCAACCTCTCCTCTTGAAAAAACAGCAGCTGACAACTTGCCTCTAGCTCCTGCCATCCTCCCCAAACCCTTCTACAGCAGTTAAAAGGTTAAAAATACAGCCCAAACCTCAAGGCACACCTTGCTGTCAGCAGTACAGGTGCTACCGATGACTCATGCTCAGAACAGCAACACGTACAAGACCTCACACTGCCAGGCAGTCACCACTGGAACCAAGGACTTGCAATTGCTGACAATTGGGGTATTATTTCAGATTAAAGTTCATTTCTACAAACAGCCCACAGCCTTAAGAATAAACCCCAGGCAACAACAAAAACTTAAACCAAATTACATACTGTAATTTTTCAACCAGATCAGAGACAGCGCTGAAAGGTTTTGGGTGTTGCACTGCCGGAAAACAAACAAAAATCCCCAAACAAAACATCCTGAAACCGAGGAGCAGAAGTGGAAATCGGTACTTACATTAAGAGGCTGAGAATTGTAGCGTCTACATTGAATTTCAAGACTTTAAGTACTTCCTAGTGAAAGAAAAAAATCATTCAAGGGACATCCTATTCCAGCCAGCAGGAAATGTCGTAGGACAGATCTAATCCCTGACAGAAATGTTTTCCAAGACCTGAAGCAACTACAGCTACCCGAGACAAGGATCAGAATGGGAACAGCCAGTACTTTACCCCATAGATCCAGGCCCAGAGCTCAGAAGGTGAAATGACAGCACAGGGCAGGTATCCGCATCCAACGTACGTGCCGGTGTAGGGAAATGAAATTCAAAGATTCAGTCCATGGGCAGCGGTGTGACAGACCAGGAAGGAGAACTGGGTTCTATTCCAGCACTAGAGTCAAGCAGAGTAGGAGAGAAAAACAAAACCCCTCGAAGGCAGCACAAGAAATGCAGAGACAGAAAACTGCAGGCAAAAGTGGCTAAAAGGAAAGTTCCACAGAAGGGCTTTGAAAGATCCACAGATCTTCAGCCTGTGCTCCACAACAAGCAAACACAATTGCTACATTTCCAGCAATGCTTTCTGACCTCCTGCCAATATGATTCCAGCTAGATTGTACTGGCAATCCCAGAAACAATGCTAACAGCAGTCTTTAAAGCCAACAGTGCAACTGGATGGAGGAGGTGTCCTCATCTGAGGGCAACGGGCAAGTGCAGACCGTCAATAAAACATAAAACGAAGATGCATTATCACTTTGAGTGTATCATGGGTGAGCAACCTTGGGAGAAAAGGAAATTTTCAGACAGGAAGAGCTAGTGACTCATCTCCGGCATGGACGAATTCCATCAGTCCCACTGCAGGCATAGGCTAAGTCTACGTCATTAACAGATCTCAAGAAAAGCCATTATTTACATACCTAAGTAACAGCAAACGTGTATCACAGGAGTTAAAGCATGCAATACAGCCATGACATTTGGCAAACACAGTAAGAATTCCTTTCTAGCGTGTACCATGACAAAGCATCTCCAAAGCTCAGTCCCACCTATCCTAAAATGCTGAACACCAGCAGCGGAACAACCAGTGTCCCACTGTCCTTCCAGGAAAAGCCTAGTCCTGTGCACAAGCCATGGTTATGTCAAAGAGGAAGAGTAAACCTCAGCAGGAAAGAGCTGAAACTATGAAATGAATCTGTTCTTCACAGCTAAAGGTCTAAGAATAGCACTCATTAGCCATAAAAACCTGCGTGTAAGTGCACGCACAAAAGCACGAGGAATGCTGACAATGGAGTGCCTGACGGCTCCCAGCCTCAAGGAATCTCAGTTTACTCTTTAATACCCCAGACTGCTCAGTTCCACAAACCAGAGCTGTATTCCTGCATCACAAGTCTCTTAGTCAGAAACCAGACTGGTTAAAGCAGCACAAGCTGCAACAAAATCCCCACTGGAAGAAGCTCTTCAGTCAGTTGACATAAGCACACTCTCTGGACAACAACATAGCAGAGACAGCAAAGAAACTTCAGCAAGGACAAGCACACCTGGAATACCTACGCGACTATGCTGGACCATTGCAGGAAACCCTCAGGAAAGCAGCGGCATTACAGATCAGGAATGAAACCTAAAAAGTCAAGTCCTGCTGTTTGTGACTGCAGGTGCTCTCCTCACGAGGCGTAGCACAGACGGGACACAGGTGACTGACCAACAAGCCAGTCAGTGACCTGAGGCCACTATGCTGGGCTCAGAGCTCGGGGTAAAGGCCATGAGCTGCAGCGAGGACAAGATCAAAGGTGCAGTGGAGGCTCAGCAGAGAGCAACAGCTACGGTTTCAACACAACTGCAGAGGCAAATCTGAAGGGAATGATGAGAAAAGAGCACACAGTCAGCCTACACCCATAGCTGATGCTAAAACCAGGAGGAGTTAGGAAAAGCCCCAGCAACCAGATGGGTTAACTCAGTAGAATTGCTCAGAGAAGAGGACTAGAAAACCTAGGACAGCCAAGTGGAGCAGGGCAGAAGCCACATCCTCAAGAAGGCTGTGTCTGAGAGAAACACTGGCTTTAACTTGTCTGTTACAGCTTGTATGAGATCATGTTTCTAACAGTTATTAAAAGACAAGTCACAATGACTTATAAGGAAATTGGAGAAAAAAGCACAAAATACAGGACAGGAGAAAGCACAGGACGTCCTCTGAAAGAGCTGTAGTGGCAACATTTTTGTAAGTAACCAACAGCCTTTTTCCAAGCCAGGCAGTACTATGAGCCAGCAAACATCCATGGTGCAAGCTGGACAACCTTGACATCCTGGAGATCATATATGGAATGTCCAGCCTGCCCAGGACATTGGGAAGAGCAGTCAGCAGAAATCCAAGAAACGAGCAATAGCCTGCACTCTCATTTAGCATGCACCATAGTCTCATTTATGCTGCTCTCATATTCTCTCTACCCATGGACTGAAACTCAGACCCAAGAACAAAAGTCACAACAGCCTCCAGTTTGGGCTGTGAGCATTACATTATACCCATCTAAGGTAAAATAAATCCCTGCACTGCTTACTCCCAGTATGGAATCCACACTCCTTATTTCTACTGGATTTTAATCAGCATTTTGGAGATCAATCCCCAGCGCAGGTTAATTTGGCACATTAAGCACTGTGCACAGCCTCAGTTAGAACTGCCAAGTGTTTTCCTTTGCAGCAGGCTGCCAGCATCGGCACTGCTCGGGGCTGAGAGCTCAGCCCTGAAGGCTGCCGTGGCTCAGACGCAGCGGGATTAGTGTTATCCATGTGCTAATATTCACTCACAGCACACCAACAGCTGGTGGCTGCACGGAAGGCCTTCTGGTGACCAAACCCCTGCCATTAGCTCAGCCTTTTCTAGTCATTCACTTAATCCAGCGGGGTTTGCTCTATTACCCTCCCTCCTCCCGGAGAGCAAGATTTATCTCATTCCGTACAGTATTTATGCTCTGGCCGAGCGAGGAAGTGACCTCTTCCTTCTTTACCTTTCCCACAGCCATTCAGGGTTAAAGCCCTAATGCTCCCCTTGCAGCCAGCCCAGGGGGTGAGACGCACGGACCTCCTGCGGCAGATTGCTGCACGGATTTCTCCCCGTTACCACGATGCTACAGGGACTGCAGCACAGCTTTGCCATCAGTTCGTATTTCAAGGCCAAACTTCTCCCAAGTTTCCTTTCCTCACAAATGGTTACAGCTTTCATTTTTTTTTGGTGAACTAACACAGCCGACGTTGCACTGATGGCTTTTAATATCTTTTAACACAAATCAATAACTTCCATTGGCTCTGATTTTGGGCCAGTGGCATCAAAACATCTCAGAGCAAAACCTGAAACCAGGGCTGCCTTCCTCTTCCATTATTTAACAGCACACTTCAGACCTACAAAACAGCACATCAATATTAACTAATGCATCTTCACAGGCTCCTGAAGGCAAGGGGAGATATCAATATTTTAAAGATGAAAAGAGTGAGGCTAAGAGTGATTTATTTACTCACAGTCACGCAGAGAGCCTAAACAGGAGCTGGGAAAAACCACCTGGGAGCCCATACACTTGGTTATGCCGGAATCTCTTGGCAAGAGCACTTGCACACTGCTTTTTCCTAAGATATACCTAATTATTGCTACATACATACAGACTTCTCTGGTCTACGCTTAACAGTTCACAATGAGTTTCTCCTGCATCATTTTTATTTCACAAAGAGATTCCTGAGTATCTAATTACTAGAAAAAGAACAGAATCAATTCAATACTTGTAATATTTTATATACAATTCCATTATTAGGAAGTCTGCTTAAATAAATAGAAAACAGTACAAGTAACTGGCACAAAATTATAGAAAATTAGATTCTACCTACAAAATTGGTTGCTGTTCTAAGAAGCATCTAGAGATGAGAAGAGGAACTTAAAAGAGATGAACTTAGATGAGAACTTAAAATCCACTACATGGAAAACAGCCACAAGGACTGAGAATAAAATGAGGCAATGTTAAGACCATTGTTCATACAGGTACTTGCACCACAATTAAAACATTACTAATCAGTACTTTCATCTGCATTCTAACTGGAAAAAAACAGCACCTCAGTTTTGTTTCCTGATCATGATAACTCTTGACTACAACAAGCAAGCATTCCTAGGCAATTCCATCAGAGTATCTTACCCAAGGGAAGAGAAAGGGACACAACACCCAAAGGCTGAAAAACAATCCTCACCAAACAGCGGACACCAGTTCAGAAACTTTTCGCATCTCTAAAACGCAAAAGCCAACACAACAATCCTGGTTTGTGGTAGCCTGGGAATAGATTTAAGCAAAGGAAATACTGACAGATTCGGAAGGCTGAGGTACTGCTGGAGCTGAGGTTTAAGCTGAGGCACAGGCAGACCAGTCTCAGGCCATCTCTGCTGCTGTGTCCTACATACAAATAACTGCAGCTTCGTGTGCTCCAGGCCAGCCACTTTCAGATCCCCCAGAAGCTCGGGGGCCAGTGGGGTGTGTGTTTGGGGTTTGGTATTGTTTTTTTCTCCACAGCAATTAAAAACATTCTTATAATTGGTCATGACTTTGCTCTTTCCAACTCAAACTTGGCAGGCAAAGATTTTGTAAAGCTTTCTGGAACAGGCTGCAGATAACCTGCCACAGAATTTCTGTGTGCTCTCTGTGATGAGTTTCAAAAGAAGCCTTTATTAGAACTCGGACATGTTTACTTCCTTGCAACGAGCACTGTCATTCCAATTCCTGTAATTAAATCCACAATTTTGACAGCTGAAACTGTAGAAGTAATTGCACTGTTAGTCAAAATAAGTTGTTACTCTTCAGACTCTTGCCAAGAATGCTTTAAAAGCTTGTACTATGTGTTTCAAGTAAATCTGAACTGAATCTTCATCCATTCCACCTCACTTCCTTTCTGGAGCAAAGATCTTCAAAATCTTTCCTCTTACTGTGCAACCTTTAAGTCCTGCACAAGATTTTCTGCCGGACTACTGCTACTTTCAACTACAACATAAATATTATACAACACTCTTGTACCGAGCACTAAGTCACACACACGATGCACTTTATGTAATGCTGTGTCTCTATCACATAAGTTCATTTCCCACACATGAAAAAAAATCTGAAGTCAGTCACAGTTTCTCAGAAATCCTAGAGAACTTATTTACACCAAATACACCCAGAATCCATAACCTTCAAGTCATCCAT
The DNA here is from genome assembly GCA_013389985.1 of Dryoscopus gambensis. NCBI lineage: Eukaryota > Metazoa > Chordata > Aves > Passeriformes > Malaconotidae > Dryoscopus > Dryoscopus gambensis. The sequence goes on from WEIT01011397.1 coordinate 154,119, forward strand.
TGCACCCGTATCACGTACGAGCGATCCACAATATTACTTCTTTTATGAGACAAGAAGCCAACACTATTAAGCACTAAGAAGTCTTTCCAACCACTTTTATTTTTCAGCCAATGGTTAGAGAATGCCAGCACAATTCCAGCCATAAAGGAAGAAATCTCATCTCCAACAAGCAGGTAGCAGAAGCACCACGGTAGACAGTGAAAAGGTTTACAGTAACATTTTGCCTTCAAAAGCCGACTGTGCACTCAGAAGTGTTTAAAGCAGAACAAAGCAGCTCATAAAACCCAGCACTTGAGATGGGTAGCCTGAGAAGATTTTTTTTCTGCACCTGGAACAAGAGGCTCAGGCGGCAGCTACTCCACACAGGTCTCCCCTTCTTACTCCAAGCAGGTGAGATAGAAAAACCTACTTCCAACCGTGCAGGATCTGGGATAAGCACCCAAAAGGCCCAGTGAACACGTGGAGCAGCTGGAACAAAGGCAGGAAGCCACCTCTCACATCCCTAATGCCATTATGGGATGGGTTAGCAACACGTCATTTACAGATGGAGGCCGTTTGCAAAAGGCCCTTCTGCCCAGTGCAGTGCCTAGCAAGCAAACATATTCCTCTCCAGGAGAAGAGGATTGAGCAGCAACAAAACCAGCACTGTTTTCAGAAAAGCTAAAAAAACATTGTGAAAAAAACCCCAAACATGCTAGATAACAAAAAGGCTCAAATATCCTAGTTTGCAGTGCACACTGGAAACAGATATAAAAATTCACTTCCTATATACAGATATTTCAGTCACATTTGGATTTAATTCAGTGCATTCTACGAAGAACTTCTACCAAAAGCATCAGACAACATTTTTGCGTACCTTAAAATATAAAATTCCAGGTTATATTAAAATTCCCTCAGCAGCAAAAACGGTTTTAACTTTTTACTTCCTGGGAACAACAAAACATCCATTACAAATCCATGCGATTAAAAAAAACACTGAAGAGATCTAAAAACCCGCTACCTTCTTGAAAATTAAATAGCAGTTGAGCACAAAATAAATTAAAAACATCTATAAAATACTCAAGAACTCATTGGTCTGATCAAAAACTGGCGCAGCATTTGGGAATGCTCAGAATCCTTGTCTCTTCAGAATTGGTGCACGTTACTTAACATAATGCTGAACAGATGTACCCATTTATTTAATAATTTCCCTATTCACAAAGTTTATTTGTTCCTCAGAACCAAATCACCAGGACTGAGTTGTGCCTCTCCAGAGGCCTCCTATAAAAGAAGGAAGAAGCTGCACTTGAGACTTTGATCGCACAGAAGTTTGGAATGGTTTGAATCTGTCTGCGCTTCAAAGAGGATTACAACATGGTCAAAAATTCCTTGACCTGCAAAAAGAAACAAATATTGTCAATCACACTAAGTGTTTATCAACAGAAATAGACAGCAACCACATTTACCTCTCCTCTGCTTTATGCTTTACTACAACCTAAGGAAACAGGGAAAAAGAAGCTCTGGCTCAGCCATGCCATGACCTGTCCATCAATAAAGCTTCCAGACATGGTACCTGTAATTGAGCAGATGCAGGGAGAGACACGACAGAATGATGCTCACCCCTCCTGTGGTCCTAAACTACAGCCCTCTGTCACAAAGGAACTGCATTACAAGCAGGTGTCACCCAAACAGGAGGAGGATAATGGCCACCTCAAAAGAGCTGTCATTTGGAAACCACAGAGTCATGCCCACTGCCTGAACACCAGCCAGATTTAATGCTGGTGAACCCAGTGCATCTAATCAGGACGTCCCTTGGAATCTGAGGCTGGCAAAGAAATAATAAAGCAATACCTACCAAAACCACAGTGCTCTGAGAAAATCCAATACTGGAGATCAATGCCAGGCTCACAACTCCTGCCTCTAAGTTTCAGGAACATCCTAGGAACCAGACTGTGATACAGCCTGAACTGGGAGCATTTTCCTCTGTCCACTCAAGCCAGGCTACTCCATGGAAAGGAACCAACCATTTACTAGAGGACATGGTGCTATTCTTTTGGCAAAGGGTCTCCTACACAGAGCCCATCTGCGAACATTTTGTCCACATTCTTGATGTGAAATGGAAACAGACCTTGGATCACACTCTCCAGCTGTGACCCTTCCCTTCCCAGGTCAGGGCTGAAGGAGGTGGGGAAAAAAAAGAGGAGGTCAAATCCCTTCCTGTAGAGAAGGGAACACTTAACTGTGCCAAGACCAACCTGAAAGAGAAAGCCACCCTCCACTTCAGAGAGTAGCACCACTAACCCTGCATGGAGAACCGTGCCAAGATTTACACACCAGGCACAGTTTCAGGATGAGCATAACAACACAGGGGAGAAGGAAGGACACATGGTCTGGGTCCCCCCACAGCACACACCAAAGCCCAATGCACCCAGCCTCATCAAGTGTACCTCTTCCCTGGCTCCATTTAGGAAATGCCAAAAAATAGGGCCAACACAGGGCATAGGCTGTTCCCAGATAACCTGACAGCTACCCCAGAGTAAACTCCAAAATCCATACTAAGTTGCCCAAGCTCGGCCTTATCTCATCTTGCGCAGATGGGAAGCACGCTCCCTCCACAGCTGCCATGTCCGGTCACTCCAGTGATTCACAAGCTCAAAGGAAGACACTGGTTTTAATCAGGTGAACACTTCCACTCCTGGGTGGATCAATGGAGATCAAAGGACAAAGCTGCTTTTCTCGTGAAGGAACAGTTTATTTCTGAAGAATGGAAAAACATGTGCGAACCATTCCTGAGGTCTGTAAGTCATCGCAGCTACTCAGATGAAAGTCAAGTTGTCCTCACTTGAATCCCACTGGGATTCCAGTACCGAACACCTGAGCAGTTAAATGATAAAGGTTTGGCCTAGCTTTAAAATATGTATTGCAGTAGGCTATAAAACTGTTCATTACCTGAATGGAACTCTGTGATTTACATATTTTAGAAGGATGACTAGACAGTGAAGTGTATTTCTAGAGCAACCTGAATCATCAGTTTGCTCTGCTTGTGAAATTTTACCTTTTCAATCATGTGATCATATCTGTCCTTTTTGCCTTTGAAGTCTTCATTAACATCAAGCGTTAAAATTGGAATTTCCTGTAGATAGTCAAAATCTGTTCTGTATTGGGAGAGGAACAAAGCAAATATTAGTAGCTGGAAATAATGCAGAGAGCATTCAAATTCCTGTCAGCATTTTCATTGTTAAGAATGCCACAGAAAGAACTGCATCTATAAATTAGAGCCACGAATTCTGAATTTGCAGCGTGGCTCCTGGGATACATCAGTGATTCCTGGACATTCCGCTCCCCAGCAGCTAAGTGAATAACAGAACACTGTATTGAAGAGAACAGAACTTGGAGCACACTGCATGTCCAAGCAATAACGAACATGCTGGAAAGACACGACTACAAAGGAAACACTGATAGAAATGTGCCCGCAGTTTAGATTTACATATCATAAGAAAAGCTGAAATTTCACTGGTGGAAAAAGCACTATGGAACATCCTCACAAAGATTTATCCATCCTCAAGGAACCACTCAACAAACCCTACCGCAGTGTTCTGTGCTGGAGCCAACTTTCATGTTTGTAGTGAAGCTTCTCCAGATATTCAATGGGGATTTCTTGTTCTTCATCTCTTCCACGCAAGTAAATCCTATTCAAGCATTTCTAAAAGCGAAAGATATTAAATAAAAACAAATAAATTGGTGTACTGCATGCCAAAAGCACAGAAATACCCATTTGACATTACAGACAAGCATTTCAAAATCTCCCTATATGTTTCTGGCTCTTAGGAACTGTTTTCCAATGTTTTAAATGGTTTGCTCCCATCCTGAGCGCACCTAAAGCCTCAATAACACGCCAAAATTAAGTGTTGTACTTTGTAATTAAAATATATGTTCTTTTCTTAAATAGAAAAACAAAAAGCCCTCAGAGTTACTCCAGCATGTTACATTCCACAGTTCTTTACAACCATAATAAAACTGAAGGCATGGAAGCTGGAAGCAAAGAAATATGGAAGTGATCTGCAAGTTGATTAGTGCTCTTTTAAATTCATGTTTTTCTCTTGTTCAAGCAAGTTTCATACCCAAAAGAGATATTATTCTGTGCTCTCCTTTTAAACCCGTATTAGATGGCCCAAGATCAAAGCATGGTCATAAGGCCTCACGTGAGGGCGGCTCAGCTCCATCGCCACAGGTGTAGGGGCTTCACAGACCACCTCCACATCAGCTTCAACATTACTGTAAACTGTTTTAAACTCTTGTACCTATTCCCTGTACAGCTATGTTCCCTATGGAACAGCTACTCCTAGAGCTATTTTGCACTTTCCTGGAGTTGCTTGCTTTATTCCAGCGGTATTTTCTGGCTTACTGTTCTCCTGTATTCTGTTTATAAAATTAGAAAATCACTACCATCACAGCTGACTTTAATACACACAGTCTAAACGTTCGCAAGAACATTTTTTTTAAGTACTTCCAGACTCAGTCCCAGCTCAAGTACTGCAGCCTTCAGGGGAAACAAGGCAGCCCGAGCTGAACTCTGACCATGAGGGGCAAGGCCCAGAACACAGCCTCGTTCTGCGTGCGGTCACATTCGTATCCCTCACCTCAGGAGAGGCTCGGAGATAAATGATCCCATCCAGCGCCAGCCTCGAGCCAAACTGTTTATTCATCCAGTCATGCCAGTCCTGGTAAATTGTCCACTCGGTCTCGTTCATGCAATCAGACTCGTATAAATTAGCAGCAAAGATGTATCTGTGGACATGAAAGTGATGGAAACAAAAATTCTCTTGGACACGGCAATCACTTGGTTTGCTTTAAGTACAGTAACGAGAGAAGAAGCTGAGTGGTAACACTGCAGCATCGCTGACAAACTCTTGGAGTGAAACTAAAGAGCTGGTATTCTCCTGGAGCTGTGTGCATGAAGACCACCAACATCTGCAGCTCAGGTGGGCAGGAATAACTCACAGGATACAACCGGCTTGTACACTGGGTCATTTATTAACAATAAATTAAAACACATTATTATTTGCAATATATTCCAACACGGGGAACATCTAAGGATTACGGGGTGGGATCCAGTTATCAAGTCTCATCTTCTGAATCCAGAAACGCAGGATGAGGCATTTATTTATGCATTTTTTTCTTGGCCATAAACTGAAACACAAGGAGTTCCACCCCAACATGAGGAAGAGCTTCTTTCCAAGAGGATGGCCAAGCACTGGAACAGCTGCCCAGGGAGGTTGCGGAGTCTCCCTCTGTGGGGACATTTCAACCACCTGGATGCATTCCCTCGTCACCCGCTCTGGGCGACCCTGCCTTGGCTGGGGGCTTGGACTGGGTGATCTCCAGTGCTCCCCTCCAAGCCCAGCTATGCTGGGATTCTGTGATTTGACTTGTGAGAACTTCCACTTGCCCCCTGAGGAGCCCAACCCCACACACCTGTCGCTGTAGACAGAGCGCTCAAAGAAGAGCACAGGATTGTGCGCGTGGCGGAGTTTGCCATCCAGGGCGCTGAGCTGCGCGCGGATCCTGCTGAGGCACGCGTACGTCTGGAAGGTGAAGGCCCACCTCTCCGGCCTCTCGTACATCATCCGCAGCACGTTCCCGCCGCTCTTCTGCGACGTGGTCAGCTCCTGGATTCACAGCAGAAAGAAACAGAGCGCTGTCTAACGCCAAAAAAATGCAGCTGAGGAGAAGTCAGGAGCAACGTGCCCCCGTTTAAATTTTCCACTGCATTAACCAAAATACACCGTGCCTTTTGCCAGGTCTAAAAAACATCTCCAGTCCCTCAAAAGCCACTTGCACAGGAAGTAGCAGCTGGACTGCCAGTGGAATTACAGGCAGCTGGGAAGAAACCCCACCACTAAAACCAAGCTAGCAGCAGCGCTCAGTTTCCGAAGACACTTCAGAGCACACTTCTCATGGCACAGGAACAGCCATCTGTGCTCACCTGGTTAGTTCACAGTGGCTACAAGCAACTCTTGTAACTCTTTACCACTTTTAGCAAGTACAGCTGATGATGAATAACATTTATTCCATAATAACCCAACAAACTGGAAAAGAGGAACTCGGACATTGTGAAAGCAATCAGCAGAAGTGTTCCTATCACACAGAGTCTGAAAAATACCCAGTCTGTTGGATATACTGGCACTCTGAAATCAGAGGAGCATTTGACATTTTTTTCCCTCTTTTACCTCACAGTCGTCTCCAGAGCTTTGCTGGACATTGCACCATCTAGCTACAGGCTCAGGAACCACTTCCCACTCCTCACTGGCTTGCTTCAGAATATTCACAAAGGTGGATTTCCCTGCAGCTGTAGAAGAAGCACTCAGGAACGTCAGTGAGAAACCACCCACAGTGGTGTTATTTAACCAGTGCTCAACTCTGCCTTCCATCCCCAGAAACCAGTCTCCCACACCCACCATGTTCCACACCAATTAACGGAGCAACAGGGCCTTTCTTTATCTGAATTTAAGCAGGTTTGACAACACTTCCAGGCACCTAGTGATATTTTGAGGTGTGCTGTGCAGGCCGAGGAGGGGGATTCAGAGATCCTTGTGGATCCCTCCCAACTTGAGAGATTCCGTGATGCTGGGGGTGTTTTACACCGCAGTCAGGAAAGATGTGGGAGAAAGCTTAACCAGGACTTCAGCACCAAACAGGTGAATCAGTTAAAAACTGCAATAGAAAGCTTTGCTTGTTTGCCCTCCCAAATCTCATCATTTTTACGGTATCAAGGTAAAGTGTCTGACATTATGAACTGGCTTGTTTGTGCCTCTTGACCTGACTAAAAGCCTTTCACAGAGGGAAACGGCCAGGAAAATCTTGTGGAAGCATCCCTGTTGCCCCGCTCTGCCGTGGTGGGAAGAGCCCTCACACAACGGAGAGGGGAGAGAGAGGGGATCAGGGGGTAGAGAAGGGACAGGGAAGATGAGGGGAGTTTGAGGGAGTAGAGGGAGAAAGCGGGGAAAGGAGGAGATGCAGGGGAAGGAAGGGAGGAGGTAAGGAAGCAGGGAAGGGGAGGAAAGAAAAGAAGAAAGAAAGGAGGATTCAGGCAGGCAGAGAGTCCGCGGAGCTGTGCCTCTCCCAGACACGGCCGGAAGCACCGAGCGCCGCGGGAGGCGCCTCTCCCTCCAACCCTCGCCAGTTCTCCCCTTCCCCGTCCCTTTCCCCGCGAAGGCGCCGACTCACCGATGTTGCCCTCCACGGCGACCTTCTTGAGGCGGCCGTCGGGCCTGCTGCGCTTGGGCGGGGTGGCCATGGCGGCCTGAGGGNGCGGCAGGCGGAGCGCATCGATGGCGGTCACCCGTGCCACGAGCCGCTCCCGTTCTCAGCGCCGCCCCCGGCCCGGCCCACGGGACAGAGACAAAGCCACCCCCAGCCCCCGAGTGCCAGAAAAACTCCTCCAGGAATGCCCTGGCACTGGCACGCGGGCTGGGCTTAAAGGAGAGCGACGGCACTTGAATTTAGGAGGCTGTTACTGGAAATATTTAGGAAGAAATTCTTAACTTTCGGAAGGAATTCTTCACTTTAGGCTGGAATTCTTTACTTCAGGAAGGAATCCTTCCCTGTGAGGGTGGTGAGGCCCTGGCACAGGGTGCCCAGAGAAGCTGTGGCTGCCCCTGGATCCCTGGAAGTGTCCAAGGCGAATTTGGACGGGGCTTGGAGCAGCCCGGGCTAGCGGAAGGTGTCCCTGCCCGTGGCAGGGGGTGGAATGGGATGGGCCTGGAGGTGGCTTCCAAACCAAACCATTGTGGGATTCTTTGAAACTCTAAAACCCCCCAGACCCCAAACCCAAGGAGAACCAAGTTAAACAGGGAAAATCCTGAGCCCTAGGAGATGGGCACCAGCAGCAAAGCAGCTGTGGCCCCAGATTGGTGTGTATAACTGAAGTAAAAACCGTATTTTAACCCACCTTTTCCCAAACTGCCTTCGAGCAGTGTGTGAGGGACTTACCACGGGGCAGGGCACTTCGGAACCCGGCGTGGATGGGAGGGCAGGAAACCTGGAGCGCTTCACCTGGTGGGGTCACAGGAGGCTTTTGGGAGAAAGAAAAGCCCAAACAAGGCACCTGCGCTGCTGGGCAGGGCCAAACGCGGAGTCTGCACCTCTTGGGGCACTGGCGACCCAACAACATCGTTGGGTGTGTCATGGTCAGATGTTTACAGTATGGGGGGGTAGGAGGGGAGAAAAAAATCTATTTACTAGTAGGAGATCCCCGAGGAGCAAGTAAGTCCAAGAAGGAAATAAATTAAGTCGTGGTCAAACATAGCTATTTATTTTCTCTTATAAACAGCCTTCAGTTTCTTATTGAAAAAAAAAAACAAACCCTAGGATTTAAATATTCTGCCCCATCACATACAACCGTCTGTATACATTATTTACAACTCTCAAACAAACACGGTGCGGATTTTCAGACATTCAACTTATTCTTTTTGAATCAAAAGCTGTTTTCATTTGAAACTGCCATCTCCATCAGTGACTACAAACTGAAGCGGTATTGGCACAGTTAGCTCACAGTAAGGGTTCTCTCCTTGCATTTTATACTTTACACTGTCTTTTCTCCCATACATTTCAGGATTCTAAAGGAGGAGGAAAGGTTAGTGTCGCTTTCGGAATTTTTTTTTTTCCTTCAAAAATGGCCTTTTACTGAAACCTCGTTCATTTGTACTGAAACCTCGTTCATTTTTATTGAAACCTTGTTCATTTTTATTGCATCCTTCTCTCTCTCCCAGTGCACATCAAGGTATGTGCCTCTACACCACACAACCACAGCATTCCCAAGTAGTCAAACAGCCATGAAAATAAGTGTTCCCTCCGCGACACGGCTCGGAAAAATGTCCCCAAGTTGCAAACGTACAAAAATAATGAGTATAGTTTAGTGGCTATAAAAAATTAATCTCCCCTAAAAATACAATATTCTATGAACAATTTGGGGAATTGGTTCTTCCAACAAAATAAGGTAATTGGATATTTTCCTAGGCTGCAAACTGAACCTGGCAAGAGGAAACCATAAGGAAAGCAGGGAAATAAGAAGGTTTAACACTGAAAATCACCAATGTTAGTCTCATGTTAAAAGAGCAGATAGCCAGGAGAAGGCGACGGGCATCCATGAAACTGCCAGTGGTTTTAGGAGTGAGGGATTGGAAAAGAGGCAACTGCCACCAGCAGTGAAGGAAACGAGATTCGGAACGCAAAAGGGAATATTTTGGTGGGGAAAAAGGCAAGGAATCTCTGTTCGTGCTGCAGCTCCTTAAATAATCCAACTAAAAGGGGGGTTATGTACAGTAACAGCGCTCTGGCAGGCAGCAAAGGAGGAGAGGGCAGCAAGGAAAAACACAACTATCCAAAAAGGATGTGCTTATAGTAAAACTGTGTCTGGTGACCCGGGAGAAAGGAAGAGGGGCGAGAAATAGAAAAGAACAATCTGAAAGGTAAGTCGAGTCCATAGCAGCAAATAGGTGTCCTTACCTGTTAGCTGAGGGTCAGGGACGCTGGGAGAGGGGTCAGCTCCTAAGGACTGGGTAAGGACAGTGCTCCTCTCTATCTCCAAGGAAAAGCAGGAGTTCAAAGCTCTACATTGCATAGTAAGCAGGAAAAGAAACTGGATACTTGCAGATGGGCTGCCTGCCCCTCGAAACCTGTTTGCTCCCCTCAGCCACCTGCACCAGCAGAACGGTGCTTTTGTTTCCTCTCTGCATGAGTAACTTGTATCCCTGACTGGAACTTGAAAGACTTGGACAACACATTCCGTATCCACCCACCCGAGCACTGCCAGCACTGCCAGCGGTGGCTGAGCTCCACGGACTCGGCTCTTTGTCCCTTCCCAGCTCGAGGGAGGTGCCCTCCCCAAGCCGCCACCCAAATCCCTGACAAGATGCAGTATGCTGGCAGCAACAGACCACCACAAACCGTAAGGATCCAGGATCCTATCAGACTGCAGGGCCCAAGGCAGCACTGGAAGCACAGCCTGGTGTAACCCCACTGGCACTTTCTGCTCCTGATGACCAAAGCTGCAAGGTTTTGTCTCCGAACGCTCGTCACCCCTCCAAGTCCATAGTGGGGGCCCAGAGCAGTGCAGAGTTTGTTTCTCCGGGGTTTATTTGGAGCGGCAGGGGCTGTCCCCCTCTTTTCCTCCCATAAATGCACTATTTTATAAACACATTCACTCGATCCAGGTTCCACTGAGTGGCATTTCCATGTGCCCTTACTCCGAGAGTGTAAACGCACGTCAGCTTCTGGTCCCACAGCTTTCAGAAGCAAAACAACAATGAAAAGCTGCAAAAAGAAACAGCACGGGGATCCTGAATCCCCACCACTGCAAACACGTCCTCGATGTTATTTTCAAGTGTTGTGTAATTAAACAATGTGTTCATACAGCTGTCAGGCAAATCATGATCTCCAAGCTTTTATTACGTGCCTAGAAACTATTCGGTCAAAGACTTTCTACTGCCGAATACTGAATAAAAAAAAACCACACTATCCACCTAGGACTCATTTTTATACTCAGTACATTCCAATTCTGATTGGCTGAACTGCAGCAGATGCCTCTGGATTTCTGGAATTGGCTGTTAAAAAGACAAACACTGCAACAACAGCAAGAACTAAGCCCTCCTAGGGCAGAAGCGTGCCAGGAACGCGAACCACTGCACTGCTATCTCCAAGCAAATCCTCACTCCTACACATTCACCCTTTTTTGCTTCTTGCTGGTACGTGACACCAAACCAAGGAGTCACCTTGAAATTTAATGGGAGACATCAGCTGTTTAGCAGCTCGGAGCTCCTGCCTTGCTCACGTGGTGTCTGGAGCGTGCAGTTTGAATTTGGGAGAGCGGTCGCTTTGCTCTGTCGGGTGGATGGTGGCACAGGAAAAGCCAGAAGATCGGGATGCCCCACCCGAAGCCAGCAGCTCCCAAGTGAGTCCCTTCTGTGCTCAGCTGTTACCTGCTGGCTGTGGGAATGGCCACTCAGCTCTTCTGCAGGCTCCTGCACGCCATCTCCAACTTGACTCGGCGTTTTTGGCCAAGCCAGGGCGCGCAAAACAGAAGCTCAACTTCTGTCACGTGCTCACCTTGGCTTCACCTGCTCCTGTTGCTTTTCCCAACAGCTGAAGTTCCCTGGAGATGGGCAGTGATTTTCAACGGGGGAGAACACCATCATAATAACCTAACTCCAAAGCAGCCCAGGAAATTATTGCCCCTCCAAGACACTTTTCCTCAAACAGCAAACACTGGCCACCAGGGCTCATCCTCAGGGCCAGGCTTTGCATTCCTAACATAAAAAACACCTTTCCACTAGTTAATTTTTCAAGCCAGGTTTTCCTTATTATTACTATTATTACTACTATCCCAGTGCAATTTTTTATAGGGAATATTGTCCCTAACTACATTTGTGCAAACTAACTGGTCATTTGGCAACTGCTAGGGGAACTTAACAAGCTGGCTGACCCAACCTATGCTTTCCTGCTAAGAAAATAAAAGCAACTATGCAAAGTCCCACGGCAGCAGACATGGAACTGCTTGCTAAGCACAAGGTCTGTGTAATTTTGACACCACCTTCACCGTTTCGCTTGAGCGACGAGAACTTTGCTCTTCTTCGTAAGAAATAATCTAGTTTTGAAAAACACTATATTCATCTCTAAAAAAATAAGACAATTATTTGTATTAAAAGCTGGAGATCATTGATTTCAGCAAGTTATGGCTTTTTTTTTTTTTTTTTTAGTGTAAGCATAGATACATATTTTTAAAACAGTATCAGTAAGTGTCTGGGTGTTAGTACATATTTTCTGTTTCCAGCAATGTTCAGTATTGTATGTGCTTTGCACCTCAGAAGTGAGTCTGCCAAGGCACTTAGAGAATGTAAGCAAGTCTTCCAGGGACTTCATGAGAATGGGCTACCACTGACACAACACAAGAACCCATCCACCAGCAGAGTCAATCCCCCGACCAAGCATGTTTCCTTTATAAACACTCAGCACCTGCTAGAAATTCCACAATGAATAACAACAATAAAATAATAATTAAAAAAAGCTATTTACCACATGTCACTAACAGAGAAAAGACTTCCCCTAATAAAAGCACAGAAAGTAGATCTCAGCTGTCACTGGTAACAGCACAGGGGGGTTGTTTTGTTTTTTTAAAAAAAACAAATTAACAAAAAACAAATACCACACGCTCGCTTAAAGAAACAAGTGACTTCAAGAAGTCCTCTTCCTTTTATCTGTCCTTCGAGGTGAGTTTTTCAATCAGTTCTTGAAGTGGTGCAAGTTCTCTTCTATCAATAAGGTTGAATTCCTGTAACAGGGATGAGGAGAAAGACACACATGCAGAGTTTCGTACATACAGCTCAGGTGAGAAGCCTTATTTAGCCAGAATTCATTTGGCAGTCAGCTCTCCAAGGCCAGGCTCAGCCACTACAGCCTCCCCTGCCCATCTGCCACTCGCTGAAAACAGCAGTGTTCCACTGCCTGAAGCTTTTCCCCCCACTTAAAGGAAGGGAACTGAAAATGCTGATTTTTTCCACAAAGGAAGAGGGGTAATGCAGCTTTGAAGCAAGCACACTGTTTGCAATGCCCTTACCTGAACAAAAAATATAAAGTGCTTGAAAGAAGTGTTAAGGTGTGCCTCTTCCTGCAGCTGGATCACGGGGTCAAAGTGCTGGTGGTAGATGTGAGCGTAAACTCTGAAGAGACGCTTGAGAATTGTCTTGGCCACTGACATGAAGTTCTTTGGGAACGGTACACCTGGCAAGAAGAAAACAGATGGCTTACTCTTCAACTCCCAGGCCATGTTTGTCTGTTTTGAAAGCCACTACAACCCAGGACAGGTGAAATCAGTTTCAAGAGCGGACCTTTGTCACTGCACAGGTTTCATTAAAATCAGCTGAGAAATGGCAGCCGGCTACCGGGAGCAACGAACTCCTTCGCCGTCACTTCCTCGGGCTAAAGAAATATATCTATCAACCATCCAAAAAGAGGAAACCTGTCTAGCTCCTCCTCACCTACCAGTCTCCCCAGTCAGCTTAGCCCTTCTGCAGCCTGTCCAAGTGTTCAAGTCCTGTCTGAAGGCCAGAAGCCCAAGCTCTGGATGCTCGGAGGCCAGTCAGGACCTCACCAATGCTTTCATGTTTTCATGAAATAAAATGTTTTCATTATAATGAAATTATAATGAAATATATTATAATGAAATATATATTTCATTATAATGAATAATATCAAAATAATGTTTTCATGCCCCTGCTTCAGCCTGCCCTGCACACACATGTACATGACATTTCCTCCTCTGGCTGTGGCAGCACATGGGAAATTCATAGTTAGCTGGTTAGTTTGTGGCCTCTGAGTCTCTCTCTGAAGGCACGGTTTCTCTGAAGCAGCTTACTGAAAATGTGTCAAAAGCTTCAGAAACTACTCACAAAATTAGAGCAACTAAGAGATTTCCCCGTTATCTTTTCCAACCTGTTCGTCAGTCATTATTTCCCTCCTGCTTTTCTGAAAGAAACCTCTTATTAAAAATATCTATTTTTCATCTTCACTGGAAAAGAAACAAGCAAAAAAAAAGTCATTAACCTAAGATCAAAGCTGCAATTTGGCGTCTTTGGAGATAAGGTCTCAAAGTTCCTCGTGACGCCCAAACATCTCTCCTGCGACAAAAAGCTGCCAGTTACTGGTTATAAGGGTCTGAGACCCTCTGCTTTATTTCTAAAGAAACAACTAACTGTTCAAAATGAATAAAACACCTGACTCAATGAACAGAGTTAGTTATTAGATAGAAATTGTACTTCCTGCATCCAGAATTGTGACAGGTGTTTATTAGCAGTATTAATACACGGTTCAGAGTTCATGTATTACAACGTATCTTAAAAGATAAGTGTGTTTAGATAGATAATGTAACCTTCTAAACCTGCCCTACACATCAATCACTAAGGAGACTTTTTAATGCTTGAGGACTGGAGTGTTCCTGTACAAGCGTAACCCGAGTGCACTGCTCAGCTGCAGTTATTCACTTACCTATTTTAGAAGGAAATAGCGTTTCGTCATCCAGCTGGTCCTGGACCCAGGTCATCAGGTAATCGATGTACTTTGGTGCAGAGCACTTGATGGGTTTCTTGATGTTCGTGCCATCTGCCCAGTGGTACTCATACCTGGGGTGGGACAAGGCAGCATTCAGCACCAGCGAATCACTCCTGAGAGGCCGGGAAGGCCGCTCCCTGCTCCCACGCCCTCCCACGCCCTTCCTCGGAACCAAGGTCGGGGCGCTCCGCGTCACCATCGCCTGCTCCTCGCCCGGCCTCCCCTCCCCACTGCGACCCTGCCCCGCCGCCTCCTGCCATCGCCTGCTCCTCGCCCGGCCTCCCCTCCCCACTGTGACCCTGCTCCGCCGCCTCCTGCNGCTCCTCGCCCGGCCTCCCCTCCCCACTGCGACCCTGCCCCGCCGCCTCCTGCCATGGCCTGCTCCTCGCCCGGCCTCCTCTCCCCACTGCGACCCTGCCCCGCCGCCTCCTGCCATGGCCTGCTCCTCGCCCGGCCTCCTCTCCCCACTGCGACCCTGCTCCGCCGCCTCCTGCGGGCCTTCCCAAACCTCAGCCACGCTGCCACAGCAGCTGGCGACACTCGGTATCTGCAGCAGCTGCCAGCCGCACACATCACACCCTCCAATTTAGGGGATTTCTTCACATCTGAAAATATTCTTACAATATTTTGCATAGCTGAAAACCAAACTAGGCTAGCTCTCGCCAGAGATCCCAAATGATGGCTGCTCTACAGACACAGGTAGGTTCCTAGGAATGGCATTACAAAATTGGAAACCAATCCAAAGTGCCCGTCAGCAAAAAGAAGAGGTTTGGAGCAATCTGGTCTGGGGGAAAGTGTCCCTGCCCATGGCCTGGGGTTGGAACGAGATGAGCCTTAAGGTCCCTTCCGACCCAGACCAGTCAGGGATTCTGATTCTATGGTTAAGGAAACTTCTAGACTACGTACACAACCAGACAGAAACAAGTCCTCCTGAAATTCAGAATGGAACAGATATGTTGCCTGGCTTGGGGAATGCAGCTGATACCAGTCCAGAGGGTGCACAATCTTGGAAAGATATTGCTTAAAAACCCCAAACACACCTAATACAGGGAGTCTGACAATACCAGCTCCCAAGTGAACCACAGGGTTTGTGTGTTACAGATCACACACGTGGTTTTATGCAAAGCTCAACTGCATCTGATAAATCTGTCTTCTCGATTTGTTTAGCAAATTCAGTTTTGTCAGAACAACTACTGGGAAAACATTTGCACCATAAACAAATTTGATGAGGGATTATGAAGGTGCTGCTCACAACGGGACAGCAACAAATCAGAGGGTCTGAAAGCATTTTAAAATTGTATCTAAGAACACAGGCAAGAATCCCAGACACACCAAATGGATCATGTGTCTGGATTTATGAAAAATCAGGATTTCTCACCACCCAGTACTGCTCTAATAGCAGATTTAAGTGCTATTCATATAGGACAAATATCAATACTTAGTTGAGGTGCCAGGATCAGTCTGGAGCTAGAGCAAAACAACAAAGTAAATCAGAGAGCAGGAAAAAGCACAAACACTGGATGTCTCAACAAGAGCATAAGTAAGAATCCAAGAAGGGCACAGGGCAGCAGATTCTTATCCAGACATCTAATCTTTCTACAATACCGACAAGGAAGATTTCGGTAAGCCCTAATGGAATGCCTGCATGTAAAAACGTTTAAATCTTCATTTAAGAAGCCGTCGTTAATGTTTCAGGAAAAAAAAAGAAGGGGGAAAAATAATTTTGACAATAAATTTACTTCCCAGGTTAAAGGAAAAAAAACAAACACCAAACAAATATAAACACAGGCCAAAAACCCCAACTTTCTATTCCCCGCTCCCATAAGAGAAGTTCACATCACTCTTCTCCTTCACATCCTTTCCACCCAACTCTGGCACTCATGTCAGCTAGTCTCAAGTTTTTAAATGAAAAATCATCTCAAAAACTGCACCTAGTGCACAGTGTGTAAAAACACGCTCTTACTTTGGGCCAGCAGACATCACGGGGCAGCTCTCCTCCGTGCAGAAGTCCGTGATGGTTCCATAGAGCATATTGATCTGGTTGAAGAAGTCGACAGCTGAAAAGCACAGAAACCACCCATTAGCACTCTGCAGCACAAGATTCCTACAGCCCAGACTGTCAAGCACGGGTTCTGGAACGGTTTATGGGAAAAAACTTCATTGCTGTTGCTTTTTTAAGATCCATTATAAAGGAGATGCAGAATGCAACCACCAACTTTCTGGAACAGCCTCCAGCAAGAACTATTTAATTGTTCACTGCAGCAAAATCTTCAGTTGGAAGAAAAAAAAAGGAAAGAGAAAGCTTAGTTATTTCCTTCTCTGAAAGTTTGGTGCATTTTATTACAATCCCAAATTCTACTGGCAAGTGTGGAATAAAATAAAGATTTTCAGCATAAACTTTTCAACTAAAGAGAGCAGGTACTCATTAGGTGACAGTGGCTTCCCTCAGGCTTTGTATTCCAAAGGCCCACCCTTCCCAAGAACATTTCATGGAATCCCAGACTGCTTCGGGTGGGCAGGGAATTTAAAGCCCATCCCATTCCATCCCCTGCCATGGGCAGGGACACCTCCCACTGTCCCAGGCTGCTCCAAGCCCCGTCCAACCTGGCCTTGGACACTTCCAGGGATCCAGGGGCAGCCACAGCTTCTCTGGGCACCCTGTGCCAGGGCCTCACTGCCCTAACAGGGAACAATTTCTTCCTAATACCCCATCTAACCCTACTGTTACAATTACTCTTTTAGTTAATTACCCCAAGCTCTTTGAAAATTTATAAAGAGTATTTTTCAATAACTAACAGCAGGAACTGTGGTCACTGCAATCAGTTTATAAAATCCACTTTATCTGCAGCTGTCTTTCAGAGAATAAACAGCCAAGATTAGACAAACGTCATGGCAGCAAGTCACTGCTACTGCTCAGCAGATGCAGGACACCAGCCTCTGCTTCTCAAGTGCCCACGAGAACTGTTAATTAAGTTTCCATTCCCTGCTCCCAGCAGAAACCACAGCCCACTGTTTGCTTCAAGGCAGGCATGTTCAGAAAACCCACACAGGCTCCAACAAAATGACTGATTCTGGCAAATCCCACACTCGGAAGTCTCAAAATCCACAGGCACATCAAGTCATTCCCTAAGATACCAGTCAGGCCGAGAGCTGAGCAAGAAGTAGCAGGGCTGAGCACATTTGCTTTTGTGCTCTCAGGTCGAGAAGGGTAAAAGCAGTGGCTTGAAGTCACACATTTTGTCTCCTCATGAGACCTCTCAGTGAGCAGAAGGGGCTTGCAGCCACCACTGGCGCTCGGCGGGGTGCAGGGATGCTCAGGGAAGGGAGCAGGTCATCAGCTCACTCTTTAATTACACAGCTACAGTTTCATTACAGCTAATTCAGCAGTTAAGTCATTCTGGAAAGGAAAAACAGCTGCCACACAGGAAAGCAGAGACAGGGAGTGAAGGAACCACCAAAAGGGAAGGATGCCAGCAATACATGAAGCATCTTTAGTAATGCTTAACTCACACAAGTAGGCTGGCTTTTTCTCTAGTCAGTTTTGCAACACAGTGTGACTTAACTTTTGCAAAGGGTGGTGTCAGCAGTTCCAGCCTGCCCTGGAAGCAGGGGCAAGTGGAGCAGCAGAGCGCTGCGTGGCTGACTGGGAACAGGAAGGTGGAAGTCAGTGTGACGGTTTCGCTTCCCAAACATGTCAAAGAGCAAGAAGAAAAAAGGCAGAACCACAGAAACAATTAGAAGACATTTAGCTCAAGTGTAATTTCTACTGCAGTGCCCAATCAACCCCGTACCACCACTGGAGCACATCGGGCCTGAGAGGCAAAAGACAGGAAACACCCACACAGGGCACAGAGCCTGTGGCAGCCAAAACTGCACAGGCTACAGAGTGCAAGGGGAGAATCCATCCTCTGGGAGCAGAGGGTGCAATTCATGCAGCAGGGAGAGGAAGGAGGAGGAAACAAGGTCAAGCAATCAGAAAATGCTAATTTAGGCATCATTGTTTGGCCTGAAAGCAGACAGTTTGGACAAACAGCTTCAGAGGAAGTTAAAAGAATGACATCAGAGACTTACCAGAGCAAAGGCTCAAAACTCGGTAGGAACAAAAGGAACTAACTTTAGGAAAATTACAAACCCCATTAGAATCACAGAATCTTTTAGCCTGGAAAAGACCTCTGAGATCATCAAGTCCAACCTGTGGCTGATCCCCACCTTCTCACCCAGACCAGAGCACTGAGTGCCATGTCGTGTTGTTCCTTGGACGTCTCCAGGGATGGGGACTCCAACAACTCCAATGCTTGACAACGTTTTCCATGAAGGAATTCTTCCTGATGTGCAACCTGAACCTTAAGGCTGTTTCCAGTCACCCTGTCCCTGTTCCCTGGCAGCAAAGCCTGACCCCCACCTGGCTCACCCTCCTGTCAGGGAGTTGTAGAGAACAAGGTCCACTGACCCCCCTTTTCTCCAGGAATAGAAAGAGACACGCAGTTGTCCTCCCACAAGTGTCAGCCCGCTTTCAACACCCCCACGATGAAGAAGAGGCCAGCGACTCACTGTTAACTGCAACCCATTCATTTAAGTCTTCCCCCTCTGGAAGCATCACAGCCATCCGGAGATTGCCGCTTCCCAGCGTGGCCTCGGCATGTTTTAGCAGCTCGTACTGATGAGACCCCTCGGGAATATTCTTCTTTGGTTTGAAGGTTTTGGAAGAGCGACTACCACTGCAAAAGAGAGAGGAAATATTTAGAGACCTTTTGGAACAGGAAGTAAAAAGGGAAACAAGCAGATCAGTCCCAGGTAAAGACAAGCTCAACATTAAATACTTTACCCACTCACCTATTTTCACGTTGCAACAGGGTATTTACCAAAACCAGGGATGCTAAAGTAACAGGTATTCTGACTTTTTTTAAACCATTTTCTGATCTAATCACTTTCTTACCTATAATTTTGTTTGGAAAAATGTGGACTGGCTTAGAAAAAATCGTTTAGACATTTGAATTTTAAACCACAGCAGTGAGCCTGAGTGGCACATGAACCCCTAACATGTCAAAAACATAACGTGTAGAATTAAGTATCTGCAGAGAAGTGTCAAATGAGCCAATATTTGTGAGTATTTTCATGTATGAGCTGCGAAAAGACTTCTGTCAGAACAGGCAAACTGAGCCCTGAATTCCAATGCAAGTGGAAAGATGTGAAACCCAGACAGCACAACTTTCATTACAAATATTATCCAGATCTCATTCCTTTCTATAAAGACTTGGCCAGCGTTTCACCATCTCTCTAAGGACCAAATAGAATTTTTCATGTGTGGGGTGCAAGGGTTGTCTCTCTTTAATCTAGGAAGAACTCCTTTACTTAGGAAGACATTCTCCCCTGTGAGGGTGGTGAGGCCTGGCACAGGCTGCCCAGTGCAGCTGTGGCTGCCCCTGGATCCCTGGAAGTGTCCCAGGCCAGGCTGGAGGGGGCTTGGAGCAGCCTGGGACAGTGGAAGGTGTCCCTGCCCATGGCAGGGGGTGGGAACGAGATGGGCTTTGAGGTCACTTTTAACACAAACGATCCTGGGATTCTGGGATTCTGTTCTATGACCCCAGAGCTGCTCCTACTCTCCCAGCCTCCGAAGGAGCAGCAGCATCCTCCCCTTCCCACAGGCCTCTGCAGTAATCTCGGGTCCTGGCTGTTGTGAAGAAGTGTCTGACTGGAGTTCCAGGGATGGTAGAGCCGTGTACACTCACATGCACACCCGACCGACACCAGGGCAGCCGGCTGCTAAATCAAACCAGGAGCCAGAAGGAGGAGGAGGGAACATCCCGCTCCCGTCTGCTCTGCTACAGGACACTTCTAACTGCTCCCAGTCATCTGCACCTCACCCTAAGCCAGGATACCAGACACAAATCCTGAGTAAAATAATTGCCTCCCAGTGGGAGTGAGAAGCTTCTGTGGCTCAGGGAGTTGCCGTCACCTCCCACCCCTCAAGCCACCTGCATCCTGTGCCAGGCCAGGTTCAAACCAGCTCTGAAGAAAGAAGAAACTGAAAAAAAGCCAATAAACAAAAACCCCAAATCTCTTGACTGACTACTTTACTTAAACCCAATTATTTTCTTTTCAGGAATACAGCCACTTTAGAGGCACTTTGCCAACAGAGGGAGTGAAAATACAACCTAAAACATCTGGAGAGCAGAAGATTCTGGGATCATTATCTTTCCACATCTGTCAGTATAAGCAGAAGGAACCCAGTACGAGCTAAACACAACCTGGAAAAAGGTTATGAAATAACTAACCCAAGAAAGTGTTTGTATTTTAGCACAAAGAGTAAGCCCAACAGCGGGACGAGGGTTTGGGCAAAGGGCACAAGGAAAGCACGGTGAAGGAACTCCCCACGTAGTTTATTCTGAGAAACTCTGGGTAGGAATTCACCGTGGCCACCTCAGCTCACGAGTTTGCCAGACAACAAACCGAGTCACTGCAGATCTGCTAAATACCCTGCACAGATCCATGGTCAAGGAAGCAGAAAATGCAACATGTTGGAAAAAGCTTCAGGTAGCACTGAATCCCTGCTCCCCCCTTCACAGAAACAGGGCATTTCTCCCCGTAAGCTGTCAGAAGCCGTAAGAACAGAATGATCTACTACTCTAAATAAGCCATTCCATCTTTACCTCCAACACCTTTCTGATCCCTGCTTCTCCAATGCAGCACAGCCACCCTAAGACAGCAGGAAACGGTCTCACACGAAAGGCAGGCAGGCAGACATCCAAAAGGAAAAGTAATTAGGATACATGCAGCCTGGTAGTCGTCGTGTGCTATGGAAATACATGCAATTTTGGCAATAAATTATCAGAATTCCAAGCATTTATGCAGTTCACCGAAGCCAGTTAACACACTCTGTGAGACACAGCTCAGACATAGCCTAATGCAGCCTCTCTAAGCCAAAATCTTCATAGGACGTGGTTTTTCTTGGAAAGTCTGGTTACAAATATTGCATTAATAAACATTAATCCAATTACCTTATTAGTTCAGAAGCTCTCCTATTGTCTAACCAAATAAATAATTATTTTTTCCTATTATGCCAATCTGTTTCAAATGACAGATTCAGAAAATTGTCTTGTTCCAGGTCTATTTCCTCAGCTCCTAGAGCAATCAGTGAAAAAAGCAACTTTAAAAGTTCTGCCCGGTGGCCAGCAATACACACAATCTATGTCTGCATCAAGTATGACATTTTATTTTCAGCTACATTCCACAAAGTAATGTAATTAGCCATTTCTGTCGAGGTTTTAAAATGCTCCAAGCTAGCAGGCAGCACCTGCCTTTTCCTGTTAAGAGTCTCTGAGGTCTCCTCCGTATTAATGCAGAAGTGAGAGGGGACAGAGAAACCAATGAAGCTCCCATTTTCCTCGGACTTAAAAAGGTCATGAAATGGGGAGCACGTTGCATCATCCCCACTATTTGCCACAACCAATTTGCAGCCTTTCAAGGAGAACTGACTTCTCAAGAAATTGCTGCGATTCCGAGGACGCTTTGCTCCCTTCGCTCGCACATCCGACGTCTGTAGCAAATGATGCCCTTCTATTTTTGCAGGGAGCCGCGGCCCCAGCAGTGCCAGCTGCAGCCCTGCCCAGCACTAAATGCGGAACTGTGTCTGAGGCCGCTGGCTCCCGGGCCGGGCTGCGTGCGGAAGCGGGGCTCGGGAGCCTCGCAAGCCCTTCCCACCGGCACGAGCCCACGCGGCCACGTCACAACTCGCTCGCAAGCAAGAACACCAAATCTCCCGCAAAGCTGTCATTTGAGCCACTCATCTGCTGGCAGGCCGTGGGTTTTGTGATGCAGGTTCTGCAGGCTGTTCTGTCTCAGGCTGGTAAGAGGATGTTTCCAGAAGAAAGGACAAGCTGGAGGTGTTCTTGCTTACCCCACGCTGCCTCAAGAGCTCATCTCAGCTTCAAACACAGCACTGGCAGATGTTCTGCACTCAAAGCAGCTTAAATACCCAGCCTCAGCTCTTGATAAACTTCCCAGTAACTGCTCCCAGGAGAATTCCTCGGGCTGGCCTGGCTTAGACCTCCTCACTCCCAACCATTTGTCCACAGAGCCCTTGAGCAGAGATTTTTATCTATTTACACCAAGTCTGTTGCAGATCCTGGGAAACCTGAATTAAACCAGGTAAGTTCAGGCTTCTTATCCATAAAAGTTAACCCTTCACAGCTTGTTCTCACCACACAACTAACACCAGGCTCTCACCTGCTGTGCAGTGGCAGCATTTTCACCATACACCTGCCACCTAAATTCCTCTGACTGCTCCATAATGCTGAGGCCCCTTTCCTTGGGGTAAGGAGTGAGTAACTAACTCCTGGAGGTACAGCTGTACCACTCACTGTCTCCCCAAAGCCATCACCACCATAGCCAGGCTGAAATAAGCCCTACAAACTATTTGGAAATGCTCAAGAGATTCTCAAAAAGCTGAACTCAAGACAGTGCACAGAACATTTACCCAGGGCATGGAAACTTGTCCTATGTTAACTCCCGCTTTTTCATCTTCAAACCCCTTTACAAGCGTTAATTAATCCTCACAAAGTATCTTTGAAGTAGGGATCATTAGTGTCTCGTTACGCAGGGAAACTGAGGCAGCAACTCACTGCCACAGGCAAATGAGTGAGTTTACCAGAGAGGCCCCCAAGTTTTAGCTCTGCACTTCTTTTGTCTCCCTTCTCCTGCTGTGCCTCTTCTTAAACACAGAAACACTCTCAGACAAGACCTGAATTCCAGAAAAGCAAATGTTTCCAGCCCTTAAACAATAATACAGGCCTTCAAATGATAACATCCTGCTAAGAATAGAAACATCAGAGTAAGATCGGTTTTGTTTCCACCAGCCAACACGTCAACAGAGAAATTAAAATAAAAGCTCAAGCTACTTTTTGGCAATGAAATCAGCAGCTGCAGCCTTTAAACAGATTTTCCCTTTGACAAGCACAGCATCAGAAGGACAGCAGGTAAAATTAAGCTGAACGTGTTCAAAGTCTGCACTGATGAGACTGAACTTGAGCATTTCTATTTTTAAAACTGAATAGTTACAACATTTCTGTTCTGCAGAGAGACAGTGTGAGAGCAAAGCGCTGCTTCCTTCAGCTCTTACAGCACCAAAAAGTCAACTTTTTCCAATCCAATTCCCATTCACTGCAGTAAGGCTGTCTCAGTCCAGTCACTTGAACCTGCAGGTAACAAAAGCAAGGTAAGAATTCCAGATGCACTCCATGCAGCAGGTCTGGGAAGCAGTTCGGAGCTGCCAACTCCTCACACAACACAGCTGCTCTCCCAGAAGGTAAGGCAATGGTTAGAAAGCAATTCCAGGCCTCGAGCTTTTGTTTTGGTTTGTTTAAGGAAGAACCAGCGGCACTGGCTTGAAAAATTTCCCCCGACACATGGTCACTCCTACAGGAACAGAATACATGAGGTTTACTGCTTATTAGCTATACCACTGAGTAACTTCGATTCTCTGTAGGCTTTTGAACCTGAAGGTGCTTCTCAAAGGGGATGGTGACCATTATCATCATAACTGATTTGAAATGGTGCCTCCTTCCACTGGAGTACTGACAGGGAAATCAGTGTTTCTATGAGATTTTTCATTCTCTACCTATCAAGGTGGGGACTGAAAGCTGGCTTCCCCTTCTAGCAAAAAAGGCTGTCTTCACAGACCGAAGTTCCCTACTGGATGGCAGATGAAAAAGGCACAATCTCATGAACAGCTCTTAAAAAATACAGGTCTCATTAGACACAAGACTCGACATGTTAAAAGAGCAGACGTTTATCAGCTGATTCACAGCCAGGAAAGAGAAAGTTATTTCAGGTAGCCTTAAGGAACAGTTTTGCTTTTGCTTGCCCCAGCCACCACCCCTCAGTGTCAAAGCTGACATAACCTGTACACGTCCGCATTCTTAAAATGCATTTTTTTCTCCTATACATACACAGTTTACAGTCAGTGACTTCGAGCCAGTGTGGGATAGGTCCAGCACAACTCTTGCGTGCACCAGAACGCACCTGAAGGGAAACCTTGGCTGGCTGAGCTCTGAAGAGGGGACGAGTGTCTGGGGTTTGGAGAGCAGCCGCTTCCCTGTTCCCCGTGCCCTCGTTCCCCCCGCAGTGGCACACGGTGCCAAATGCACAAGGATGTTGGGTGGCCACAGCCGGTCTTCCAGCCAAGCCAGGCACCTACGCTTCCCTTCCCTCTGCCTCCGCTTTCCCGTCGGCAGGCTGAGAAAGTGCCTGTAAACAAGGGGGAGGTGTTATGCTGCAGCACTCGCGTCTGCTACAACCCCACCCAATGGTGTTCCTGCTGTTTACCCGCTTGGACACAACCCTTCTGCCAAGTAATCGCAATTCCCAGCGCAAGGAACAAGCGAGCATCCAGAACCCCATCCCATGACCGGGAAATCATCATCAGTTTGCTATGCTCGCAACCAAAATAAATTCCACCGTTTCATTTACAACGCATTCATTTAATACACTTTCATCTTCTGGAAAATCCTCAAAATAAACAAAGCAAGTCACAGCTGCCCTCACTGGATACTACCAGAGCCCTGTTGGTGCACTCCAAACACAATTAAACTACTCCCAAGGCAGCCAACCGTTGCGGAAGTGACTCAACCCCTCCTGCCTTGTTCCCTGCAGGACTAACAGAGAGGGGCAGGCCAGAGCCACAAACGGCAGTACACAGCAGTATCCATCACAGAAAAGCTTGGATCAAAGCTTCCCAGGCAATCGTGCCCTCTGGACTTGCAGAGCCAGGCAGGCGGACACAGGGACAGCACAGGAACTGGAAGGCGTGCGTGGCACAAAACCTGCAGCCTCCCAAAAGGCTCCCTGTGGGTGCTTTACGGATGCCACTGCACTGCTGCTCCCGAGTTTCTCACAGACTTTTTCCGAGAGCTTTAAGATCACCAAACTTGAAACACATTTTCACTCCGATTAGCAGCAAAGAAGCTTGCAGCAGAGACCTCCGCATGTTCTCCTCTTCCTGACATCCATCTGAAATCCTGCTGCATGACAAGAATCAAGACTATCCCAAACATTTTGTTGCACACTCCCAGGAGTCCACTGACTACTCTGAGGCAAACGCAACGCTGTCTTCCACCCACTAAATTTCAAGCTTACTACCAACAGATTTGATAGCTTTAAGAAAAGTGAGCATTAGTCTTGGCTATTCTGTTGGGTCCCTTCAACTAGCCCCAGGTTCCTCAACTATTTCAATATTAACATTTACTGTGCACATACAAACACACACCTCATGGAACTGTAAGGAATAATCAAAACTAGATTTATTTCTTCTAATATTCATGTAGTACTTCTTTAAAAGGGCGGACTACTGGAGCTTTGAAGGAGGTAAACATGAAGTATTCCTTCTTTTCCAACTGCTTTGTTTTTTCCTGCAAGATGGAGTTCACTATTTTGAACATTTCAGTCCCTAATTAAGCTCCCTGCAAGCTAAACAGCACTATTTCCTCACTCATGTTTCCCTCTTTTCTCAGGAAACCCTTATTTCTATCAATTAGCATCAGCTCGCTCAGAAGCGAGGGCACAGCATGAACTCCAGCTCAAGTCAGAGCTTCACCCAGTAATGTTTCCAAGTTCAAAAGTTCCAAGTTTCCACAAAGGTTCAAACCCCTTCACTGCAGGAACGTACCTAATACACCATTTAGTGGACACAATTGCACTTTTTTTTTTGTAAAACCTACCCATAAAACTGAGCAATTCATAGAAGAAATATAAGGAAATTCACAAAGCTCCAAGTCTGGGTTGCTCCTTTCAGTGACACAGCGGACCGTGTTCCAAGAAAGGACCCTGGAAGCATTCACAAAGAAAGAAGCTTTACTAAACCATTTAAGCGGGCACGAAGGAGTTCAAGATCTTTCCCCAAGTGACTGAGAATATCCTGAAGTGGCCTGGAGAGCTGCAGCCTGCCTCGGGCAGCCTCACACGCTGCCAGTCCCACAAAGCAGCCCCCGGATGCTGGGGCAGGAGGCAAAGGGGGAGCGTGTCCAAGAAATGAAGCAGGTGATGAACAGTGTTTGCCTACCTGGGATTGCTTTACTCCAGCACTTCGTCCACGTGACAAACACAAACGAGCATCCCACACAAAAGGTGTCCGCTGCTGTCCACAGCAAACTGCTCCTCCTGCCACGCAGATTTCCTTACTTTCAGCTGAGTTATCTGTCTGTCCGTGACTAATGCCCTCTGCATCCCAAACTGCTGCTAACAGTCACACCCTGTAAATACATTTACAAGTAGGAAGCAGAGCTTTGCAGAAAGCCATCTACAACCCGCTGAGGGTGATAAATTGCAGTAATAAAAGCTTGGCTCTAGCATCAAATTAGATCCTTACTTGTACACCAAATATAGTGTTTGGAGAACATGCCTCAGAACATGGATGGCTTCCCAAAATGCTGATCAGTGCTTTTGGAAGCCAATGCTTAATGAATGACTAAAGCAAATCTAGTCATACAACCTAAGAAATTGCATCAGGGCATTTCTAAAGGAAGAAAAAAAAGACTTAACTGAAGAGTTTAAGACAGTCTGCAATCCTCTTAAACACAATAAAAAGAACCATCTCTTAATGTGCTTACGGAACAGGCACTTAAAGGAGAAATTTAACTAAATTTTCAGGGGAAGAGAGTCACTTTAGCACTTTATAAAAGGCTGTCCTTTACTGTAACCCCCACACAAAACAGGCTGAGGATAGGAACATGGCAAAGGACAAATACTCGGCAACTTCCCAAGAGAAAACCTCAGAGACACAAGATTACACTTATACTTGGATTAATAGGCAAAACGGGGTCTGGATCCAGGAACTAACAATCATTAGAGGCAAGAAACGACACAGAGAACAACAGGAAGAAGGAATGGACAGGAGGCAGCAATGAATAATCTAACAGCTTTCCAAAAATACCCTGTATTATCTCATCCCCAAGTATTTCTTACACATCCCCCACATTTAATAAAATCCTGTATGCGCCATGTGTAACTACCTTCAGGAAAATCTGCTCATCTCTTCCCAAGTATCTCATCAGGAAAACCCACCTGGCCTGAAGCATCTCAGTGGGAGCAACTGCTCCTACATAGACAGGAGCACATTTCTTTTGAAATTATTTAAACTTGACCATTTGACAGTTGAGCCCAAGGTCAGTTTAACTGTTCAATGAATTTAAATATACAGACTTTTCCTCCTGTATTTTTTCCACTCCCATTGCAGCAAGCAATTTTTAGAAGAGCTGTTAACCGCAAAAGTTAATAATAGGACATTAGAGATGCTGTTTTTCCTAAAAGGCACACCTCAGCATTTGAAAAAGCAGTATTTTTTGACCATAAGGTAAAACACAAAGTAATACCATTTTGATTCCTGGATCCAGAACACTGAGCAAGTCCCTAAAACAATTAAGCCATTCAAGCAAAACCAGGACTGTGCTACTGAATTTGGTAAAAACACAATTAAAGCACCAGCTACCAAAACGAAATAAGGGTTATTTCATTAAGGTCAGCATAGAGAACCCACCCAAGCATTATTTGGGTTGAAATTATTTCTGTATCAAAAATCAGTCGTCTCAATTTTTAGCAAAAGAGGAATTTACCAAAGCCTACTTAAGCTCATTTGTTCTCTTTGTCATAAAGAAAGGAATTAGACTTGTGATAAAGACAACAAATCCAGGCATTATGAGTCCTTATCTGCAAGATGTTCTCCTTCAGCGAGGAAGGGATTAGGATTTTGCACGTCAGTATCTCGAGGACACAAGCAATTACCTCCAGAGGCAAGTGACCACACTGAAAGATGAAGCGGTGCAAGGACAGACAACAAGAACAAAAAAAAACCCAAGCAAACCTCAGCTAAAACTCAAGTGAAACATGGGCTGGATCTCTTCAGGTATGTAAGAACACCAAAAGGAATGGATTCCTGCCAAGGATCAGCTGTGAACTGGAGAAGGAAGAGAAAGAAGACAGGGTGAACAAGGCAGAAGGGTCTTCACACACCAAAAACGCCAGAAGGAAAGGTGGGACAAGACGCTAAGGTCAGAGTTGGATTCCAGGGGGGGAAAAGACAAGAAGAGTGAGTGAATTCGCTTCCATGGACTGCTTCTAAAAGTATCAAAATACATTTGCAAGGCAAAAACTACTATTACCTTCATGAATTCACAGGGTGGGACTGACACACAAAATTACCATCTCCTCCACGTGAACTGACTGACTGCTGACTCAGGCTAAGGATTTGAAATGGGAAGCAACGCCTTGAATCAAACAGAACACACCTGAGATGCACCACACTTTGTACCTAAGCTCACTAAGAAACTAGAAGTTATTTCAAACTGAGTCTCCAGGAATCAATTTAAGCTACATGGATACATGCACATCCTCGGCTCTCATTTCCTGCTTTCACATCCCCTCCCCAAAACACCGACCCAGGCAGCAGTGCCCTGGGAAAGCATCTGAGAGATCCGTATACACAGATGACAAAGCAAAGCACTGGATCCTCACAATCCCACGTCATGAAACGTGAAGGCTAAAGAAATTTTTCCAAATCTGAGAAAAGTAACAGCTGTACTCAGTTCTAGCTGGAAACAGATTTTATAGCAGCTGAATTTATAACTCACAGTCTCCCTGTGCATTTAAAAGGGAAAAAAAAATTAAAAAAGAATGAAACCCAAACAGTAAGTCCACTGTAGCTCAACTCTGACAGGAAGTGGCTTAGTTTACAAATGCTAAAAGCATCACAAAGCATGTCCTGCGGTTTAGGTTGATTTGTGGGTCAGAGGCTTATTGATAGCTCTGGCAGCAAGACCTGCCTTATTGCTTACGAGGGAAGACCTAAAGTGGCCAGATTTAATGCAGTTATTTACTTCTCTAAGAAAACAAGCAGCTTCATTCGGCCCGCCTCTTGCAACCCTCCAGCCACTGCCTGGCGGACAAATGCTTCTAATATTTTATCCTTTTTCAAACAAGATAAAAAAGACTGCGTATCTCTCAGGACAGCATGAGATGGAACTGTGACCCCACGGCTGTTGCCACGAAGAGGCCCTAAATCCAAAGGACTGTCTGA
Source organism: Dryoscopus gambensis (assembly GCA_013389985.1). Taxonomy (NCBI): domain Eukaryota; kingdom Metazoa; phylum Chordata; class Aves; order Passeriformes; family Malaconotidae; genus Dryoscopus; species Dryoscopus gambensis. Next base: position 183,265 of record WEIT01011397.1, read on the forward strand.
AAATTAAAAGGTGACAAAGGCATTCGATAAAGACGAAAATCCCAGCCACTCTCCGGTGAATGAACGAATCCCCCCCCAAAAAGTGATCCACGTTCCACCACTCCTCCCTGCAAATAGCTAATAGCATTGGCTCACTTGCACTGCAAACACAAAGAGGGAAGAACAAACAAGGGAAAACAATCGTGGCATAAAAGCAAACAATTAGGAAGCAATTAAGACCGGACATCACTGCGATGTAGTAAACACAACTTTCACACTGAACAATGCCTGTCTTCCTATGCTTTTCTTTCCTGTTCCAAACGAATGTTTCTATCTCAGAATGAGCTATCTAACAACATTCAGAAGTGACAGTCACTCACTTCACCTACTACATGCTCCCAAAACACGGTAGTAGGGGCATAAGTTGTTTTTCCAAGGGCCAGGCCAAGTGCAGACATCTCACAGCCTGAAGAAGTCTGCACAGCTCTGTGACTCCGAGGCAGACTCATTCTTGCAGAAATAAAAGCCAGGCAGCAGCTTCCGTGCTCTCTACCTCCAACCCCACTGATAAGGCAGCAGCACTTCATTATCTGATACCCTAAACCCCACGTTTTACTTCGCTTTAAGTTCAGTGTCAGAGCTGTTTCCATTTAAACCCCACCGCTACGGAATACTTCTGCTTTCCTCAAAACTCAAAATTACTGTTACCAAGGCTTTAAAAGAATTCTTTAGGAAGCTGGCAGTAGCTTTACAGTTCTGTCTCCAATTTACTTATGGGAAAACTCGAGAGACTTCTCAATCCTGGTACTTAAAAAAAAAGGAACTGAATACATCACTAATGGTACTGGTTAGGCAGCTGATTTTATGTTAACACATTCCTGTGCGGAGAGCCCCTGCCCTGCTCCTGCAGTAGCCTTACACTCCTCAAGCTAAAACTGAAGTAAACAAATACATCGAAGCAGAGGGGGGAAAATGACTGGATGTTCGCTATATTTCCCATTTCTAACAGTTTGCAAGTGCCTACACGCTGATTTTCCCATGAGCAAATGGCAGTTCAGGAGTGCCTACCGGTCCTCTGGGGGAGTCCTTGATCAAGAGGAGATAAACACATCTCCAGAAGCACGGAAGGAGCACTCACAAGGCACTCAGCTGCTACACTGCCCACGTTATGGAGGGAATTCCTTGGACAAGGAGCAGCAACTCAGCACCTCGGGAAGCTGAGGAAGGGACAACAACAAACAGCCCTGATGTTCTCCCAGAGCAGGAGCAGCCTGAGGAACTGGGAAGGCCACGCTGCTTGTCAATCTGGAAACAAATCCATCAGCCCTGATTTTGGTATTAATCTGCAAGAGATGGAAGAGTGGGAAAAAAGTAATGCCTCACTATACCTTCTGCACATAGATTTACACACAAAGTATGATTTCAATTTTAAAAAACCCCCAAAAACCAACAAACCACGTGGAGCATCAGAAGCAGCTGCCAGGCTCCCCTGTGCTGTAGAACAAGGCAGAGAAGGAAGAGCAGATCATGCCCCGGTTTGGTTTACAAGTTAACTTGGCTTTCATTCACAAAACATACGTGCCCCCAACAACAGCCACTCTCCATCGCTCACCTCCAGCAGCTCCTCATCCTTCCAAGAGTGATCAGGCAGCAACTACTTAAATCAATCTCATTTTAAAAAAACCCTGTGCTGGAATCTTCGGAGAGGGGTTCACTAATCCAAACATAGGGGTTCTGTGGGGTTTTTTTAAAGAAAAGACAATTTCAGAACTTCAGTAATAAAACTGAATCTTTTCATTTTATAATAGCTTCTTTTTTATGTAAGTTTTGCCAGTGGAGGATAACACAAGCATGTTACCATATGGCACGCCCACCAGAACTATCTTTAATTTTTTTCCTTGGAGATGTTAAGCTAAAGTACCTACAGCTATGCTGTAATTTCCTTTCACAGAGAATTTACCAAGCAGTGGTTTTTTTGAACTGGAGATGTTTTCTAGTCCAATTCCCATTTTTAAACCATTTTTCAAGATTCAGGATAACCTATTCAACCATTGGAGAGGTTTACAAAGTCTTTTCAGAAAGGAAGAAACGGATCAGAAAGAGAAAACCGCGGCGCTGAAAATAACAATTGCTGTCAAGACCGAGTTGTATTAATTCAGTGACTCGCCTCACAAGACAGTCTTTTTATAGTGTTCCCCACAAGCAGAGAAGACAATGGTTCCCCTTGATTTTATTTTCCCCCCCATGTAGCTTTATATGCCACTGGCCCTAGCAACAGGGAAGAATAGCCCCGGACTTGTCAGCGGACAAGGCCCGCGCGAGGGGGGCCCCACGCACCCTGTGTTATCCAAGCACAATCCCCCTGTTCTTTGACAACAGGGAAGCCTGCAGGAGAACACGGCTTTTGGCACCGTGCTGGCTGTCAGACTGACAAGCTGCAGCCCAGTCCCTGACGATAAACCTGAGCGACAGGTTCGCTGCCGCGCAGGAAACCTTCCCGGTGCGCAAGGACAATCCTCCTCGGCGAGCCCCGGCCTGTGAGTCAGCTCAGAAAAGAACAGCAGTGTCACGGAGGCAGGGAGAGCAGCACGGGCACACACCGCGGGCACCTCCGCACCAGCGGAGCGCAGTGACAAAGGGGTGAGAAAGGACTGTGAAAGACTGTGTCGCAAGAACCGTGCGAATGTGGGGGCTTTGCAGCTCCAAATGCAAGGTGGCATTACTAAACCTGCAGATACCCAAGCACCGTCTTGGAATAACTCTTATCAAGCCAAAATCCAAGTCTGACAAAAAGTGATGCGAACTTTCTGGATCCCTGAAAAAAGCCAAGCAACCAAAAAAGCCACCACAACTCCGTCTCAGCAACACAGAAAGTTCCCCTGGTCTCCCCAAGGCCTAGCAGGCATATTTTCAATTTTTTTTTTTTTTTAAAAACCCATTTCTAGACTGCAGATGAGCAAATTAGGTGCCGTCTACAGCACTCTGCCAACAACAGCTGAGGCAGCTTTGCCAACATTTCTAGCTTTGCCGTGCACTAACTCCAGTTTCCATTTCTATATTTCATCCAGAAGGATCACTTGGAACAATGGAGGTGGGGGTAAAGGTTTGCTCTCCTAGGTTTCAGAAGGGTCTGGAAAAAGAAACAAGCATCTCATTATTGCCTGTGAACAGAGGGTGGAGGGTTTCATGCTTTTCCATTCCCAGTTAGCCAAATGCCACGGAGAGGGAGGCTCCCTAATTTGCAAACCAGACTCCCAGGACACTCGAAATCCTGTCCCCCCTTCTCCACCGTGGCAGCTGAGAATTACGAAGGAGGGGGACAGCTGGGCTTCTCATTAGGAGCACCGCGCCTCCGTCCACGGACAATGATCTGCACCCACCTCCCGCTCGCAGCTGAGAGGTGCCTTTCAGAATCCCTCTGGGGGCACGGGCGAGCGGGTTGGGCACGGCAGAGTTAAAAGATAAATGGAAGGGAGGGACTGAGGAGGAAGCCAGCGCCAGGGTTATTTGTCTCCATGAGAACACAACTTACTAGAACACGCCAGCTCTGAGATAAAGCCTCTTCTCTCAACCCAGGCTACGTTTACATCTGCTGATTATCAATGTAAGCCTCTAACAACTGTCAGATATTCCGGCAACAGTCCCACGAGCTGCTCGCACGGAACCCGGAGTGTGCGGGAACACTCAGCGGGGACAAGGCCTTAATGGAGCTCGGCTCTTCCAGGGCGCCTTTTTCAGCTGCCTTGATCGCCCTTCTTTCCCTAAAGCGCATCTTCGCCTTAATTAATAGGTCACTGAACCGGTTTATGTTAATTGTCACAAGTACCTCGTCTTTGTTTCCAAGGGGAGGGACCAAAGTTCATTCGGTTCTTGCCCACGAAGCAAAATTTAAAGAAGTGGGGTTCTGCGCGCACCTGAATCTCCACCGACTCCTGAGGGAGCTTTTTCCTGCCGCAGTAAAGCCTGGCCAAGGTCCTTAGAGAGGCTCCGGCAGCCGGGGAGCCCCACCTGCCCCATCACCTGCACCGGGGGTCACTTCCACACGCCAGCTCCTCACTCGGCTGGGGCACACAACGCTACGGCACCAACCTCTGCCCGCCAGAAATAAGAAACCCGCATGAAAAAATCGTAAAAGCCCGGGGAGACCCCTCAGGTGGGCGTCTGACCCTAACCCCGCTCTCGCCTACCCAGCGACACCCCTTCGCCGGAGAGGTCCCCCGGGCTGATGATTCGCGGCTGTTTCCAAACTCGTGTCCGCGAGGGGAAGCCGTGCGCGAAGGGGAAGCCCGGCTCGCCCGCCCTCCAAACGCCCTCACGG
>WEIT01011397.1:192222-229947 GCA_013389985.1 Dryoscopus gambensis
CGCTCCGCGCCGCGCTCCGCGCATACAGCCAGGTACGGCCGCGCGAAAATGGCGGGCACCGAGCCCTGCGGGAAACCGCGGCCTCCCGCTTCTCACCCGGAGGCTTCTCTCCTGTGTCCGTGACAGGTCACAGATGCTCCGTCCCAGGAAGGTCGCCTCCCAGAGCAGGAGCCCCCCTCACCCAAGGCGGAAAGCGACAGTGTCTACCTTGTCAGGGCACAAGGATTCCCGTTCTCGTGCACCGAGGAAGATGTCCTTACCTTTTTTGATAGTATGGGTGTTCATTTTCCTGCCTATCTCTTCTGCATGGTGGTATTGAGCCCATTAGTTCATGACTATTTAACAGACGGAAAACTCACAGGTCGTTAGCCAGAGAAAGATGAGGTCTTATTATTGCTGCAAAATTATTCACAATTGACACATCTGAAGGGAATAATCAAGTTCCAAACTGCTGGACACTGACTAGAAGCTCATCCTTACGGTCTCTTAAATTAAATTGGATTAGTCTTTCCCTTCTTAATCAGTGTCTCCACAGCAAAGGCAATCCAATTCAAAGTGATGCTCTTATAGACCATTATGGCTGGCCCAAACTCTCTTTTCAAGAAACTGGAGGGTTTTATTGATTAAACTGCGGTGGTTTTTTCTGATCCTAGTTCATAGCTTTTACATACCTGTGTAGGGTTTATCCTCCCTGCTATGGTGCATCCTCCCAGAGGCCAGATGCAAGTCATGAAATTACTTGCTAACCTGCCAAACTGAAGCAAATCAGTTGGACCTTAGACTTTATGTTAGAAATGCAAGTGTTCTACCCTTTGTTCTGCAGTGCTGAGGGGATGAGCCCTGTGCGCTGCAGTCAGGACAAAGAGATCCCCGTGTTTGATGCAGTCCTGTATGTTCCTGTGTTGTGTGTCCCTTGGTTTCCAGGCTGTAGAATTCGAAACGGTGAGAACGGGATACACTTCCTCTTAAACAGGGATGGGAGGCGCAGGGGGGATGCCTTGATCGAGCTGGAGTCCAAAGCAGACGTCCAGAGAGCCCTGGAAAAGAACCTGAGGTACATGGGCCCACGCTACGTGAAAGGTGGGTTTGAAACAGCATGAGTTATGTTGCCATGAATCTCCCCAGGGGAAGAGAACTCCTTGTTTAATGAAGTGGGCTGGCTTGGAGAGGCACAGGGGTGGAACCGAGCAGCAGATCAGCCAGCAAGGCACCACTGGGCCCAAATTTCCTAGGCTGGCCAGGGAAGGTCGAGGGGCAGGACCACAGAGCATGGGGTGGGGGAGGAAATGGGATGGAGCTTTGCAGGGGGTGAAAGCTGCCTTAGGAGAGCGCCTGCTGCCAGTGCCATGTGGGAAAACGCCCCATGCCCACGTTCCTTGCAGTTTTTGAAGTCCACGACAGCGATGTGGAGGGCTTGCTGCGCAGCCTGCGGGACGAGTCACAGGCCATGAACGATGGAGTTGTGCTGCTCCGAGGCCTTCCCTTCACCTCGACCGAGGAGGACATTGCAGATTTCTTCTCAGGTAACTCCGCCTGGGCCGTGCTCTACCCTTACCAGGCATTCATTTCCTTAAGTTGATGCTGTTCCTCAAGGAACAAGGCAAAGCACGTGCAGCCTTGAACACCACAAGAAGCTGCTGTTCCTCAGAAGTCACTCAGGCTTTCTGAGCACCCTGCAGAGTTTCCCTGCACCTCTGACCTTGTGCAGGTCCAACCCAGGATCAGTACTTTCAGCACTATGATTTGGGGCCAGGGGAAGCAAAGGAAGGGGACCAGATGCTGTGATTTGCAGTTGGATTGCTACCAGCGCGTAATTTGGCAAACTTGAGAAGGAAAAAGGCTTGTGTGATAGTTATAGCCCAGGTGATGCAGAGGGGGTGTTCCCAGCTGTGACATCAGGACGGGTAGGTCACATATGCCACTTGAATCCTTGTCCCATGGTCAGTGCTGGGCCAGTCTGGGTCCTGGGTCCCCAAGATGATACTCTACAGTGCTAAAAGGGAAATTCACTGACTCTGACTTGAGTTTTAAAAAATACAGGAAAAAAACTACCATAATAAGAGAAAATTTCAAGAACATTTGTGCTCTTGATTACTTGTCTGGAACTTGGATTCACTTACTTGAAGCCCCAAGTTGATTCCTTTTTTAATTAAGGCTTCTGTGAAAACTGCCTTAAAGCAACAAATTGGAGTTTAAAAAAGGTACTTAGGCCAGAATGACCAGTTATTTCAGAACTGTTTAGCTGCCCAATTAGCTTGTTAAAAACTAGAAGAATAAGGGTAAAAAAAAAAAGAAAGAAAAAGGCCTTCTGAGCTATAGCACAAGTTTCTGCCACAGTCAATGCCTTTTTCTCCCCTGCCATCTCTAGGTTTGAAAATAACAGACATAGCTTTCATTTACCGGGGAGACAGAAGAACAGGAGAAGCTTTTGTGCAGTTTGCGGCTCCTGAAATGGCGGCTAAGGCCCTGTTGCGGCACAGGGAATACATGGGAAACAGGTAGGCTCTTCCCTGGGGATCGGGGGGTAGGAGAACGTGGTATGAAGCACCTGTGTGACTTGGAGCTCACTTCCTGGCAGGTGAAACAGCTCATCTCATACTCACAGTGCAATTAAGGAGGGCAGAGGAACCTGCAGCACTCAGAGTTTGGGGGAACTTGGGGCCTCTCAGAAAGTCTCCTGGTTTTTAGCTGTTCCTGAAGACATTCTCATTCCAGTGAAAAGAGGTGACAGCCTCTGGAGTGGGGAACACTAGATAGACACAGTCTGCCCCGGCCTCAGTGCAGGGGGGTCCTGCACCTCCTTCAGACGTGTGATCCTGCCAAATTTCCACCAGGCTCCTCCATGATTTGGGCAATTTTGGCAGCCATCCCCCTGCCCTTCAGCCTGGTGCCCAGCACAGGCAGTGTTTCCTCTCAAGGAGTCCCTGTTTGAAGCGCAGCTTACCTGGCTTGAGTGCGTTCCCAGCAGTGACTGCTGGCCAGCACCACACCCCCTCCCACCTCTTTGGTGACCACATCCCCCCTGGGAATTTCACCATTTCATTCCAGAGCACTGGGCCCTGTGCCATACATGTATCTCACAAAAGCCTCTCTGAAACAGAAGCACAGGCCACCTTTTCCCAGAATCGTGGTATCATTTAGGTTGGAAAAGACCTTTAATATCATTGTGTTCAACTATTAACCTAAACAGTGCCCAGCCCACCCCCAAACCCTGTCCCTAAGCACCATGTCTGCACAGCTTTTAAATGCCTCCAGAGCTGTGCTCACAAAGGAAAACTCAACCAACCAAGGTTTCTTTTCCCTGCTGAGTTTTCTGACTTCAATAATCTATGAAACTTTATCTGCACCCCACATAATAAAAGATTTTTCCAAACCTTACCTCTCCTCCTGCACACCAACTTCCTTCCTTTTACTTCCTTACTTCCTATTCCCAGGCTGCATTTCCTTGTATTTGTCACCCTCCCCACTCTTATTAAGAGCAAACAGCTGTTCCATAGACAGAATTTGATTAATTAATTAATTGAATTATAGGACTCCCTTCCTCTGAAGTAGAGTTTAATTCCAAATCTACTGTTAATTTTTTTTGTCAGAACAAGAGCTGGCCTGACTCGCCCACCTGAGCTCACACATCTCCATTTCCATGTGATTAGCAAAGAAATTGAGGGGTTTTCAAAATTGCTGGCAGCTTGCTCCCATTTGTTCTTCCTGGTTTTATCTGCCTCCAGCAGTGCCTGGTGTGGACTGGGGGCTCAGGGGGCCTGAGCTGTCAGCTCTGTCAGCCTGTACGCAGGGTTACTTCCCCTACTCTGGCTGCTCCCCTCAGGAAGGGAGGAAGGCCCCCTCCCTTGGATGTCCATGTTTCCTTTTCATCACACTGTTCCTTCAGTGCTCTGGAAACTGCCTGATTTGACACTGCTAGTGAAATCCCATCCATTTCATAGGCTTACAGAAAATCTTAGGTCTCCACAGAAGTATTTCCTGCAACCCTGTGCATTTTGTGGTTCTGCCTGCTCTGGGACCTGTTTTGGGGCTGGGTAGGGGCTTAAATTTGGGGTTTGTAGAAATCAGTGCAGTTTGCAGAACTGCAGGGCGGGGAAAACAGCCTCAGTTACAGAGAACTGTGCCGGTGAAAATTATTTAGTGCCGTGGTGGGCCACGGCAGGGCTCTCACCACCGGTGCCTGAGCAGGGCCAAGGCAGGACACGTGAGGAAGGTGCTTTCTCCCAGCCCTGAGTGCCGGGCGTGCCATGTGCTCTTTCCCTTTGGATTCCAGGTATATAGAAGTGTATGTGAGCAGAAAGCACCAGATGCAAAGGCACGTGCCCTACAGCAAGCAGGTGATGGCCTACTCCAAAGTGAGACGGGAGTATGAGTCCATCTCTGAAGAAAGGGGTTGGAGAGACACTGGAAGCTCCAATGCTGAAGGAGAAATGAGTGAGTCCCTCCTTGTCCTGAGTGTTCCTCCGGGCCCCTTCGTGTCACCCCATGTGCCTACAGCTTTCACATGAGGGAGGGGGGCACTGCAAGCACTAGTGATGCTTTTTCCCTCCATTCCACAGAACTGTGCAGGGAAGGAACAGAGAGCTCCAGGAACGTTTTAGAGTCTGAGAACACCTCATCACCACCACAGCACTTTGTCCACATGAGGGGTTTTCCTTCCCAAGCTAGTGCCCAGGATATAATAAATGTGAGTAACAGCGAGGCTACAGATGAAGTGTGGTTATGTCATTACCACTGCAAACCCTCAGTTAATTGTTACAGCTGCAGCAACTGCAGGTTTTTAATTAATTAGTGTCTGTTAGTCCTCAGTGCAGTGTGGCTTTGGACAGCTGTGGCCTCAGGGGCACAACAGGGATCTGCTCCTCTCCGTCAATAAAAAAGAATTAAGGCTTGCTGGGTTGTGTTAATATCCATCACTAGGCTTGAGGAGCCATTGGGAGTCTAAAGCAAGATTTCAGAGTAGCTGACTGCACGGAAATGGTGACAGCGTACATGGGCCTGCACTGATGCATACAGAACATGGGTGCTGTGTGAGGATTTTTGTTCCTGGCAGGAGTTCCTATGCCAGGAGCTCACAGCAGGTGGGACAGGTGACCAGGGAGTGCCTCAGCTTCACCCAGATGGATCAGGGAGCCTTTTGCTGCTCAGGAGCTCAGACCCCACCAGGGTTTGGCAGGTTTTGGGAGTAAAACCACTGAGTTTCTGGGGAATAGGGTGCATTACTGTTGTTTCTTTCTCACCAAACTCTCTTACCATCCTCCTTTTCAGTTTTTTGCTCCACTGAGGCCCACAAGGATCTTGGTGGAATATGACTCCCATGGAGATGCCACAGGAGAAGCGGATGTGCACTTCAAGAGCCACAAGGATGCAGTCGCAGCGATGGCCAAGGAGGGGTCACAGATGGGTAAGTCAGAGGAGGAGAGGGGATCCTACAATCCCGGGACTGAGACCTCAGGGGGTTTGGCACAGCTCATCCAGCTGCTGTTACACCCTGTGCAGAGGGATTGCTTGAGTGCAGCTTTCCAACTTGTAATGTGCCATGGGCTTTGCAGGAAAAAAAAATACAATGTAACACATGCAAGTGTCTGACTTCAGCCCACCTCTCTTCTGTTCCCCAGAGTGCTGTGCCATTGAATTGTTCCTGAACGAACATCCAAAGGGAAAGGAGAACTGCTAGTGACAGCGGCACAGGCGCTCGTTTGGTAAGCACATCTGTCTGTCCTTCCTGCTCTGTTTGTACCAACGTGAACATGTGCCTCAGGCTCACCGTCCCTGCTGTTCCAACCAGCCCAAAGGGTAAAACACAGAGGGGCTGAAGGGAACCACCCCCAGCCTGCCACCAGGTGTCCAGCCTGGATCCCACAGCCTGCACTTCCAGATTCCACAGGTGCCAGTCCCGCAGCACAGAGGCAGCGTGGGAAGGTCTGATGGAGTTACTTCCCTGGCAAGAAGAGCAACCATGGCTAAACATTTCCCATGGCTTCATAGTAATTGGTCTTTTGGATGCGGTGGGGTTTGATGTGACCATGGAAGGTGGTGGACAGCTTGTTCCATGAATTCCCCTCAGAAAGTGGGGGGTGGTGGTCGCTGCTCCCCAAGCCCTGGCCCCTGCAGCAGGGAGGGCAGCCCACCCATCCTGATTTGTAATCCGTGGCAGGGAGAAGCGCTTGGGGCAGGTTCAGGATGTGCACTCCACCTCTTACCTGCATGCCATGCTTCCTTGGCAGCTCCCTCCTGGTGGTGCCTGGGCTGGGGGAATTAAACACCCCCATCCTGTGTGCCTGTGCTGCAGCCCCACCTGAGCATGCCCCACCTGCACTCTGTGGTATTCTACTATTGCCAAACTGTACTAGTTCATTCTAATAGAGCATTAACTGGGAATAAAATGCATTGGGGAAAAAACGGAAAGCAGTAAGCCACAGCGAGGGAGTGGTTTTCATTTTTGCTCTTCCTTGTTTTTAGGCCAAGCGAACACATTCCGTGGGTACAAGCGTGAAGATCAAGTCGTCACCACTCAGCAAGAAGGACAAGCTAAGATTGGTTCAGCCTTGTGTAAGAGCTTGTAATGAATGTGATGGGCTGTGAGGAGTTGCACCAGCAGCAGCTGCAGTGGGAATGGCCAAGGCTCCAGGGTGGAGCAGTCCTGGGCTCCAGGTGCATCAGGGTGCATTAATAAAAGACCAGGATTGCCAATTAACAGCTGAGTAATCTAAGTCCTCACACAGGTGCACACTGTTGCTCTGAATCCTTTCATACCTCCAGCCCAAGAGGAGGGGGATGGAAAGACCACTCAGGAGGCAGGAGATGGATGATCAAGTTTTTTTATTGCGTGGAACAAAATTAACATCAGAAAACCTGCCCCTCCATTCCCAAGGTCCAGGTGTCAGCCCACCCTGGCAGCACACTGAGTACCTGAGCATAGAGGGAGCTGGCAGCCAGCACGGTCCCGCTCCCACCTTCCAAAATGCCAGTCCCACAGCAGCCACCAGTGCTGTGCTCTGAAGGGGGCTCAGCTGCCTCCCTGCTCCATGGAGCTTAATCTTCCATTTCCAGTTTAATGCTCCCTCTGCATTGCCTGGGTCTTATTTTCTCCTCGGGAGATGGGTCACACAGGTCGGGTGCAGGAATTCACACTGTTGGATGTGTACAGTATGCACTCAAAACTACTGATACTAAATTCAGTGTTTTCTCCATCCATCCCCAGTGTCTCATCCCTTCAGAGAACTCAGGAATTCACCTGAATTCCAGGTTTTTGGTATTTCAACACTGTTTACAGCTCCTGCCATACTTTAGGGCATAGCAGCAAATGAATGGGTCGGGAAGCTACCCTGGGGGGCAAAAGAGCAGAAAAGAGTACAAGTTGGGTGGCTGAATATGCCAAGTCCTAGAAGGATCTAGGAGAGATGATTCCTGGTACAAACCAGCACCAGCCATGTCAGTACCTCAGCTCCAAGAGGCTTTTTCATGTGGTTCTAGCCAATCTAATGACTAGAAAATCCCCTCCAAGGAATTAACCACTACCCCCTAACAATATCTGTACAAACCCCAGTGCATTTGTCACACCAATTCATTCATTTGCTATGAACTACAGGACAGTCTGTGGTCTCAGAGATTGCAGGAGGTGCCAGTAGGAAAAGGAGCAAACACTCCTGTGACAAGAGAAAGCCACCACCGCCTTTCAGACTAACAGAACTCCTTGAGGGAACAGTAACAAAGAACAATGTGGCACAAACTATGAAACCTCTCTGAACTGTATTTGCAATTTCTAACAGGTGAAAAGTGTTCCCATTTAGTATTGATCCAACAAAAAGTGAAATGCCAGGTTTACTGTAACAACATTTCCATGTGCGCAAGGTGGAGAGGTGGATCCAAGTGACCCTAAACCTGTGTCTGATGGGGACTGGGCCCAGCCTATAAAGCACAGAGGGGGAACAGAACATTCACAGCTTGGTTTGGGGTGTCCCTGTGCAGACTGAGCCCCTGGTCAGAGCCCTGAGACAAGGCAGTGCAGGGAGGATGCGTTCGCTGCTGCCCCACCTGCCCTGCTCACACCATCCACCGGGGTTCCCAGGATAAGCCAGCCTGTCCAGGGCAAAGGGAAAAGGAGAAGTGGGATTTCAAGTGCAGCCAGACATGAGGCATACCAACGCTCCTCTTGGGTTTTGGGGAGCCTTTGCTCAGCAGCAGCAGCACACACCCACACCACACACGTGAGGGCGAGAACACTCCCGACGTCCACATGCAGACAACAGCTCTGGTTTGGGCAGGGGCTCCCAGAGTCCTGAGACTGCTCAGGCACTCGAGGGCTCAGACTGTTGTTTTAGTAACAGGAGATTCTAAACACCAAGAAGCTGCTTCCCTTTGGACCTCCAAAGCACATGGGCAAGTGTCTTCACATTCCCCCTGAACAACTCCAGAAACACCATCAGCTACAGCCGTCGTTTGTCACCTCTGTGCCACCCGTTCCCTACAAGGGGCTGCTGGAATACTGCTGGATGAGCTGCCGGTGGCAGGGGTTGCAGACGCGCTCGGGGTTGATGCTGGACGGGAGGGGCAGCTCATGCACCGAGCAGGCTTCACAGAAGGTGCCCCCACAGTTCTTGCAGATGTTCTGGAATGCAGGAAAAGGACAGAGAAGTCAAGGTGAGGTTCAGGTCTTGGTAGATCAACTCGGGGGAAAACAAACACTGAAGGGAAGCAGTTAAAGAAGGGAAGAAGCTGCTAAGGGGGAGGGAGAACAAACCCCTGAACAGGGCGGAGCAGGGAACCACCACCCCCCATCAGCATTTAACAAAGTTATGTTATGGGCAGAGGGGGCCTGCAAGAGCTCATTTCTTGGTGCAAGTCCCCAGCAAGAATCTGTGATTCCACAGCAAAAACCAGAGGGAACTCGCAGTCACCGGGCGTGGGAGATGCCGGTACAAGTCCAGGAGTTACCTTTCTTTGGCTCCGGCTGCCCTCCTCCTGGCACAGCTGGCAGATCTCGGCATGTCCAGGGACCGACAGCTGCTCCTAAAGCCCAAGCCAAAATAAACACATTCTGCTTGACACGGCTCCTGTGGCAGAGCTCTGCAGCAACAAGGGGGGAACTAAACATCGCTTTCACTGGCAACGACATGACAGAAGCAGAAATTCCCAGTGGAAGACAGCACAAGGCATCCCAGTGGCACTCTGGGAGTCTGGCTGTGCTTTGCCAGCCGCACGGAGGAGAACGAGTGGATTTTGGTCCAGCTCATTTACAGAAAAAGAGCAGAACAACCAACAAGGAGAATCACTCACCTGCTCTTCCTGCATGCCGCTGGGTGACCTACAAGGGAACAACATTCTCACTTGGAGCACACCATCCACCACCAGAGCCTTTAAATAAAACATCTGTGCTACCAGGGAATTCCCTCATCCTGTTTTTAAAAGCCTCCCCAGATTTTTGAGTAGCACTCCTGGTTCAATGGGAAGAGCAGAAGAAAAAGTTGCAAAATGCCTTCAGGAGAGCAGAGGAGAGGGAGCATGAACGCAGAAAAGGCTGCTGAGGTGCTAGAGCAAAAGAGTTTGGTGCTGGCTTTTAACGTAGGCCTGCAGGTTTGATCCCTGCCCCTGCTGTCAAAGGCAGCAATTAAAGCACCACGAGGCCTGTAAACCATCAACCTGACCCTCACTTGCTTAAACCCTCCAGGTGAAACGGGGGTAAAAAGCATCTCAGGCCTGGAAGGTTTTTAATATCTTGCAAAGCAGATTTGAACTGCTTTACGCTATTTTTAAGAGGGTACTTTCCTGATTAACTCATTGATTAACTCACTGATTAACTCAATGGAGAGTGCCTCTCCACTGGCATTCGAGACACTGCAGCAGAGCCCTGACAGTCAGAGCACTTCCAATGGGCTGTTCCATCCCCGAGCCAAAGCCTCAGCACCCAGCTGTGCCCAGGGGCTTTGAAAACAACTTTTAACTTCTAAAACCAAATACTAAAAGCCTGCAACAAGAATCCTCCTCTGTAATAATTCAGCTTGGAAACAAGTGACCTGAACCACAGTTTTACACAGCCATCTTCCTAAAATCTCCCTTCAAGTTCTCTTTGCCCAACAGCTTCTCCTTAGGAGGTCCAAACACCCTTCTCCTTTCCCACACCAAATAGACTTTGGACGTGAGTTCCAAAGGTCTTGCATTTGGCTTACCAAGGATTCTTGAGTCAGAGAAATGAGTAAACAGCAGATTTAGACAGAAAAAAATTCAAAGGTAAATGAGAGAGACACAGAGCTTTTCCCCTCTGAAAGCACTGATGGCAAACAACAGAACCTCCTCCTTCCCTTCAAGAGCTACGGAAAAGCAGCGGAGAACTCAGCAATGGGCATGAGGTTGGAAATCTCTTAAAAAGGGAAGTTGGACTATTCCAAACTCCCTGTTGGCACAGAAATTGGAGAAGGGGAGAGCAGGACTTTGGAAAGGAGAGGCAGAAAGGAGATTTGGTTCCTTCCCTACCTGTGTGGCAGGACACTGTTCTCTCTCAGCGGCTGCTTCAATTTAGCATTTTCTTCCTGGATTTTGAGCTTCCCATCCTGCCAAAAGGAAACACTCACCCATCAGCTGCACCACAGGAAAACTCCAGTTTCACTCCTGCCACCCTGCAAGGGGAGGATTGGCACTGCTATTCTGGGATACTGCTCTGCCCCTCCTTGGCACAGAGGGGTATCTGGGCCCCAGTCTCCCCTGGGAGCAGCTCTCCGTGCTTTCCTGCAGCAGTGTACAGAGGGGACTGTGCCTCTCAGAGATGAGCAGGGGTCCCATGACCTCTTGTTACCAGGAACAGTTGCCAGTTCTTATTTGCAGAGCAGAGGTTGAGAACGAGGATGGGCTGAAGAGGCTTTGTAAAAGCTAACCAGAGACAAACTTTCCCAGCCAGCAAAGATGAGAATCCTCCACTTCTCCCTAGCTGAGATGTGGGTCACAGCTGAGCCATGAGGCCTAAAGCACTTCACTGAAATTGTCTAATATTGGTCAAAAAAGACAAAATTGCACCATTCAAGCAGGCCCGGGAGAAACAACTGCAGAAGCCATCTCTGTCACTGCACAGGTCTCATTGTTACAACTCAAACTGCCTGGTCAGAGCGTGTAAAAATCTTCCCAAAGCTCCTCTGGTTGTGGCACATGAACAACAACCATTTATTGCCTGAGAAAGCTCGGGAAAAGCAAACGAGCCAAGTGAAACTGTACCTCAAACCCGAGCCAAAAACCCAAGTCACATTACCTGTCTGAGCCAATTCTTTGGGCCTTTTTTGCTTTCTTGGCTGCGCTGGTGACTGTGAGACCATCTGTCTCTTTCCCGCCTTAGCTCCAGTTCTAGGTGGCTCCTGGAACACCAGGTGGAATTGTGAATAAAGGATGGTTTTGGAACACTTGGCATTGACAACTGATGAACTGTTTGACCCTCTCTTCACACCCCTAACTCAGGAACTACAACTGCCTCTTGGAACCCAAAGCTGTCTCGCAGTGTGTTAAGCCATGATGTGTCAGGATGAAAAATCTACACGTTCTTCATCTAATTCTGACACAATTTAGCATCCAACTGATGCAAAACCAGACCCACTTGCCCATGTCCTCCTAAGCTCACCCATGCACACCCAGGACCTTGCACCAAATTGCTGACCAAAGCCATTTTCTGGTTGTTTGAGCACCTTTTTGAAAAAGGAAACAAAAAGCTGGGCCAGGAGGGAAAGACGGGGGGAAAAACCCTCTGTGCATCCCGCAGTGCTCCCACAGAATTCATCCCAGTGACCTTGCAACAAGCCACAGATGTGCCAAGGCTGCAGGAGATGCTCTTCTATTTTAAGGAAAGAGATTTGTCTATGTCCCTGACACTGCTCAAGTGATGACGCTGCAGGGGAAAATGTGATGGCTTTTGACAACATCTCTGTTTAGTTTCCAGCATAACTAAGAGCAGTTCCAATGGGGAAAAAAAATCCACATCACATTACTGTGGCACGTAAGACAACCAAAATCACTGCCCTTGCTCCAGGCAGAGACGTGGCTGCTCAATCCCTGCCCAGGATTTTGTTAGCAAATTGTTATTGTTAGCTTTGGATTCCCAATTATCAGAGAATCACAGAAGGTTTGGGTTGGAAAGGACCTTACAGACCATCTTGTTCCAGCCTGTGCCATGGGCAGGGACATATTCCACTGGATCAGATTGCTCCAAGCCCTGTCCAACCTAGCCTTGAACACTTCCAGGCATGGGGCAGCCACAACTATTCTGGACAGGCTATGCCAGTGTCCACGTGACGCTGTTACCAAGGATTTCCCTCCCTGGAGTTACACCTCGTGGCATCTAATACACAACTTGCCTCACTCCCTCTCCATCCCCTGCTTCCCTCTGCCATCACCCTGCCTGCTCTCCCCTAGACACAGCAACAACAGCCCAGAAAAGAGGTTGGAAAAGGGTCTCTTCACCGCTGCCTGGAGAGCTCTTCCACTTCCAGCTGGAGGCTGTTGATTTTGTCCCCAAACTCCTGCTTGAAGAGCCGGTTGTCCTGCTGGGCCAGCTGCCGGTCCTTCTCTGCCTGTCGCAATCTGGATTTGAGCCACATGAACTTGTGATAAAAAACAAAAGCCATGGTGGGGAGGAAGACCGAGTTTAAACAACAAATAAAAAACCCAGTGAAAAGGTAAAGCCAAAAAAAGAGAATGGTAAAAACAATGGAAAGGAGGAAAATAGTTCAAAGCAAAGCAAAATGCAGGTGAACCAGGCAGAAGCTCTCGTTTTCAATAGTTTTTATTCTATCACTACAGTTTACAGCCATTAGATGAGAAACAGAAAACATCACTTTAATCCAGATTTGAAGCAAACCTCAAGTACACAGAATTTTAAGTCCAATTGGAGTTTAATGTACGTTACATTTCAGCTTTGCAAAGGTAACTGGAACTTGCAACATAGGTTGTAGCTACTCTATTGAGAATTAGTGCATGTTTCTGGTCTCTCCCACGGATGGACACTTTGGCTCAAGCCCCAGGCATCAGTACACCAACACATTCCCACTCAGGGCCTGACATCAGAAGCAGCCAGATCCTTAAACCTGTCTGATTTCAGCACAAACCTCACCATCCAACCCCCTGTTCCTACAGCAGGACTGTGCAAAGGGGCAGGGGAATTCCCTGTCCTAACCAGCTGTTCAGACACCTTGATCAAAGCTTCCACCTGTCCCTTAGGACTATTTCTTCTCCAGGGACTTAGGATGAGTTTCTAGTAGCAGGTTACTGAGGGGTGAGTTTATAGGTTCAAGCATGCGGCTCGGGCATGGCAGGGAGGCTCCCAGCAGGGCTGTGCTGGGAGCCCAGGGAACAAGCCCCACAGTGGCCCATGATCACATCCACGGGGACCAGGCTGCGCGCCATGGATTTTGAAGCACACCAAGGTGTTCCCTCCTCTGTTTGTCACATTTACCACCCACTGCCCCAAGGAGCACCATATCCCATGGGTCAAAGGGAGAACTGGCACTAAAGCATTACTACAGGCATCTCACCAGAGCAAAAAACCCCTTATTCAACACAGAAACTCCCCAGATCCGACCTTCCAGAAGAAAAAAATATCTTGAGGAGCCCTTATGAATTTAAAGCCTGCAAGAGGCCAGCACAGGGACTGCTGTGATCAGAGATTGTTAGTTTATAATAGTTCAAGCTACAGTTACTTCAGATTTTGCACCAGGGTGTTAAACTGACAATTATCCTATTGAGAGGCATTTCCAAGTTTAGCTCTTGTTCCATTAGCAAATTCCATTTGTTTTGAGCAAGGCAAACTCAAAAGAAAACGAAAGAAGTGTAAAAGGCAACTCTTTTCAACCACCAACTACTCGGACAAGAAAAGGGCAAGGACCAAATTTCCATCTCCACTCCCCACTGCTGCACACTGGTTCCTTCTCCTTTTTTTAATGTGTTTTTGTTTCCTTTAAACAAAGATCAGATTATTTTTTACAAAACCTGTAACTTCCCTTTCTGGGAAGGGGAGAGACCTCCCAAAACACCTCTCCTCCACTTCCTTGGGTCAGGAAGGACCGCAGGGTATGTCTGGAGGGACTCCTGGCAGAGGTAGAAGCAATGCAAAGAGAAGGTTTCCACTGAACTTACCACTCTACCGTGTTACTCTAAGACATCTATAGCTACTAATTCTGGACACATGAAGTTTAAAGGAATAAGGATAAGTCCCCACCCTCCCCCCAAGTCCCTAAGGCAGAATCCAGGCAGGCTGGTTACGGGAGGGCCGGTCTTCCCGGTGACGGGCCAGCGTCATGCCCGCTCGGCTCGGACCCGGGGCTGAACCCGCGGAACAGAAGAGAACGGGGAACGGCTTGGGGTACGCACACAACTACTGTCAACAACTTCCAGGGATGCATTTCTCGTCTACTTCACAAAAAGGGCAATACAGCAAAGGAGTTGACTGTCCCGAGCTGGCCACGGCCCCAGGCTGAGCCGCGCACGCGCCGAGGGCCGTGCTGCTGCACGTGGTGACACCAGCGGCTGGACACAGCCACCTCGCCCGCTCCTGACGCCTTCCCGGGGTGCTTACTGGCCAACTCGTTGGTACTTGAACATGGTTTAAATGGCAGGGTTGGGGATTTTTATACCCGACTAAATCTCAGCAGAAAAACTCACTGATTTTAAAAACTCGGCAAATTCCAAATCAACTTTAGGTGACAATTAACATTTTAACAGTTGCTTTTAGCAATTCTCAAGTTCTCCCCTCATAAATGAGTTCTGATGTCAGAGCTGTGAGGTGGCCAGACATAAAAACGTCTAATGATGCTTCTGGATCAGTTTGTTTGCTGCACTATTTAAGGTTTTTGCCTGTTTCACCAAATCCTTTTCACTGTATAAGTAAGTCAGAATGAGGATGATGAGAAAACAGAAAAAATACGAACAGCAAGAGAAAAAGAACACATGAATTAGCTGAGTAGGTATCGTGAAACATTTTCAAACACAGACTTTACAAAGAAAACCACCTTGTTTACCAAGAACCACTCCCAGTAGAAACCCTAAAATGAGAGCACCAATGGAGTGCAATGCACTACTCATTAACCAAGACCCAGACGTGCTGCTGCCACTGCTCTCCTCAGGCAGCTCTGTCTAGCACAGCACTGGCACTCTCACCTGGCCCATTCTGCATCCAGGGGACACTACGCTAAAGGACACACCAGTGGATCATGGTTCAAGTTTCCTGCCTTACCTTTGTTCCAGCTGTTTGATGGTGGCAGCCATCTGATTTGTTTTTTCTTCCAAGCGGCTGTTTAATTCACTCTTCTGTTTCACTCCCATGTCTGAACTCTGGGAAAAGGAGCAGTAGGGGTTTGTGTAAAGAGCAGTAAATCCCAAATAAACCCCCATAGATCATTTGGCACATGAAACAACAGGGCAGAAGACAAAGAGGCAGGAAAAGGTGCTGAAAAAGCAAATGCGCGGTCAGCAGTGCAAGGACAAATGTCTTGCCATAGAGGTGCAGGCTCCGTCTGGATCCCGCAACACAGCAATGCCACCATCCATGAAGATTCCTGGATATGGAAAACGCATAATGCAGTGCTTGCTAATAGTTAATATCTTAATATAATTTGGCTGTTTTGAACAAAGCCATTGGCTCAAGGAGAGCAAAAGCAACTCTTTCCTGTTGCTAAGATGATTTTAGGATCTATTCTGAGCATTGTGTTGCTGTTTGGAGAGTCTGCTTGTGTCACCACACAGGAGTTACACCCGGTGCCCTCCACACCAGACTGTGCTGGAGCACAAGCTCCCACAGCTCTTTTCACACCACAAAACCACACAAGATGCTTTCCCCTGTCCCACACACACATTTCTGGACCATGATGAAATTTTGTTCAGAAGAAATTGCATTTGCCTTCACCCTCCATCACGTTCCAGTGTTCTCACAGCAGGACAGAATTGTGCTGCACAGCCTGTGCCCCTTCCACATTCAGCACCTTTCCAATGGGCAGGAGGAATAAATGCATAGCAGCTCTCACTTTTGTCTGGACTTTCCTGCATTTCCTTAGCTCCCTACCTGCAGCTTGAAAGACAGTTCATGCTTTAGAGCCCTGAGATCGTCCAGCTGCTGTCTGAGCGCCACCAGCGCATCCTGCTTTTCACAGACATCCTTCTCCAGCATCTTCATGGCCAGCTCCATCTCCTGCCGCATCCCGATCTGCGCCTCCAGCTCCTTCTCCACATCCTGGAACACAAGGAGCACTCAGCATTTCCAGGAGCTCCCCTCATCACCCAGGGGGTAAGCATCCTTCCCTTCTGCCCACGCACTCCCTACCCACGAGTATGCTGCTCTGCCACAGCTCCAGAGTGACACATCTGACACACCCCTTGAGGGGAATAACTCCACAGTTTTCAGTCCAGTATCAGAGCCAGCTGTGCAGCATGGCTAGTGGAGTCAGGGAATTCTATATGGGCCTGTCTTTGGGATGGAGGGGTCTAAGGAAAGATTTTACTTCCTACATACTGTCAGGTCAGTCATTTTTCTCCTCACACATGTATTGAACAAGAGCTCAGCATGGCAGTGACCCTTCCCAGCCCTGTGGGGTGAGCCCCGAGCCCCCCAGTCCTCACCAGGCGCAGCTGAGTCTCCTCCTTCAGCTGCTTCCGCGCCTCAGTCAGGGCCTGCCCGTCAGCAGTTCTGTCCTTGGTGGCCTGAGGTAACAGACACAGTTCACTTGGCATTGTGTACTGCCAGCCCTCGCTTGGCCTCATTACTGGCTTTTCCCCAACACTTGGAGTTCTGCAACAATTCAGGACAAACCAGCCCAACTCCTATATCCCGCTTCTCCTGCCCCCCTCAGTAAGTCCCCCTCCCTCCTGTCCCCGGACACCTCGCCCAGCGAGCCGTAAGCCGTGGGAGCTCCCGGCTCCGCGCACGCTCCCTGCCCCACCCCTGCGGCCAGGCAGGACCCCTGCGGCCAGGGCCCATCTGCTCCCTCTGCACAGGGCCTGCCTGCCGTTCCTCTAATCCAGCGTGGGGTTTGTGTGAGACACAAGGATATAAACTCTGTTCCAAACAAGGCGTTCACCCCCACACACACACAAACACACCAACCTTACGAGTGGACTCCAGGATGTAGGAGCTTTCTTCCTTAACCCGCTCCATCTCTTCCTGCAGTGTAATGATCCTGTTGTTGGCAACTGCAAGCTGGCAACAAAACACAACATTAAGGCATCAAAAATACATTTCACTGGTTTTTTTCTCTCTTGACCCCACCAAATGAGGAAGATTTGGCTGGAAACAGAGGACAAGCAACACACAGCACCCTCAGGGAGGGACACCTGGCTCAGAGGAATGCCCAGGGATGACAGCACTGCAGACCAACAGATTAATGTAAGTGTATGGTCAAAGGCAAAAGTAACTTCAGAAACTCCTTCTGGCTTTGTAACTCACAACTGACATAAGGTTCATGCACAGGAGCAGCTCAGAGACATTCCAAGGGATCAGCCATGCTATCCTGTGACAAACCCAAACAGAACTCCCGGATGCGAGTCCTTGGCAGAGCTGTGGCCCGACACACAGACGTGGCTGTGACGTGTGACACAGCTCTTTACCTACATCCCCTGCTATGTGACAGCATGTGCCGCTGTCACCGCATGTGCCGCTGTCACCGCAGCCTCACTCTGCGCCACGCTGCGGGCTTGCCTTGGCAACTTCATTATCAAACCCCAAAAATACTGCAGGCACCATTGCAATTCATCTCCTGCTACCACGTGACTACACAGGTAATACACCAAAAGCCACTCATTCTGTCAGGTAAGACCTCCTGTCACCCACTTGTCAGGGAACTGACCCCAAAACATTTTATGACATTTATGCCATCACTAATGAGCTGCAGACCCATGTTAAAACACAGACTGCACCTTTGCCTCACATACCTGCTATTTCTCATACTCAGGCTGGACATTTTACTTATAATGACATTTTTTCTTTTGATTTTTACAAATTTAGATAAACATACAGTTGATTTTCCAACTTGTGCCCTGTAGCGACAGCCAGTGAAATTCCTTGGCAGGTCAGCTATTCCAGTTCCATCATTAAACACCCCTCATTCTGTACAACAGTTCCATCTGGAAGGAACTTCTCCCTCCCTGGTTAATCCCTAATTCCCTAAGGCCAAAGCATCAGGTGGTTTTCCACAATACTTACCTCCTCGGTCAGCTTTGTGTTGGATTTCTCCAAGGCATCCACCTTGGCCTGCAGGTTGTTTACTGTAGCACTGTTGAAGAGAAAAAAACTGTACAGTAATTCCTTCACTTTTTAAAATCCCATTTTCTCTTTTGTTCTATAAGACAATAAAGAGCCAGGAGATCATGTTTTACCTTAGATGTCTATTGAGTTCTTCTACATAGTTCTTCTGGTCCAAAATAGCAGTTATCTGACCATCTCTGGAAAAAAGAAACAGGGCAGCCTGGAACCCTTGAATACACATTCCCAAGACAGGAGCAGGAGGACAACTGTGTGTGCACCTACCCTTCGCTGCCTTTTGTGCTGTTCCCATCTTTCAAATACATGGAGAAATCAATAACTCCGACCTGGAGAAGAAAAAATTGCGTTTTACACTAAACACTTGGTTTCTAAGACCAACCCACTGTTCCCAGGTGTGGAAGTTTAGCATTAGAACATCAGCACCTGCTGTACTTCAGCAAGGGTTCATGACATCAGTAAGCTATGCAAAATTAACGAATTTTCCAATTTAAATGAGCAGAACAAACCTGTTAAGTGAATAGCCAGTACCTGGGAGTCCAGGTCCTCTCCCTTCATGCAGAAGTTGGCATCAATGACGTTCAGACCAACAAGAAGGCCAGCAATGATAGCACCTTCCTCTTCCATCATCAGGGCGTTGGGCTCGTAAAATTCACTGCAGGATGCAGGGCAAGAAACCCAGAGGAGTGAGACGGGAAAGATGATCAAGATCTTACAAAAGAGCAGAAGTACACCTAACTGTGAATGAGTCCAGCACTCACCTGAGAAGATCCTTTCTGTTAATCAAGGCTTTCATGTACTCTGAAAGTTTCTTCTGCATCAGAGCCAGGCGAAGCCAAGCTCTTCCTCGGCCCACAGGTGTCCTGCAAAAGCCAAAACAAACATTTCCAGGCACTCTGGAAGGCACAGTCACCAACAGCCCTAATAACCCCACTCTACCTCAAGTTTTTGCACTTCCAAGACAGAGGTGGCACTGGTGCAAACAGAGAAAAACAAGGTACGTAAGCACAAATAGGTCCAGATCGATTCAACCATCACTGTTTCACTCATAACTCATTATGTTTTTGCTGCTCTACTAAAAAGATTTCCCTGACTTTATCCCTGCTGGACGCTGCCAGACAGATCAGCTGCTTCAGTTCATCACCTTCTGAGTCACAACCAGTTCTGCCTAAGTCACAGGAACACCCACACAGCAGCACAGCTGCCCAACACCGCTCCTTGGGGTGGGTCAGGCTGGATGGGAATCCAGCCAGACAGCTCAGAACCAACTCCGTGCTGTTCTCCTCGGGTGCTTTGCTCCTGGACACCCCCACAGGACGCCACGGGCTCGAGTCCCAGTCCTTCCCCTGTTTCCTCCCGGCCATCGGGAGCACGTGGCTCCAACACGCTGACCTGGGTGTCTGACCTCACCCGGCACGAGCAGCAGCAGCCCAAGGAAGCCACGGCCAGTACTGCCCACTCCTGACTCACTAACGGGACCTGGCTCTTCCGAGGGGTCACTACGAACACGAGGTTTAGAAACGTACTCTAAAACTGTTCTTTACGTCCATTCATTTCCTACTGCAATGCTCTGCAACAGGAAGAGGTACCAGGAGCCCTGGCACAGCACTGGCCCTGTCAGCTGCTGCAGGAGTCCCGCACACATCTCCAGTAAAAGCACTTGTCCTTCGGTACATCACTAAATACTAACCCAAAAGCAATTTACTGAATTTATCCACCTATTCTTTCAGCAGGGATGACTCCATCCTTAGTCCTGTTGCTCATACAAAAGCTTCCTTACCCATTTTTTCTATTCCAAGCTGAAAGCTTCTTACAGTTTCTTTTAGCATGAAATAGGCAAGCCTGAATGTGAGGTCTGAGATTCCTATGAAACTTTTACAAGTTATGTACGCTTCCTGTGGATTTTTGCCTCCCCTGTTTAACACAAACTCCTATCTTCTCCAGCTTGGTGCCTAAGCTTCCCTCTCACATAAACTTTACCTGAATTTATTTGAAAGAAGAATTACCTACATCAGCCTCAAAACTGGTTATTTAAACTGTTATAACCTTCCTGTTAATTCCCTTCCTCTTGAGTCTAACTTCATAAATACTCAATAAAGGCTGTTCCCATGCCTGAGGCACATCACCACTCCTTAACTGCAAGCAGTAAATGCACTGCTGTCCATAAATTGCCACGGTCTTAACACAGCAAGAATATGTCCTGTGCTCTCCTGCTGCAGATCCTTGGTGAGGAGTAAGAGAGCAATGGTCCATTTTTATCTGCAGAAGGTGACAGATGTATTCCTGAAGGTTCTGTTTGCCCTTCCTTCTCTTCTTCAGGATCCTTCTCACAGTAAGACTCATATTACGTACTCATGCAATAAAGGAGTGTACTTACTTCAGCCCTGGGAGATCCTTAACACTCGCTGTTATCTCCGCAGCCTCAGGAACCAGTTTTTCTACTAATTCTAGAGGTCCCCAAAATGACTTATTTTGCCCAAGAAAAGTCTTTTTGGCTAAAAAACAAAAAGAAATAAAAAATGAGCCTGTTAGCCCTGTGCTGATATAACACCTTCTCAAACAAATGAACAAAAAGTAGCCAAAACCTGCCAGAATGGTTCCCCTGGGGCTGCTGCTGGGCAGGCACTTGGTATCCTGGAATCCCAGGATGGTTTGGGTGGGAAGGGCCCTAAAGGACAATCCATACTCAGCCATCTGAGCTGTGACTCAGGATTTACAGTCAAACACATGCTCTGCTTCAAAAGCAGCGTCAAGCCATGAGCTGCACACAGCGCAAACCCCCAGTTTAGACAGAGCTATTGAGAAAGGAGCTCCAGGGTTGCAGCTCCTCTTCCAGCAAGGGGATGCACTCCTAAAGCACAAGGAAGTGCAGAAAAAGGAGTCACAAGCTTGCCAAAAGCTAATTTAATCCCTGATGACTGACTTACACCCGAGACAACTGAAGCGCTGTTTTAAACATGGCAAGCGCCAGCAAGGCCTCAGCTTTCCCCCTCCAGCAGGCTTTTGTGCCTTCCTTTGGCCTGCCCAGTCCATTGCAATCACAGCAGTGACCGTGCCCAGCCTCTCCTTGGCCCCGTGCAGGCGCAGAGCTCTGTTCTCAGCCCGCGCTGCTGCTCCCCGCTGCAGGCCGTGCCCTGCGGCGCCGAGGGCTGGGCCCAGCCCGAGTTACCTTTGAGGCCGTGCTTGAGGCAGTGCTCCATCACCACGAAGAACTGCTGCAGAGGGGCATAGTCCGAGTCCAGCGTGCGGCCCAGGTTCAGCGCGGACTCAATCAGCCCCTTGATGCTCAGCTTGGCCATGTTCATCAGGTTCATGCGTTCGTTAGCCATGAGGTAATTCGGGTCTGCAACAAAGGAAGGAAAATGCTGGTGAGCAACAAAAGCTGGTTTTATTACAGTCAACACCCCACCTTGCTCTATTTGTTCCTCAGCTTTGAAGGCATTTTTGGGGCAGCGAGTTTCACAGGAGGCACTCTGCAGGCCTTTTGTGGAGAAAAATCAACATCAACTAGCATTTTAGGTAGGGCCAAAGCCACAGCGGCATGGGAATAGACAATGTATCATATTGGGGGTGCCTTAATACTTCAAATAACTACAGGAGCTCCCTATTTTCAAGAAAAACATTTGGGGCCTGGTGTTCATCCTGTGCTTTGCACCTTGACAACATGTCTCTGCCTGGCATGGCCATCCCTTGTTCCAACTCGCATGCCCTGCTACAAACCGGTAAGAATCCTCCACTTGTGGCTTGTTCTTCCATCTAAAGATCACCAGGGACCCCCTCACACTTAATCCAGCAACATGTGTCTCTATGCCAACTTGCATCTCTCTTCCTCAAGATTTTTTTTTAAGCTTAGATGTAACATGGAGCCAATTCCCACTTATCTCTCTTGGTTTTAAAACTGCCACTGGTTTTCACCAGTGAGAAGGAGCTGATCTTCATGGCTCCTGACATACTAAATCCCCAAACTCACAGATCTCCCAGGACTATATTCTTCCTCTACCATATTATAAACATCCAGACCTTTACAGCTGCTATTCGCACCCAATTTTTGAGCTCCAGTTCTCGGGTGCAGGCAGTTTCACCCCTGCAAGGTTCATTTATCCAGGGCTGCTGCCAACAGCCAGGGACCCTGGAACCAACCTGCCACCTTCATGAGTGAATTAACTACTCCTGGCAGCAGAGACGTGACCAGAGGACACCTCAGACTACAGATCTAAGCAAGAGGCACCCTGTCAGCACCCGCGAGCCAAAAGGAGAGCCAAGAGCGCAGCTAAGGTACCCACACCCCAGTGCATGCCACTGTGAGCTGGGAAAATCCACAGCACAGCGAGAGGGAAGAGCCGGGACAGTGCTGCCACCCAAACCTGGATACCATGGTTCATTTGCTCAGTCTCTCCAAAAGCAGCTCGGGACAGGGCTTCTCTCATCCCCCTTCTTCTTCAGAGTGAAGCAGCACTAGAAGTCTCCTTTTCTAAATTTATTTCCATAGTTTAGAGAACTTCCAAGTACTCGTTTAGGAGTGCAATGCTCAGAGCAGCATTGGACTGCAGAAAGACTGAACTTGTGAAGGGTTTTTATTGCCTTTCAGGACTACTGCTGTCTGAAGGTGATGGGTCTGATCTGGAGGTACCCTGAGCACATGACCTGTTCAGGATTTCCAATCCATTTTATGACCTGCAGTGTAGTTACCGGTCACCATCACCGGGAATGAAGACTCAGGCAAAAAGTCAGGCACAATAAAGCCAAGGCACAGAGACCTCCTCCTCATCCTCCCTCAGCACATTTCCTCACTGGCCAAGGCCACTGATCTGATGGGTAGCAAGGCATTCACAATGACTCTGCTTGGGTGGCAAACCAATCCCTAATGCAGAATTAAAGGAACTGTACAAGAGAGCACCAAGGAAAATGCTCCTTTGGCTGTGGTTATTAGCTAATTCCAACAGAAAAATATTTTCACCATATCACACTAATCAAAGGTTTCTGCTTCCTTAGTCTGCTGTGAGCAATCATGCTCTGCATGTGCAGTTTATCCAAAATTCTCATCTTGCAAGCCAATTAGCTTATATAGTATGAAAGTGGATAAAATCCCTAAGGTTTAGTCCAAAAATTAAATGCTAAGAAACTGATACTCTTGTTCTATGTACTCTACCACACACACTTTAAAGAAGGCAGGGTAGGCAGGCAAGGCTGACTTTTACCCAGTCAAACTGCTACGCTGGCTTTAAGCTGGGACAATCTGATCCTGGTGTGGCATGCTCCATCCGAGCAAGTACCTTCTCCAATTTCCTCCTGCCTCTAACTGCAAAACCCCTGCCTGGGCTTTCCTACGCATCTCACGTCATAAACCTTGAAAAGTAAAACCCTGGCCGCCGAACTTTGCCTTTCCACAGGGTTTGGGTTTCAAATGAAGGAATCAAACTCTCAGGACACTTTGTTATTTAAATGTTGCAGCTTCTACAGAACAGACACGTTTTCTGACCAGCTGCTTCCATGAAATGTTTCCAAAAGCATGGGAGAATCCTGTCATTTGTTTAAAAGGTACAATCTGTACCCAGGAACCAGAAAATCAAGGAAAGAGTCAATGCAATACAGGATCTCAAAGGGTTAAGCTGTGACTGTCTTGGTACTTCTTATTTGGTGACAATAAATTTTATCACTCCTCATACTCTAAAACCAGGAAGAAGCAACTAAAATGAAGCTAAAACTTGGATCAAAGGCAGGGAATGATGAGACACTGGAGAAGTGAACAAACCCACTGAAAGCAATGCCCAATCATTAGCATTTCATCAAAGTTCTCCATCTTACATCAAGAACACCAGCTTAAAGTAACCTGAAATTTAGCACGGCTGCTTCTGTGTGGTAGAGAAGCATCTCTCACCTGACAACATAAATTCAAAACAACTTATACAATATTTTATGAAAAAAAAGAAGTCTCAACCCCCCTTTTTTCCTTAAAGCATGCCTTGGAAAATGCCCCTCTCTGGGAAGCAGCACGGGCTGTTGTGCCAGGAGAGGAGGCCGCGGGCAGCACCCAGGCCCAGAACCAGCGCAGCAGTTAAAGGCACCATCATGGAAGATGAGGAACACGGATCACTGTGCTCAGTGCATGAGAACATCTGCCTTTTGTGCTGCTAACACTTGGATCCCAAGCAGGAGCAGTTGTATTTAATCACTGAAGTACTGATTTCCTTGACCACTTGTTACATTGAGGATTCAAATATTTCACATCTGCACTATTTTTTAAAAATCAAGAAAGAAGAACTATAAATAAGTTTCTCATTTAGTACCTCATAAGTTCTAACAAAAATTTGCAGTATGCATTTTAGATTCATTTTTGCCAAGCCTTGGCAAATACTGCCAGAAAATCTGAAGAATCTAGTCAGAAATACTGCAGAAAATCTTAAGTTTCAGGGTGATTTCTGAAATATTTCTTAAAATTGAGCTTCCATATTTTGCTGCAACCTTTTAAGCTGTGCTTCTGCCAGGCTCAGGAAACTACTGCCTCTGAAAGCATTTAGAAGAAGGCAAATAGCCCTTGTTGATTCGCTTCTTCTACCTCCCCTTCAAGTCAGAATAGTAAAAAAAAAAAGCAAACATTTAGTTAAGCAACATCAAGAAAATGCAAGAAAGCCACAGCTACTGGCACTGGAAAGGAAAACTAACTGCATTTTGCACTCAGGCTCAAAATAATAGCGCAGAAGCCAACGATTAGCACAAACAAGAGCTGTGAGATGTGGGTGTGGAACGCACCTTCGGAATCATCGCGCAATTGCTCCACCACATCTGTCAAATCCTCCCAAGAGTCTTTGCAAACAGCAAAAGGAAAGGAAAAGAAAGAAAAACGTCATGCAAGCCGTGATCTAAAGGAAAGATTCAAAATCAAGGTATAAGAAAAGCATAACTGAAAGGGAGATTGGCATCATACAAGACTTAATTCATAGTGGCAAGAGATCTGCAAGTCAAAAGGGTTTATTAGTCTGCACAAAGCAATAGAGCAAAGCATTTTTCTCCCAGAGTCAGACCAGGGCAGGCTTCAGTAAAGCTGCAAAGCTTTGTTTCTGCATTAACACAAGCAACACTTTTGTAAAGCACATCCTAAAAAGAAAAGCAACAAAAGCATTCCTTTACTTGTAAGATAAAAGCACTAAACTTGTGATATTTATGCAATGTCAGCTTTTGCTTCAGTTTCCTCATATCCAGCCCCAAGAAGAACTGCTGGCAGGGAAACGTAGGAAGCAGGCACGTTCAGGGAAAAGACACACTGAGGGCATTTTAGAGGTTCAACAGAGCTAAAACTCTGCTCTGACCATGATGACAAATAGATGACAAGTCCCACA
The DNA here is from genome assembly GCA_013389985.1 of Dryoscopus gambensis. Classification (NCBI taxonomy): domain Eukaryota; kingdom Metazoa; phylum Chordata; class Aves; order Passeriformes; family Malaconotidae; genus Dryoscopus; species Dryoscopus gambensis. The sequence goes on from WEIT01011397.1 coordinate 217,780, forward strand.
GAGGTGGCCCAGCTGAGCCCGATACGGTCACAGGCTGATGACGATCCCCCAAGGACTCAGCCAGGGAAGCAGCTCTCTCCCTGGCGGGACAAGGGAGGTGTCCTGGGAGAGGAGCAGGCAGGACAAGGAGAACTGGTTTCAGCACACCCACCGAGTCCCTGCTCCAAACCCAGCGAGCCAAGCCAGACAAACACCCTGAACCCTGGGCATTTTTCACTCCCTACTTACGCACCCGCGCTCCCCGGCGCTGATCCACGACCGGCAGAACATCCAAAGCACGGGAAAGGCTCGGTCCCCGTTCCCGAGCCAACTGTGCCAGAGTCCCGAGCAAAGTCCGGAGCTGCCGGGCCCTCCTCCCTCCCACACGCGGCCAGCGCCAGCCTCCTGCCCCGGGAGCCAGCCCCGGCCGCGAACCGCTCCCCCGCGGCTCAAACAACAACCGAGAGCCTCAGGGCCACTCCAGCTCCCACAGAGCTCAGCCCTGCGAGCTCCGTGCGCCCAACAGGCCCCTCGTCCTGAGACTGGGCTACCCTCATTTTAATCCTTTTCCTCCAAACCAGAGACTTTCACCAACATTCCCCTGTGGCCGAGCGCTCCTGCAGGAGCCACAATGAGTTTCCCTGGAGGAAATCCCTGTTGTTGCAAAACCAAATCCCTGGTGATGCTCTCCCCCACGTGCCACACTGATGGCTTTGGTCGCTCGTGACAGGTGTTGCAGCTTCCCGAGGGCCAGGAGACTGAACCTCACCCTGGTGGACAGACATGTCTCTGACGCCTCCCGGGACCCTGCTGCACAAACGGGACTCTGTGACTCAGATGCAGATGCTGATCATCCCAGAACCCCTACCTGCACACAGTAAGGGAAGCCACACACCACCACTGCAAGGTCTTGTATTTAATATACTGAGAGGTTGGATATTTTCCTTAATCCCAAGCATAAACAGGGAAGAACATATAACCAAAACCAGTACCTAGGTAACAGGGACAGAGAGAACTGGCAGGCTTCATTTCATCTTTCTCATTTCTTTTTAACCCTTAGCAAGTAACCCATGAAAAGTTCCCAGAGAAATATCCAGAGGAGTCACAAATATTTTCTTCTCTTCTATCCCTACAAGCTATAATCCCATCTTCCTACTAGCAAGAACTGCAAGAATTAAAACTGGTACTACGGCATTTGCATAGATTTAGAGGCAAAAGCACACATTTATTTTCCTATTTAATTTCCTATTTTCATTCATTCTCCGTGCATCCAACTGCATTTTGCAAAGAGCTCATTTCTTCTTTTACCTTGTACATTTTCCCACTTGTCTGGAAATTCCACCAAGCAACAGTGGGGGGAAAAATCTTCATACAGAAGAATCACAAAGACCTGAAACGCTATAGTTTCCACAGTCCTTACGGTGTGTGAAAAACTCAATACTTTGGATTATGATGGAAATGATTTAATTCTGTACCAAGTTTAGAAAACAAGATTACCAAGACTTTTAAGTCTCCACAAAATTATTAACTTGTTCCAACCAGATTCCCAGGAAGATTAGTATGAGGGAGCTCAGTATCCCACTGGAATGAACACTCAAGCCAGTTCTTCAGGAAGGGACTGGAGAACTTGCCTCCAATATAGTCATCACAAAAATCCCATCTGTTATTTGGACAACGGAGGGGTTTGCAGTCACTCCCTTCACTGACACAGCAGCAGCATCTCACTGAAGGAGCCGGGATACACTTTCTCAAGCCAAAAAAAGCTTCTACAAGTAAACCCTGGGAGAATGGAACAGCATAAAAATTTATTTCACACTGCTGCTCAACCTTTACTTTGTTTATTAAGGTTGAAGTTATTAGGCTAAAATAGAGTTGAGTCAAAACCTTTCTGAACCAATGAGCATCACCTCACACACAGCATCTTGCTATGATAATCAAGCTCCTCCAAAGACAGATGAAATAGAATCGCAGATTCACAGCGTGCCTCGGGTTGGAAGGGACTTTGAAATTCACCCCATTCAAGCCCCTGCCTCACCCCCTGCCACGGGCAGGGACACCTTCCATTAGCCCAGGTTGCTCCAAGCCCGATCCCACCTGGCCTTGGACACTTCCAGGGATCCAGGGGCAGCCACAGCTTCTCTGGGCAGCCTGTGCCAGGGGCTCACCACCCTCACAGGGAAGAGTTTGTTCCATCAGGAAGAAAAGGTCCCAAGTTTTTGAGTAGGTCAGGATTTTTAAAATTATTTTTAAGTACAGAAATTTTAAACAAACTCGTAAGGAGAAGCTGAGCCATCAGTAAGATAACCTAAAAAAACCCAAGGCGTCAGTTTTGGGAAGTGAAAACTGAGCTTGATATAGAAAGTGCTGAGTGCTGGTGCCATGTCAGTCCTGCTGCTTGGGCTGCTGAGAAAGGCTTGGCCCAAACCTGGACAAATATTCCTTTGTTATGAAACGGGAACCTCTGGTTGCATTACTACACTGAAATTGCATTCCGATACTCGTTACCTTAGGAATACATCTAATAGCAAATAAAGAGGTCAAGGAAGAAAATGAGGTGGATGCTGTTAAAGTTATGGGAGGTACATATATAATTCTTTCAGGTTAGGTTTGCCAATGAGATGGATCACGAATTGTTGACAAAGAAAAGGGTTTCAGCACCATGTTCAAACACCCTGCAAGCCCAAAATCAGGGAAGCCACCTGGCAGTCTGCAGCCTGGAGTGCCAGGAACCATCCACTCAGGACAAAGTAGCTTAAAAAAAACATTTCTTTTAAAACCCACTGCATAAAAATTCCATCTCTAAATATATACATATACGGAGAGCCTCGCATACAGAAGAAAAGAGCAGTCAAAGATCTGCAACAAACCAGAAGGAAATGAAAAAAGAAATAAAGAAGTACAGACAACTTGGAAATTCCAGACCCACTCTCCATTACACCTATGGGACAAATAAACAGCCAGTGTACATCACATGAAGTCACAGTATAATCCCATCCTAAGTCTTATTCCCATCTCCACATGATTACCATAAAATAATTACCCAATTTCTCTATGTTGCAACTGTGTGCAGTTATATGGAATGTTGCTGCACAACCAGCCTGTTTTTAGAGGGAAACGCATGATTAACTGCTATGAGAAATTTCTCATCCTATTTTGGCCCTTGATAGTTTACACCAAGAAAATAAAAACCCAAACCCTTGGGGTTTTTCCCCATCTTTCGCTTCCCAGTTCGGTTGACACCCAAGTGGTTTCCCTGAAGCACTTTTGACTCACCACCTCTGAGGGATAAAAAGCCGCCCTGAGTTTCCCAGGTCTGACTTCATTTAGACTGACCCAGCTTAAAAGAGCAAAGAAAACAACTCTTAAGAGTAATTTCTGATTTGAAGTCTGGATCACGTGACCTAACTGCTATTCCCAAGATTTATGGCCGTGAACACACTGTAATTCATTTAACTTGCATTTATTGACTTCACATTTCTTCTATTAGATCTGGTCTCCAGCTCCTTCAAACTTGTCATCTATTTAGGGGTTTCTGTCACCAGATGTGTTTTACGAAGTTTTTTCCACCCACAGAGTCATCTCATGCAGGTTTTTGTCCACACCTGAAAGGTCCCTGCCACTCTCAGTACAATTCAGATTTGTTTTGAAATGGGAAAGGCCCAATCCACTGAAAAATTCCACCTCTCCCACAACTTTACTGTTCCCATTCCACACTACTATAGAAACCCTAAACCCAAGTTAACAGTCACCAGTTTGCAAAACAAAAGTATAACCAATAAGGTTATGGTGCTTCCCTAAACCATTCTGAAGTACACAAAGAAACATGGAAAAGCACTTGGAGAGAAAATGGAGAGAAAAGATAAAATCTGAAGGATAATGCAATAACCAGTGCAACAGATTAATGGGCAGGAGGTTTTAAGAACGTTTTCTTTTCCTGGAGAGCTCTGCAGCTCCTTGTCAGGGCATTTTACACAAGCACGTGTCAGAAACTAAAACTTTTAAATTACTGGTCAAAGAAGAAGAAAAAATCTGACCTTAGCTTCTGCCCTATAGAAAAGAATTTCATCTTTGCATGTTATAAATTCTAATTCCAACTGCTCCTTTTAGTGCAAATTGAAGAGGATTAATAAAAAGAGGAATACTGTAATTCTTGACAGTTCCAAGTAAAGTCAAGTTAGCACATGTATTCCTCTCGTCTCTATTACAAAGTGATCCCATGAGGACAAAAATTTCCACAGCTCTATTGTGAAGTTCCTCATGATTATTCAAGATAGAAATTTAACATCCAGTAAAACGGCCTAAAAAAAGGCCACTTTGTGTAACTCCACCCCCAAAGTTGAGACCGGTGTTCAATGCCACCCATACACACACTCTCTTCAACATTCAACACAAATACAATCCAGGTGGTTTCTACTTCCATCCCTAAAGATGCCTCAAAGGATGTCAGGCATTGCAAGCAAACAAGGTCAACAATCATCAATGTCACATTTCATTCTGAGGGGTCTGCAGAGCATAGTAAGGTTCTGAGAGTCTTACTAAGAATCACTGCCTGTTTAAAAAAATAAATTTTTTTTGAATCCAAGCAGATTTGCAGTAAACAGCAGAATCTGCTTATTTTCATGTGCACACAGAATTGTTTCAACCAATTGAAAAAGCGTATTAATTGCTTTTATTGTTAAATTGAGCAGCCATGCTACAGGTTATATGGAATATACACAGTTGCAAGCAACTCAGTGTCTGCTACCTGCTTTTAATTTGAAGCAAAGTTTTGCTTAGCTGCTCTCAAGCTGCAGCTCCATGCAGGACTGGAGTTGCTGTGACTGGCTCTGAAGGCAGGAGGGCTCCGGGGCTGGGGGCACAGCAGATCACAGGGTGAAGAGAGGCCAGGGACAAAACTCTCCACAAGCTGCAGGAGCTGAGGGGCAGCAAATGGAAGGCTTCAAATCTTTATTCTAACAAGCTGTTGGAGTTGGTACTTACTGCAATACGTATTTTACGTGTCTTGATTTGCAAGGAAAAAACTGTCCCCCTTTGTTAAGCCTTTGGCAGAATTCTACAGCTTTTTTCCCCTTCTTCATAATGCCTACCTTTGCACATCGGTTTTATGGAGACACTCCCCGGGACACGAGCCCATGCTCCTGTCCCCCCAGCCTGTGCACACCCTGCAGACACAGCAGCAGTGCTGATGCAGTAGCAGCAGCCCCAACACTGCGATACAGCTGTGTCAGCTTTCCCATTGTCAACACTTTTCCTGACCTTCTCTGTTCAAAGTATGACTTGTATCCAAATACACCCTCCCAACCAACCAAAAAGCAACCTTAATTTATGCATGCATAAACATCTCCAGGAAGGTCGTTACGGTACTGCTCTTTTTGCATTTATTTTGGACGTATGAATTAAATAATATGGCAAAGAAATGAGCAAATGCTGTTTTCTAACCCCTTCTGGTACGCACCACAAAGTGACTGTAATTACACCTTGAAATACACCGGAGTAAGGCCAAGGAAGGTCTCAATGTCACACATAAGAGCATGGGAATTGGCAGACAACTGAATTCCTGCTCACCCTGTACTCACCTCCCTGAACCCCTGGGATATGCCTCAGAGGGAATGTTAAGTTTCTCCTTTTGAAACCTCTGTCTGGTATCCCACTGCGTGACTAAGTACTTGGCAAGCCAAATCCAAACCCAAGGGCTACTGTCACTGAAAGCAGCTGTCAAATGGAAATTAAATTATCCCTTGGAAATTTCTTTTAAAGCTTAAATCCCCACCACAATTACACTTGTCTCATTCAGCAAGACATTGCTGACTTAACCAGACAGCATCAAACGGGTCAAGCGAAACTGCTTGGTGGAGTGGCATTTCAGGAGTTACTGGAAAATGGTCAGGCATGAGAAGCTGGAGCCTCCTTGCTCTAAAACCAAAAGGTGCATCCAGCAAGGGCACTCAGAAGCTCAGCACCTGCAGAAACTCATCACCTCTCCTTCTTCCCCACTCGTTTATTGGCAGAGCACTGCGCAGATGTCCTCTCATGCTTTTAGTACTCTCAGAGCATTCAACCCTCCGTCCTGGTATTAAACTGTTTATCAACCCAGATGACCAATCCTTTTTCCAGGAGAAAGCAAGATGTGCTACATCCATCTCCACATCCCAGGCTTCCAAGCCATTATAAACAGCAGCACGCTCATCAGAGGCGGGCTGGAGCACTGTGATGGCATCGTCACCTGACAGTGGGCATTGCCGTGTAATCGCTGGGGCTTTCCAAAAACTCCCCACGACCGGGCACATGCTGGGGGGTGCTGCCTCTGGTACCAGCTGGCAGCTCACTGACAGAGCTATCAGCCCTGGTTTAAGGGCAAAATCATGATTAAATGTTCTCACTGAGCACTCACCAGGAAGAAGGTTTTCCTTCCTTCCTGAGATACGCAAACCTGCTACAGCTAAAAAGATAATTCCTCACACATCTGCCTTAAAGGGCTGGGTTACAAATTCTGAGGGCGATCTGAAGCAGCAATTTTGGCTTTCTGATCTGCCCGCGGCTGTCCAGGCTCTGCAGGCAGGACACGAGCATCTGGTGCTGGAGACGCCCCCTCCCAACTCGTGCAGCGCCGGAACAATGCGGCGGCCGGGCTCCCGGGGCACAGCCGGACCGTACCTTCGTGGGTAGGCTCGGGGTCGGGTGTCAGCGAGATGTCATCCAGCTCGCGCAAGCACAGCCACTCTCCATCCATCGACACGCGGAATTTGCAAAGATAGATGGTCTCCATGGCAGCCTGAGTGATCTTGTCTGTGGTGGGGGTTGGCATGTCGCTTTGAGGCGTCAGAGCAGACATGATGACTCAGCTGGTACAACAACAACGGGGGCAAAATAAGGACTAAAAACAAAAGCTTTCTGAAGAAGAAAATCAGAAATACCTTGCGATTAAAGTACAGATCGCTCAGGATCACAGAGGCTGCTCTGGCCTTTTCATAGATCAAGCAAGGTAAAAACGCGGCTCCTTCCCGCTCAGCTCTGCCTCCCTCCTTTCCACCGACTGCCGTCGTCTTCAGCTATGCTTGAGGCTGCTGATCCTCAGCATCCACAGACGCTCAGGCTTCTGCACCAGAGGCAGCAGGGAAAAACAGGTAAAAAACACAAAAAGAAGAAAAAAAAATAGGCAGCAGAAGCAAAAATAATATCTTCCTCTGGTGCTGACCGCAGGAAAAAGCAAAGGACGAGCGGAGAGGCAGCGTCCCGGCGTGCCGAGATCCCAGCGCCGGTTCCCTCTCCCGGCGCAGCCCGGGCAGCGAGTGCCGCCGGGATTGGCTGTGCGCAGGGAGCAGGGTGGCGACCAAAATGGCTGACTAATGAACTGAGCTGCAAATCCAGGCTCATGTGATCGCCTGCGATTCCCAGGATGCTGCCGAGACGCTGCTGATGCGGGGCCGGCAGTCAGGCGCTCCTCGGCACAGCACCTCCTGGCCGGGCTGGGCCAGCCCGTTTGGGAGCCAGCAAACACCGCCGCGCCCCCCTTGCATCGCCCCCGGAATACAAAGCAGCAGCGCCAGCAATACAAAGCCACATTTGTATTCCGCTCACATCCCTGGATGCCACTACGCGAATTCAATCGGCACCTTTGTTTTCGAAAGAGGTGTGCGAGTTGCAGTTTGGGTTTTATTCGCTGTGCCACCTCCTCAGGGGGCACCTTGGAGCTAAAATTTCCCATGGACAAAAAAAATGCTAGGATGCATTTATTGTCTCAGGGAAACGGAAAGGAAAAAATGGTCTGGCTCTAAGCACTTCACTGACTGAGGATGAAGCTTTTCCAGCAGGGCATGGGCACATGGAAGGACAATAATAAGAAAGAACACTACGAACACTGTGACCCAATCTTATACTTTAAAAATCTCCCTTGAAAATTGTGCTGCTCTCATGAGGCTCACAAAGAAATGTTGTCTCTCAGCAGGAAGAGAAACAGGCTTTCAACCTCTCAACAAAAATATAATAATATTATTTTATAATAACAGCACTGCATTCCCTGTCCCTTCTTTGTTGGCTGAACCTCGCCTGTGTCCCCAGCCCACACAGTCCTGGTGCTGGGGCACAAGAGGTGCCAGGTCACCAGACAGGCTTCTCACTCCCAAGGTCGCTATAGTGTCACCACCCACTTCAACAATGATATCAGGCACCAATAAATGAGCTCATCCGACTTCATTCCTGTGTGGCTCCAATATATTTGAGGAGAGCAGATGTATAACATCCATCTGAAATGGATGGACATCAGCCTTGGAGAAGGCTGCCACCAGAACAACATATTGATAAGAACACGTGCCCAGTGTATAGGACCTTGAATACTCTCCCTTTTTGCTCCCCGAAGAAACACTCAAAAGGATGTACATCTGTTTCTTAGGGATGTGAAATGCCAAACCAGATTGCTGGATACAGAATTCAGCATGCCAATGCATACAGCTTTCGGAAAAAAACGGCACCCATCGTGTAAAAGCCTCACAAAACTGGGAAAAAGGATGAAGAGCTGCTATTTCTGACTGGCAAGAGGAAGCAGTTGCTTTCGGTGAAAACTTCCTGCTTAATGCAGCACATTTTGACTCAGCAACTCTGTCCCCATTAGGCCAAACCCAACCAAGCACCACACAGCCTGTTCTGACAGCGATGCAAAGGGCAATTATTTCACAGAAAACAAGAATTACTATTGTTTATTCTCCCCAAGAGAACAGAGTTTATAAATCGTGCTGACAGCATCTTAACTCGTATATTTATAAACCCTTTCAGCAATGACAGCCTCTAGTTGCAGCACCCCAAATTCTAAACCCAGTGAAAGTGGCCATGTACCAACTGCTACAGAACAGCTGCTGGCCCGGGCTAACCCTTGGACAGGGTCTAAACAAACAGCACATGGTCAAAACAAACCCTTTAGAATCAACAAAGCACCATAAGCTATTGCTCAAGCTATTATCCAACAGATCTCATTAGCAGACAGTTTAATTTCTTTGTTTTGAAGCAATTAGAAATACCAACAGCACTGGGTGTAACCCTGCAGCTGCCATTTCACAACACGGGCCTGCAGCCGAACTCAGCACTGGCAAGTGCCCTGCACATCAGGATCACAGGGGAGGTCTGCTAAAAAATTAGGAACTGTTCAATTTCCATTGGTTTGCTTTTAACGTGAAGAAATAACAGAAGTCGGTCTTCCACTTCCAGCTGAGTTCTATTTTCAGGTTCCTTTATGCAATGATCCTGCTGCAAATACTCCATAGGGATATTTAAAGTACTTGGAAAATGTTCTTTAACTTTGACTTATTTCCAAGCCCGAAAAAAAATAACCAAAAAAACCCCCCAAACAGGAACTGTTTCACTTACTGACTTGTGACCTTTTAATCATTATCTGAAAACCACAAGACAAACCTTCCCCTCTACCCATTCTGTGCCCCAAAGTGATAAAAGCAACAAACCATCTCATGAAGAAACAGAAGAAAGGTATCAAATATTTTTGTTTTCATAAAACCTTTCATACAACTACCGGGCAACTCAAGGGCACCTGACAAGGCTCCATCAGGGTTCCAGGATGGTCACGGACACAGGAAAACCCAAATCACGGATAAATGCAGAGGAGGTTGGGCAGGATGAACCACTTTCTCCATCCCAAACCAGTCCGACAGCCTTGACTGGTCCTACAAACCCTCCTGTGAGCTACACTTTGGCACAAGCCCTCGGAGGCTTTGGCCAGATTACAAAACGTAGCAGGGTTCTGCCAAAACATTGTTAAGATTAAAGAATCACAAACGGACTGCATTGGAATTTTAAGACCAACCACCTGAACACCAAGCACTCCGTCAGCCACCAGTATTTGGGAGCTCAGCTGTACTGCAAAGTAGTTTGGGTTTCAAAACGGAATAAATTAGAATAATCTAAGCAAAGAAACCCAAACAAATTTCCAAACCACGCTTAGGACCCCAGGGAGCATCTTTGGGTGTACTTTTATTTTCAGAGCCTGTGAGAAACCTGTGTTTCCATCATTAGGAGAAAGTTTTCCCTCTCACAGTGTAGAGATTGCACAGGGAAAAGGACAGAGCCATCTCCGACATGGAATGCAATCTAAAAAGATAAAATTTGCATTTACATGGCAAAGTCTGCTTCTGACTCCTCTGCCAGCACAGATATGCACACTACCTCAAATACCAACTACTATGAACCCTGCAAGCTCAGACAGGAATGGGCAAAAGGAAGTTTCTTAATTAAGAAGTGACAAACATGTTTTTCTTTACCTACTGTGAAATACAGATACTACTTAAAGGTGAAAGTAACTCTCATAACTGAAGGTAGAACTAAGAAGTGGGAAGGAGAAGTCTATGTCAAGTACAGTGGTACTGGGTAGGCTTTCAGTGAGAGCAAGGAAAGGTTTGGGGTTTGGTTTAGGGTTTCGGGTTTTTTTAAGGACAGCCTAATCAAGTTGCTTTTACCTGTTTTAAGGCTTTGCTGCAGGTCGGCATGTTTAAGTACATCATCTTGTTCCTTCTGTCTGGAACCATCTGTAACAGGCAAGCAGGTGCTGCTGCCATGAAGAGCCTTTGCAGTCTCCTTCCCCAAGGAACTCTGGCCTTCACCTGATGTTTGGAATCAGGTGAGAATTCAACAGAATAGTTCAACGATTGTGTTGTAACAGGAAAAAAGAAAAAGACTTGAAATAAACCTCCAAAATATTGTGAAATACTGACTTTTTGGTGCAGTGGCCACTGCCTCTCTGTAACACCCAAGACTTAGCAGCAGAACTGCACTGCTCCTGCTGCTCTGTGGGAACAAATGAAAGCTGCTTTTAGAGATGTGAGAACTGGCGAAAACCACAAGAAAAAAGAGATGATGGGAAAAAGTGATTTACTGACAGAGTTTGCCCCAGGAGAAACAGAGTCCAAGACACCATGCAAATAGGTGCTGATTCCTGTTCCCTCCAGACACTGCCATCCCTGCATCAGTCAGTCCCTGAGCTGCCTGTGACACATGATACTGCACAGGCAGCTGTCACCTCCACGGCTCACAAGAACAAGGGAACTTTTATATGCATCTCATAAAGGTTTTTCACAAAGCTTACATGAACAATCGCTGCAGAATAAAGCTGCCACGGGATAAAGCATTGCTCAACCACTGAGCTTCTCCACTAAGTCCTTGTGCACCAATTTGCTCAGCTCAATGCTTCAGTTTGTCCACATCCAGGTAAGAGCTTCTCACAAAGTTTGAACAGCTAAGATTCAATCTTTTTCTTTAAGTCTTCTTTTCCGTCAGAAGTAGCTCAACCCCTTGCATGCACATCACAGGGTTTACTATGGGTAAAGATCTCCGGATTAGGGAAAGTAAAACTGAAGGTTTTGACAGGGGGCTGTCATTTTAAACACTATTTAAGCAGGGAGGGACTTTGGACATAAGTTGGCAGTCACAGACAGTCCTTCACAGAGCTCAGAGCAAAGTCAGAGCACTTCACCTCCTCTTGGCATTACAGACATGGACTTCTTACCTCACTGGTTATAGCTCTGCTGAGTAATGCCTTCAAGTACATCAGCTTCCAAAGGAGAAAAAAACCCAGATACCTGCTCCAAACAAATCAGCTCCTGTGTGAGTGAATGCTCACCTGGGACAGGAGGTGACAAAGCAAAGGCCAAAAGCTCAGTCACACACACTCTGGCACCAGCCCAGAGGATGAAGCTGCTGGTTATTTTTAGGATGGATGGAAAAGAGAAGATCTCTTCTATATGCACCCATGTGTGTACTTTTTATTTGATTTCAAAACACACCCAAGTACTTCAGAGTACTCCAGCTTCCCCAAATACACCACAAGAACATCAGAAATTGTCTTACAAAGGAGAACGCTATTTGTCACCCAACATGCCCCAGACAGCCATGCACTTCAGCCTCTTCAGGTCTCCAGCGTGCAGTGCCCTCGCCTCGGATTTGTTCACCTCACCAGCACCAGGAGGAAGCCCGAGCGGGGGCTCCCCAGCCCCTAAACTACACCCTGCGTCCAGGACAGCCTGTTGTATTTCCATGGGCGGCACCGATTCTCCTCCAAGGGCTCTCTGTGGGGCTGGTTTTGCTGAGCTGCGGCGCCAGCACGGCTCACACACACCCCCACACGAACGCCTCCCTGCGAGCCCCCGCTGCCCTGCCCGCCGCCGGCAGCACCCGCGTCCTCCCCGAGCCCCG
>WEIT01011397.1:237246-250901 GCA_013389985.1 Dryoscopus gambensis
TCCGCCCGCTGCCGAGCCCTTCCCGTTCCAGGGGCGGAGCGTGTGCGCGTCTCCCCCGGGGAGACGGGGGATGCCCCGGGCGGCCCGCGGGGAGGGGCGGCTGCAGCCGTGGCGGCTCTCAGCAAGCGATAATGCCACGTGGAAAAAAAAGAAAAAGCCTTTTATGTCATCCTCAGGGTTTTTTCTTCCTCTAGAAGTCCGGCCGCTGTGTGTGCTGTCATCTTACAGCGACGAGGAAAAAAAACAGATGGAAAACACACCTGACACCTGTACCCTTGTGACCAAAACTTGATACTAAGTGCCGTACGACACCACATCAAACTCGGAGAGAAGCAGAAGTATTTGCAAAGCTCCCTGGACACCTCCGGGATGCAGACGTGAACTCTCCCGAATCTTTCCCGTCACCGAATCGCACTTTTACAGGGATACAAGCAGCTGCCGGCAAAAGCCAGGCCCGTTCCTGGGGCTGCAGGGCAGCTTCAGGCTGCACATCTCGGCAGCTGCTGCTTCATCCCCTCTGCACTCCCTGAATCCATCCCCTCACGCCAAGAGATCCATGCGTCCCAGAAATGAAGCAACTCTGATTTTTCAAAACCTTGGGACTGCTCACCAGGAGGGCTTTCAATGCAATCTCTACTTATCCGCCTCTGCATTCTCCTTCTGTGTTTGTGCGTCTGTCAGCCGCGACAGAGCACCAGCCCAGCCTCCCACCCTTCCCAAGGGAAAACGACATTAATACTGAGCCACAGGGAAGCAGTCTGCTTTTATGAGCTGCAGGCAGCCCTGCCACAAGAACAGAGTAATTAGGCACAGGAATTAGTGTAGTGCAAGCCGAGAAACCCACAGCCTGATAAATTAGGCATGCACATGTCCCGGCAAGAGCAGTTCTGCATACAAGTGCAGGTGCTTTTTTCTCACCACAGAACAGGTGCAGGTGTATTTATAAATGCTCCTGTCCACCTTTTTGTGGAAAAAAACAGGTCAAGCAAATAGTCAAATTAGCTGAAACAGGGCAGGGTGCACATCTTTACTCACTTTTTTGGATTATGATCAATCTGATGGCAAACAGGTCTCAGTTTTGACTTTCTGACACACTCAGCCTCTTCACATGGTCACCTCTGGGTCAAAACTTTCTGGCACAAAGACAGGTTTTGCCTCAGACCCCTTTTGCAAATTCGTCCCTGCCAGTTTTCATCCATCACCTCCCTGGATAAAGGCCTGTAGAACAAAGAGCAACAAGAATAACTTAGGTCTGGAGACACACAGCATCCATTACATTTGTTAGCTATACCTCAGTGGAAATCCTCCCTTGATACTTGGCCACTCAATAAAGCTGTTCCTGGTGATCAGGCTTTGTCAATCTGGCTGCTCAATCCTGCTGCCTTTTTGTGTGAATCCATGCACAGACATCTGCAGGCAGTTCCTGCCAGGCTGAAATTCCAGGTAACTTTTATGGCTGTGACTTAGAGAAACCCAGGCCTTTCTCATGTCCCTGACCTTAATAGTTTCCATCTTAAGTGTCCTAATTTTTTTCAAGTCTACCCTTGCAAAAATTAGCATACTAACTTCCATTTGGACTCTCTTGGATTTAAATGGAATTGACATGTTTCCCAATCCAAAGTTAATTTCCAAGAGCAGGAAACAATCTCTGTCTATTCAAACCTTCTCCAGGACTTAGTGAAAACATCATCCACTTCTGGTGAAGCTGGAGATGATCTCCAGCATGAGTTAGTTGATCCGGTTTACCAGGAGCTGCTCAAGCCAAACCAGTTTGCTGTAAGCATCATGGAATCACTGCTACCACGACAACAATCAGGGAATGCTGCTGGTCTGTTTGGATGTGCCGTTCTCTTGGCTTCCCAGTGACAAAGGAGGAGCAAAGAGAAGCACAGAGCAGACTGCTCGTGGATGGTGCATTATGTGGAGAGGCCCCATGCCTTGGGGTCATCCTACTCACCCAGCACAGAAAGGACACACAACAATTATTTTGCCTCGCTTCACTCAGGCACCTGCCCAGCTTCTTACCTGGAAAATCCTAGTTCAGCACGTCCAAGGCCAACTGGAAGCACAGGACATGTGAACAGAGACTGAAACCACAGGGCTGGGTCCCATTTCTTTTCCAATTGTCAGTTATTCCACCTCTAGCCTCTGCCCTGCAGGGAGGTTGGGAGTCCAGCTCCCCACTCAGCCCTTTGCCAAACGCCTGCTCACCCAGATAAAATTCCACAAGTCATCCAGTAAAACAGGGGTAATCCATAAAAATAACAGTCCATAACATAAACCTTCCTCTCAAGAGCTTGCAATTCTAGCTAGAAATCCCCAGAGACATGCAGGTGGCAGAAGGGACTGAAAATAGCTCTTCTGTCATCATATCCAGACCAAGGGACTGTACACACACGTGTAGATTTAGCAACCGAAATCCAGATATGCTGAGCACCAGCAGCCCGGGAAAACCACCAAAGTGAACAGAAAGACACAGATATAATTCTGCTCAGTCTCTGCCGTGACATTTGAACATACTCTCCTTGCATTTTCTCAGTGCCATATTTTTATTAGTGCAGCTTGGCAAAACAGATCAGAGCCAGCCTCCCTTGCATGTGCTCTATCCTGGTGCTGGCATCCTCCCTTCTTGTATAATTCTAGCAAAGTTCTTACAGAAAAGGGTGACTGAAACAAACAGTACTTTAGACAGACATCCCTACCAGCCCAGGTGAGCCAGGTTTATTTTTTACCTTCTGCCAAAAATGGGGCACAGGGAACATCTTGCCCTGTCTCAGAGAGAGGACTGCATAAAAGCGTTAGCAATGCTTTCTGGGATGGGGAAAGAAAACACCCCCACATTTGAAACACCCCCAAATTTTTTCTCTGCTGAGAACACAAGGTTTGCAAAGAACTGTGGCAGAACCCAAAGCCCTGCAAGGAGCTGGGCTGTGACCCATCGTCCCCACCACGTCCCACGCTCCCCTTGCACGAGTGCTGCTGATGTAACCTGAAGGGTCATTGCATCATGCAGCTGCAGGACGAGGGGTTTGTGCTTGGGGGAAAACCTCAGGGCACACAACCAGGGGGCTTGGAACAGTTCTGGCCTTCGGGACCCAGCCAGCAGGGCCCGGAAAAAGCAAAGACAGGAACCAGGATGCCTGGCAGCATTGCTGAAAGAGTTCAGCCTCCTGAAGAATCCTGGCAAGAGCGACCAGGCCCTTGCTAGGCCTGGGATTCCTTTAGAAAGCAGCTTTTTCTGTGCAAGACACATGTGAATGCTACAGAGACAGCTCTGGCCGTTATAGGCTACATCGCAACATTCGCTCTTCAGAAGTTACACAAATGATCCCAAATCTGGGACCAAAAAAAAAAGTCCCAGGCCCTCGCCAGCACTGCCCTTTTCCATCAGGAAAACTCTGCATGCCCAATATCCCAGGGTTTCCCTGAGACCTGACTCAGGATGTCTCACAAACCACAAATCCTGTGGAATCCCCTTTCCATTCAGGAGAAAATGAACTCCTCAATGCAGGAGCTGCAGTTGCTGTACCTCTTTCACCCCTGCCCTGTCACCTTTCCTGCTTTGACTGCAGGCTCTCTGGGGGCAGGTCCAGCCCTTAATTCAGGTTTGCACACAGTTGGTCCAAACAGGATTCTAGTTTTGAAGTCTGAAGTGGGTTTTTAATAGGACTCAAGGGATTTTTAAGTCTGATTTGTCCAAATTAGGAGCCAGAGCTGTAGGCCTTGGACTTTTGTATCTTCCACCAGCCCTGGTGGCAAGTTGCCCCTTAAGGGCTTGAGTGGTTTTGCACCTCCTCGTACTCAAGCAGCTCTGTTGCCTGTTGGTGAAGAACAGAAAAAATCACAATAAAAATGCAACCCCCTGCTCCCTTCCCCTCCGAAAACCAGAGGTCTTGGTGCATTAGCACACCTGGTTTCAGTCCCCAGCCACATTTTCCAGTGTTGGCTGGGCTGTTTATTTTAGGAAACCAATTTGCACACGCCCTTATAGGCAGAGTCAGGCTCTCCACTCCCATTCTTCAAAAGAAGGGAAGGCAAGATGAAGAGCTCTTTGTTGCTGTGCGTGGCCTTGGCTGTCTCCTTGGGGATCATCCACGTGGCAGGTAGGTGAGCGACGAAGAGATGGAAAACTGGGATTAAGACATCAGTGGCAGGTTCTGTGTAATTTGCCCTGAATTATTCTAACAGTCAGAGGTCAAACCTCAAAGCCCACTCAAGCAGCTGGGCTTCAATAGTGCTTGGACACCTCAGGGTGTATCTGCATCAGAGCTGTGTGCTTTTAATTGCTGCCTGGAGGATAAAGTGAGGACTAGCTCCAAATTTAAGACTTGATAATTAGCCATTGTTTATCAGGTTTCTGAAGCAATAATCTGCAAACGTGCATGCTTGCTTTTCTGCAGTCCTAGGGAGCTTGAAGACTCTTACCTGCTAGATCTAGAGGCTTGCAAAATCTTCTGGTAATCCTGTCATGTGGCTGCAGCCAATTTGTTCTAATTAAACTGTAGCTTATCATGTAACTCCAATGAATTTCTTGGAAACTCTTGATTTCAACTGAGCTCAGCCTGTCCTCCCAGCACACTCCTCAGTGTGGGTCTCAGGTGCCTACACAGTCTGAATCCATGCTGCTGCACTGCAGGATCCAGTCAGTGCTCAGGGATAACCTCCAACAGCACAGACAGCTGCATCCCTGCATTTCCTGCAGCTTTTGGAAGAGGGCATCTCACTGCTTGCCCCAGGCAGTTCTGTTGGGCTTCACAGTGTATCACAGGACAATGCAACACTGTAGGATAAGAATTTTGTCCAGAACACGGCCACGTAAGTATTGAGGAGGGAGGGAACAGCTTAGGGCAGCAGTTCAGGCACCAGGAAATCCAACCTGAAGGCATTTAGAACAGCATTAGCAAATTTTGCATTTAAATACCTTCTCCCCAAGGGGACCTTACTGGGTGACACATGGAGATACTGCTGATAAAATCACTTTTTTTGAGCTTTGTAATCTTAAATGAAAAATTGATGGAGCACCAGTAACTTTAACAGTAAAGCCAAGAGCATAACACAAGGAATTAAATCAGGGCAGTATTTTTAGTGCAGTCAGAAAAACCTGCATATGCATAAGATTGTGTTAATCTAATTTTAGAATTAAAGCCTGCTCGGAGAGGTTTTGGGACAACTCAGAAGCCAATAGGATCTGACTTGAACATTGGCTTTGGATTCAGGGTTGGGAAAGAACTGCACACAATGTTATGTGCAATGCAGCACAGACAGCAGAGGAAGAGCTGGGTGATGGACAAGAAACCAGAGACTTCCCTCGAGCCAAAAGAAAGGCCAAGACAAGGAGCCAGGGACTAGAGAGGCTTTTCTGGGAGGCTTCTGCATCAGAGGGAAGAGCTCATGTGGAATGATGAGTTGGCAGAAAAGAAGCTTGGAGAACAAGCTAGGGAAGTGATTTCCTTCCCAAGCTAGAAACTCCACAGAGAATCCTACCCAGCAGGTACACTGCTGCCAAAGGCCACAGAAACAGCGCTTGTCACCAGCAGGCCAATTCCAGGGTCACCCAGGCATCATTGCACACAATACTGGTACCTTTTTCACCTTGTTATGGGGCCTGTAACAATCTCAGAAAACCTGG
Organism: Dryoscopus gambensis; assembly: GCA_013389985.1. NCBI lineage: Eukaryota > Metazoa > Chordata > Aves > Passeriformes > Malaconotidae > Dryoscopus > Dryoscopus gambensis. Next base: position 242,876 of record WEIT01011397.1, read on the forward strand.
AATGGAAGCAGATGATACCAGGATATTATAGCGGAAGGAGGGACCAAAGCTTTTAAGTCCAAGTGACTGCAAAATCCTTTATAGACATGATTAACACAGAAGTTTTCAGCCTGTTTCTTCTTTCTCTCTATGATTAAACCAAGGGACAAGCAGAGCAGGCAAGTCCCCAGAACTGAGACCCATCTGAGCCCAATACAAACTGTCCCCATATGACAAAAATCACTGGGTCTCGTATTCTAAGCAGGCTGAAGGTGCTGTAGCAAGAATGATGCTGCACAGTGATGGCTGTGAGCTTGATTTCAGCAGCATTTAGAAATACAGAGGGATGTAAAAACAGCACATAAAAGCAAGGCTGGCTTGTTATGGAAGAAGAGACCAGAGGGTCTGGGTTGGGGAAAAAAAAAACCAGCAAAGAATGAACTATTTCAAATCCATCTACTCACAGTAAGGTAGCATTGCATCAGGAAAATCCCAAAGGCCTCTGAGTGACACCTGGCATGTTTTAGCCTGCTTTGACTGAGTTTCATATCGAGTAGCATGCCAGAAGCAGCAGTTTGGAGAGGTAAATCATGACTGAAGTTTTCCCTACAAACCACAAGTTTCATCAGGGCCACCTGCGTTTCCCTGCCGGGTCAGGGGACTGCCTCCTTGCTGGGTCCTGCTGTGCTTTTTGGCCTCTGTTCCCCCAGGAACCTGAAGGCAAACTGACACCTGCCACATTGGCAAGGTCAGAGACATCTATTTAGAGGTCAGATCCCACCCGGGGTTTGGACTGCTGGAGTAATCTCAGTGCATAACAGAGGAATTGCATAACCAATTCCTGGTAAAAGAGCACTTCAGTCACCACGTGTGGCTAAAAGTCCCATTTTACAAGCAATTCCTGCATGTTGGTCCCTCACCAACCACAGTGTCTGGGTTCCTAACCTTGTCCTTCCCAGTCGCACCACCTCCACACACAGCAGCACACTGAAACTGAACTCGTCTCTGCTGAACTCATCTCTGCTAAGAGACTCGCTTGTACCTGCTGCAACCTGGACTTCAATCAATCCTGGCAATCAATGGTGCATTCCTGGAGAGCTGCACTGGTAGATTTCTGCTAGAGCAGCTTTCAAGGATTGTGTTCTTGATTCTGGGATTGTATATCCTGTGCTTGCAGGTTATCCAGTGAGCCCCAACAATGAGGAGTATGTGCTGGTCAATAATAAGTGTCAGTGTGTAACAGTGACCTCAAAGTTTGTCCCCTCCAAAGAAAATCCTGATGAAGAAGTCCTGGAAAGAAACATCCGCATCATGTAAGTGGCAGCCAAGTATTTCATGGAGATGGTGAGCAGGGGGTGCAGTGTTATATGAGTTTTCTTTGCACTGGTTCTTACGTCCCTGCACTGATAAGCGAACAGCTTGTCCCGTGGGCTGCTTTCTGTGGTATCCTGAGTATTTGCCTTTGCTTAGTGCTTTCCTACCTCACACAAACCTCTCTGGTGTTTGTCCCTTTGGATACAAAAAGCACCTGCATGTTTTAAGCAGCCCAGTAGTAACTTCACAAAATAGGCTGGGGAGGTAGAGCATGAACTGTCAAAAGTTGATCTAACCTGAAGCCAGATTGGGCCCATGACACTGGATTGACTTCCTGACCTGACAGAAAGCCTGGGAAAACAGTTAATGCCTAACCTATCAGTTTAGGCCTAAACTGAGAAACTATCACTTAAAGCCTAAACTATGTGTTGTCCATGAGACAGAGCTCAGTTCAAGAGTAGGCCTTTGTCCTGTCCTCTCCACTCACACAAACTAACCGAAGAGTGTGTCTCTGGGACACAAGGACCAGCTTCAGGCCCAGAGCTGCACTGGTAGAGCTCACAGCAGGAGAACCACCAATTAAACATCACTGTCCATCAGTCTCAAGCATCTGCCAGCTCAGAGTTTAACAAATGTTAACTCTATCAGCCCTGTCCCCTTGCAAGTGGCACTTACATCAATTGCTACAGTTCTTTTGGGGAGGGTTGTTGCCTTTGAGGGTGCAGAAGACCAAGATCTCCTGTTCCTGGGATCTAATTTGGAGAAGGGTCAGAATGAAAATAACCTGAAGAAGATGATGAGAGTTTAGAATAGAATTGCTCACAATAGAGCAGACTGTTTTATAAGCAGCTTTCATGAGAGTGATTCTCTTCCCGCCTTTGCAGAGTCCCCTTGAAGGCTCGGGAGAACATCTCTGACCCCTTGTCCCCTCTCAGGACCACTTTTGTCTACCGCTTGAGTGAACTGTAAGTAGTTTTATTTCCTAACTTCACAAGACTTAACCCGCAGCAGCTCTAAAAGATGCTTGAGGGCCAGATGTTCCCCTGGAACACCTAGAAAGGGCACAGCATTCTCCTGGCTCTACCTGCAGATGAGCAAGAAAGATTTGGGGTTCAGCAGGGACATCTTTTCATCTAACTCCACACACTTGTTCTATTTTCCATCTCTTCCAGCTGCAAAAATTGTGACCCGATAGAAATCGAGCTGGGTGGGGCGATCCACCAGGCCCAGCAGGGCAACTCCTGCGAGGAAGCGCAGACCTGCTACACCTACGACAGGAACCAGTGCTACAGCTCCCCAGTGCCGCTCCTGTACCGCGGGGAGGAGAGGCAGGTTCCCGCAGCTCTGACGCCGGCCTCCTGCTTCGCCGAGTAGCTCGGCTCTCTGCCGCGCCCGAGCCTCGGTGCCCCTCGTTCCTCTCCTGAATGTACGTACAGCACCACAGTACCGGGATGACAGCACCCAAATGCCGACTCCTACAGTAAGCCAACTTGTCTCTTCCCGTTTCCAACCTCAGACTCGTGCCATCTCCCCAGAGCAGCTCCCGGTTGGCAAACTCACTTCTCATGTCCCTGGCACGTACCTGCGATGCCATTTTGTGTCTCAGACCATATAGACCAGAACCCCAGCAGATATAAGGCAGTCATTCAGTTGAAGTCAAGAGAACTACACTGATTTACAGCTCTGGGGAACCTTTTCAGTCTCCTGTGTGTCCCCCCCAGCAAGGCTGCCACAGACATCAGCAGCAGTGTCTGTGCCCTTTCCTCCCTGAGCAATCTGAAGCAACCTCTGCACAATCTTCATAACAGGCCTTTGATGACTTTAGCAGCATTTATGCCCTTAGAAGACAGTCATAAAACCATATTTGAGAGAAAAGATGAGGGACCCTTCTAGCACTCGGGCATCTGCAAGCTTCCAGTTCTCACAGATTCAGAGAAGATCAAAAGATGCCGCTACCCTGAAGTGTTTTGCAAAGTTGCCAAGCCCTCAGCTGTGCCAGGAATACTCAACTCTTCTGGGAGATGTTGGGCATTTCACTTTCTCCACTGCTTTACTGACACTGCTGCCTTCTTCCACCCCTGCTTCTGGCTCAAGTGGTGGAAAAAAAAAATCAAGTTGGCTCAAATTTCTTTTCTTGTTGCTCATTTTGCGTTTAAAACCTCAAAAAATTCTATGAAGAGGACATCAAATGCTAAAGCAGGACCCTAGTTCAGGGTTCAGAATTGGAGTAATGAAACAGCAAAAACCTTATTCCCATAATTGTAGTTTTGTTAGTGAAACATTCAATAAACTTTTTTCTGCATCAGTCTGTGTGTTCTAGTCCAATTCAATAGGAAGGCATAAAAAGAAGCCAAACCTATAATCATATTCTTTTCTCTTTCACAGTGAATCAAACTCTCCCTAAATAACTGCTTGTATTTACAGGCAAAGCCTCCCAAAATACCAGAACAGAAATATTTCCATGCACTTGCAGAACCTCTGACAGATTGAGGCTGAACTGGTTTATCATTTTAGGATCAGCTCTGCACCACTGAGCTGCTGTGAGGCCCTGGGAATCAGTGCAGGGTCAGAGTCTCAAAATCCAAATGTCACCTACATTAACTCTTGAAACTGCAATCCACAGAGCAGAAGTTTTCATCACCTCTGAATAAAGTACTTCTCAGACAGGTGATCTGGGGGATATTCTTTCACGTGTGTCTGTCCTAAAGAAAAAATCTTGTGGGGACAAATTTTGAAGAACAAAGGGGCAAAAAAGCATTGACACAAATTATTCTGATGTTATGTCAGAGTTATGAAAATTGAACTTTTAAGACTACCATTTTCCCCCTCCGTCATGCAAAAATAAACCAATTCAAATAAATGCCAAGAGCAAAGAGCCTCTTGGCAGACTAAATATTGCAGTGGGCACATATAACTCACCAAAATTTGTCTCAAAGACATTTTTAAATCTTTTCATCTTCAACATCCCGGTGTTCCCCAACCCCAGAATGCTGCAATGTTATAAGTTACTAGCTTACAGCTATGAAGTAAACTCTGAGAGGCAGAAATTAGAGTTCTTTTCCATGTCACCTCTTTAATCCTCATAAGACATGAAAAGGTACTAATTCAAAACCAGTATTTTGGGTGTAATTAAGCAGCCTTTGGAAAGCCAGTTTGTCATTTCAAACGACCTTTGCTATTCAGTTACTACTAAGCACATGCTGGGTTTGACCTTTAAAAAATTATTTGCAACAAGTTCCTCCCCTCAGAGGAAGAAACATTTGTGTTTCAGGCAAAGGAATGCCGCAGCAAGCAAAGCTGAGGCTGAAAGTCCTGTGGCTGCACACAAACACCTCACATCAGCACCATCAGCTGGACTGTTCTTCTCCCCCTGGAGCTGCAAGTGACTGTGCAATTTCTCAAGCCATTCCTGTAACACCTCCCTGTTCCCTTGAACAAAACAACACAGTTCCTATGTCTCGAGTCTGCAAATAATTTATGAGTTGTGACCCAGAAATAAATACGTCTGTTGGACTTAGAGACTTGACTTTTTTTTTGAAGGAAAAGAACATTGACCCTGTTCTCAATTATAAAGTTACAAGTATTAAGTCCAGCAAGACAAATTCCCTACAGCAATTAAGGGCCAGGAATTGACATAGAGTTTAACTGAAATGTTGGCAATCAAATACATTAAATGTGTTCAAGTAAAACCTCCTGGACATTGTACAAACTCGAACTCTACAGCTTTTGATGGGATATAAAGCCACAGGCTGATTGCAGCAAGGGCAAAAGAGGGCTGAGAGCTGCCTATCTCCAAATTCCCAAACTAGTATCAAGTGCAATTCTACCCCATCCAGGAACTCTGCAGCCCCAAACACTGCTTAATTCACTGAAAAAAATAAGAAATACAGCACAGAGATACATCTTAGTGCTCTAACAGCAACTTCAGTAACAGCTCCCACTTTTTTTCGTTTCTAATGGAGCCTAACTGACCTTAAAAACAAAACCCCTTCTTTCAAGTTTGAGTGTTTTGGTTCTCTGTTTTGCTTCTTTTAGGACATGCTTAACCCACATATTAACTATGTGACAAAGGGCAAACGTTCCAACATACAGTCCTACAAGAAGTCCCCACAATAGGTAATCATTCCATACTGGAAAACAATTAATTTAAAATGAAGGAAAACCCCCTAACTTTCCCCTTATAATCCCAGCAACAGACACACTCATGTTTAGAAGCTTTGAATAGAAACCAAAAAAGATGCCTTACAGAAGAAAAACAGCTCTTCTTTTTTAATTAAATAAAACATTTAACCCCCCCCCGTCAGCTTCTTAACCTCAAAAAAGAAAAATTGAAGCCTAAGAAACGCACAGGGACCTCAGAAAATCATGCAAGCAAAAAAATTGCCATTAACTCCATACCCCAACCAACAATACTTTTTATGTGCGCCTTGCTTAACATGCTACTTAAGCAAAAATACAGAAAATGTGCTACTTACATTACAAAGCACCATAAAAAATCAAGCTAACAGTTTTTTTCTTTAATGTTGGGAATTAGGCTTACCAACACAACCCCACCATTCCCAAAGAAGAAGCAGCTGGTCTTTTCCAGGTGAATTTAAGCATTCCTGGCCTAATTAGCACATGGAAATCAGACCAATCAGTGTGCAGGAGACAACAGGCTTGGGGTATAAATGCTCACAACGGGGCCCAAGTAGCTTTTCTGGGGAAGCAATAAAGATTGTAGTAAGATAAGTTTTGGGTTGGTTATTTAATGGAAGTAATTTGTTTGCTTTTGGCTTTTTTTTAATGCTGCTTAAAAGTCGGTTTAATTCTAGATGCTAATTCTGTAAGCCCTTTTAGTGCAGGTATTCAATGCTAATTTTCAAAGTGATTTAATTTTTTGTGATTTCCTAAGTAAAAGCTTTGATTAAAGGCCTGTAGGGTTGGATTTTCTTCATTAAAGGCACTATAAGGAATAGTTTATTATGTGCTAGTTGCTTAAAAATGGACATTTTAATATTAAATGAGTAAAAATTGTTAGGAAAGATGACTTCTATTTGTGTGTAATGAAACCGGATTGGTTTGTTTGTCTAACCTTGTTAATAGCCTTTGTAAAAATCAAAGGAATAGTTTTCTATTCTCTTCTTCTATGAAGGTAATAAATATTTAGTGGTTTGTTCTTGAGTATGGATAAGGCTGTTTTGCTCCATGCCTTTCTTAAGCTGTGTGGCTCCTTCTCACTTTAACTGCAAATTATGTTACCAAAGTTATGCTTTGGTCAGTCAGTGACTTAATTGCGTTGGAGCAGTTTAGTGGGAAGCTTAGCTCTCTTGCTGATGGGTTGAAAAAGGCTTGTGTAGTGGTATTCTGGTTTTGCAAACCTTTGAGATATGGATGGACCACTGAGGGTGCTGGAATCAAGTGAGTTCCTTGGCTGGGTCGTTTAAGAGCTGTGCTGGGGTGTTTGTTAAAGTAAAATGGCTGAAAGCAGAGGCTAAGCAGGGCCGGATGCTAATGAACCAAATTAATACCTGTTAAAGGTATTCAATGTTTGCTTAACTCGTTTGGTGATGGAGGGCTTGCTTTTGTTCTGTGCATTAGGTAACAGGTTTTTCTCTTACCTTTGCAGTCCTTTTGCTCTCCAAGTGATGCTAAAGCTGTATTTCTGTGAGCTGTAGAGGTATGTAGGAGAGGATGTGCTCTTCTTGCTTTAATAGCTACAGGAAAGCCCAAACTCGCCAGAGGTGGTATATTCACGTTGCCCCTGGCAACCACTTGCAGGTGTGTGCTTAGGTGGTTGCAGCTGGCTGTGAGATTCTTACCGACACAGTGAAAAGCCTTTCAGTGAGAGAAATGCTGCTGGCTTAAATGGCAAGTTATATTAATGGTTTTGGACTGCGCCACGTTTAAGCCTTGATGTTGTTCTGATACACCTTGTGGCTGTATGTAAGAGCACTTATTGGACAGGAATTACTTACTACTGTTTGCTAAGTAAGCTGTATTAAGGAACAAAATTTCTTTCTACAAGGTACATAAGCAATTGCGTAAAGGAAATATAAACTATGCAAATGAAAGCATCACCTTTCGATTATCATGATTAAAAGCTAAACTTAAAATGAGACTAGAGTCAACCTCTTCCTTCTTGATGAGTCCCTTCTAATGCTGACCACTTCTGTAGTGATTATTAGAGATGTACTGTGAAGAATCTTGCCTCCAAGCAGCTGGGATGGGAGGAGAAGGAGAGGTGATAGCTCCCTGGTGTGAAAAACGAGGTTCACTTTCCTGTGAGGATTTAAAAGTTTTAATAAAAAGACAATGAGAGACATGAACAATAAAGCAAAAGTTACAGCGCTGGGTACTCTTGGCTCCCAGCCAAGAGCACACCTGAGACCTGGGGTAGTCTCTTTTTTATACAGTTCTTACTGTCTATTCTTTATGCATATTCCAACTTTTCTAGGAACAGTTTTGCATGGCCACTCCTTGGGTCCGCCTTTTTAGAGCATGCGCATTTCCTGGCCTTGCGGTTTTATTTCTTCTGATTTTTGGGCTTGGGTCCCTTAATTCTTCAGACAGTGAGGGTTGATAACAGCTTCGAGTTTCTTCATACTTCACACATAGTGCTGATAACAGGGTTCGGGCCTCTTCGTCCTTTACGAAGAGAACTGGTAGTAGTCTTGGCCTCTTCGTCTTTTACGAAGAGAACGGATAATAGCTCTGGGCCTCTCTTGTTCTTCACACAGGGTGTTGATAAGAG
>WEIT01011397.1:251774-265612 GCA_013389985.1 Dryoscopus gambensis
CGGGCCAAGATGGCGGCGGGCAGCTGAGCGTTCGCGTGGTGTGGTGCCGGTGCCCGCAGCCATGTCGGGCCGCCAGGGCAACAAGCTGCCCAGCAACCTGCCCCAGCTGCAGAACCTCATCAAGCGCGACCCCACCTCCTACACCGAGGAGGTGCGGACGGGGGTGGGGGGTGTGATCGGGCAGGCTGGGCTGGGCTGCGGGCTGGTGTTGCTCATCTGCCGCTGTTCCCTGTGTGCGCAGTTCCTGCAGCAGTACCACCACTACCAGTCCCATGTGGAGATCTTCACCTTCCAGCCGGACAAGCCCAGTAAGGAGCTGGCCGAGCTGCTCATGTTCCTGGCGCAGGTGAGCCTCCGGCCCCGAGCCAGCCGCTGTGGCAGCCTGTGCGTGGTACCGGCTGCAGTGATTATTACTGCTATACAAACAATTCAACTTTACTGCTTGCGTACGCCTCGCGAGGCCTGTGAGGTAACTCCAGGTGTGCTCTAGAGCGTTCTCTTGCCCTGTCCGTTCCAGGTTGCCCACTGCTACCCCGAGCACATGGGCAGCTTCCCGCAGCAGCTGAAGGAGCTGCTGTCCTACCACCACACGGTCCTGGACCCCGACCTGCGCATGGTGAGTCCCGCGGCCTGGGCTCGCTCTGCCCTTTGTGTGAGCTGAGAGCTTGTGGTTTGCTTGACGATAAAGAGAGGAGCTGGAGAGGAATGTGGAATTTGGGTTCTCTTCCAGACCTTCTGTAAGGCTCTGATCCTGCTGAGGAACAAGAATCTAATAAATCCCACAAGTCTGCTGGAGCTCTTCTTTCAGCTGCTGCGGTGTCACGATAAACTGCTACGAAAGGTGAGGCGTGCTGACAAAAGTCTTCATTGCCAGTAGGTTTTGACCAACTTGCCCGAGGTAGTGCCAGAATGTTGTCTGCAGCTGTTCTCTGCTTGGTTATGAAATGACAGTTTAAAATAGCTGTTTCAGCAGTCAGTGCTGGAGGCAGGGCTGTAGCTGTACGTTGGAACAATAACTGAGTTCTGCTGCTGTGAACACCTTGCTGTTGCAGGTTGTAGGCTTGTCCTGTTTGGGATTCAGCTGCTTGGGTGTGTCTGTGACAAACCTGGCTGTCAGAACAGGCCTGAGTGAAGCAGGGGTAGGATTTAAAGGAGTATTTGCTGCTGTTTATTGTCCTGCCTTGCTGTACTGTAAATTCAGTATGATTTTCAAATACGTGAGTCTTCGCAGGAGAATTTCCTGTTCCTTTTGCGGCTGTCACTCAAGTGATGTTCTCAGTACGTCTGGGTCTCGTGTCAGTGCTTGGGCACAGTGGTGTCTGTGTGTGTGTTACTCCCTGTCGTGTCTCTGCTTGCAGACCTTGTACACTCACATTGTGACGGATATCAAGAATGTCAACGCGAAACACAAGAACAACAAAGTGAACACTGTAAGTGCCTTGGCTTTCATTTGTACTTTGACTTGACTGTACTTTCATCTGACTTTGACCTGCTATTGTGGAAGACCTCTAAAACCATATTTTTAACTTCTGTTTTAGGCACTGCAGAACTTCATGTACACAATGTTGAGAGACAGCAATCCCACTGCTGCCAAGATATCTCTGGATGTGATGATAGAGCTTTACAGAAGGAATATTTGGTGGGTCTGGCAGGCTTGTGTTGATTTGCCATTTATTGTGGGGCACATGGGCATCGTTTGTGGTGCGTAGTCTAAAACATAATGCAGGGGACAGTGACTGAAATAGATTTCTTAATTGTAGCCCGATGTGGTTGTAACTTGTGCCAAGGAATTTAGCTGAGAAGAAATACTGTTTTGTGTGAAATGAGTTGCTTAAATTAAATACTTGGTGAGAACTAATTTTCCGAGAATAATGTGAAATTGCCAGACTTGAAATAAAAGATGTGGTTTGTTTTATTCCAGGAATGATGCCAAAACAGTCAATGTCATCACAACTGCCTGCTTTTCCAAAGTGACCAAGGTGAGAACAGAAATCACTTGATACACTGGATGTTATCTTTTACTTGAAACACTGGGCTACCTTTTTCGTGTGGATGTAACTTAATCTGTTGTTATTGTAAACAAACTTGACTGATTTGTCTGTTGGTTGCTTAATGTTCAAAATACTACTTGTTGGAGGAGGTGGAGCTTGGCAGCTTGTTTTGTAACAAGTGCGGGCTGGTGTGGGGAGTGTGGATACACTTTTCAGTGCTATTCAGGAAAGACTGTCAGGATATCACCTCCTTAATAGCAGCACTGTGAGCCTTTGATTAAATGAGGAGAGCAGCTGTCCTGCCTGGGGCCTGACTGAATACTGATCCTTTTGTGTTGGCTCTGGAGCCTTTAAAAACTTGTGCTATGGCTTGAGACAAGTTTTTACCCTGGGTCGGTCCAAAAGTGGTTTCATTCAGTAAAAACCAAGCAAAATGAAAAACCTAACCAGCAAAACCATCTGAATTAATGCAAGTTTAGGGTTCTGAGCATCATCTTGGCTCAGTGTAGGGCCTCCTGACAATGTTGGCATGGAGCAGCTAGATTGAAATGTTTTTGCAGAATGATAAAAAGACAATTGGCATCTTTGAATTTGCTCCAGGCATTGTAGGAGCTCAAATGCTCTTTGGCTCTGAGTGCCTCTGAGTGATGATGGACAACTAAAATTGTCTGGGTCTGTAAAACACTTGTGGCTTTCAGGCTGTGGCTTGGTTTGTTTTCTGATCAGATCCATGCCTATAAAAAAACTGGCTAAGTCTGCACAGCTTCAGGTGTGCATGTAGGGTGACTCTAAATTCTTCCTGCTTGTCCCACGTGAACTCACTTTACTTTTCAGGTGTTAGTTGCTAGTTTGAAGTTCTTCCTTGGGAAAGATGAAGATGAGAAACAAGACAGCGAGTCAGAGTCTGAGGTGGGTGTTGTGACCAGATATTCCCTTCTCTGTTCTTCAGACCCTTTATTAGTTTTGTCATCTTGGTGACTCTGGCTCTGCCAGTCTGTCTATCTCTGTGCTACTGTCCTGTCTGATTTTCTCCAGATGTTTCTGTGCTTCACAAACAGTTTCAGTGTCTGACAGCTGGCCCCAAGCGATGGCAGGATGTCTTTGCTGTGTGTTAAAAGATAAACACTACGAGCTCCTTTGCTTTTCTATTTAAATGCTGGTACTTATGTGTTCTGACACTTAGGAAGGGGGAGGCCTTTCAGAGTATGTGGTCTTGAGAAACATTGGTAGTTTGTTGCTCTGACTGCCATTTGAAGCTTGGGTTACCTGAGTGTTGTGTTCCTTCCCCAAGGATGATGGCCCCACAGCCAGAGATCTGATGATGCGCTATGCAACCAACAAGAAAACCACCAAGCGCAAGAAGAAACTGGAGAAGGCCATGAAGGTCCTCAAGGTGAGGAGAGGCATGTCTGACTTCCCATCATCTTGGCTTAATCCTTCTGGTACTGAAGTCTTGTTGTTGCCCAGCTTGTTTAGCTACAGGTGGCAGATAATCCTGTGGGGTTGAAAACAGGGATAGTTTTTAAAATCCAGGGCTAGCTTTTAAAGTGTTTTTGAAGAGGCAGCAGTCTTTTGACAGCGACCTTGAAACTGAAGCACTTTACTCATAGGAAAACAAAAATGTCTGTTACTCTTGATTCCATGCAGAAGCAGAAAAAGAAGAGCAAACCAGAGGTGTTCAACTTCTCTGCCATTCACTTGATTCATGATCCCCAAGGTGAGTGTGCAGTGAATTCTGAGTGCAATTTGTCTTAATCCCACATAGGGAAGCTTGGACACAGCTCTGCCAGGAGAACCCAAGTGACAAGTAGGTGCAGATGGGACACTTGGGATGTGTTTTTACTCCAGGTTTCACTGCACTTGGAGAGATTAGTCCTGTTGTGCTTGTTGTAGTGGAGCACATGTGGGCAGTGAGACAAGGAAGGAAGAATATTGCATCACCTGCTTTGGTGATCTGCTCTGCAGATCAGAACATGGCTCTCTGCCTTCCTTGTATGTGTGAAGGCAGTAAGGGTGTGAGCACAGAGCAGCTGATCTACTATAACTGCTCTGGCTTAGCCCCTGCAAAAATGTACTTGCCTAACAGCACTTGATTTGGTCTCTATCTGTTCTAGTGACCCTCTGGGCATTTCGTTTTCTCGGGTCAACACAAAATTTATCTAAAAATTTAGTTTTCAGTGCTGACCCTGTGCTTATGATGTTGGCACATGTCTGCCAGTTCTGTCTGCTGAACCTGTGCACAGCAGGCCTTTTAGGCATAAGAGAAGTAAAATAACTCGTTGGAATAAGTGGTTTAATCACCTTTAATTTCTTCTGTGAAAGAGCACTGGGGCTTAGAAACAAGAAAAAAATCAAACTGCCTATTGTGACCCTGATCCCACTTGAGTTCTGTGTTGTGCTCTTTCAGTCTACTGCAAATCTATTTTGGCTTCTTCTAGACTTTGCTGAGAAACTGCTGAAGCAGCTGGAGAACTGCAAGGAGCGCTTTGAAGTGAAGATGATGCTCATGGACCTAATATCCAGGCTGGTTGGAATACATGAGGTATGTACTCAGATAATTTTATGGTGGTCTGTTGGTAGCTAGCCTGCTGTGGGTGTGGACATGTTCTGGCTTTGTGCCTCAGGAAAATGAGGCTTAATTTTTGTCTGTCCCAAAGGGCACGGGGATGATCAGGGAGTTGCCAGTGGGCCTCATGGAATGGCACCGTGGTAGAGCCTTTCTGTGGTACTGAGTGAGCTCTGATAGAGAAAGGTGTTGGTCTGGAATAGCTGAGCTGTCCCTAGAGAACAGAGGAGAACTTGGTGCTTCCAAGACCTTCCTGGGAAGCTGCTAGTGGTGACCACAGGGTTGTCAGTCAGGTGGTGCTGAACAAGACAGAACCTGGCAGCTGCTGCACTTGGAGCATTTTGTGCAGACTACCCAGTGATAAAACATTTGCACTGGATTAGGTAAAGAGTAATCCAGTCCAAGTTGGGAAGTTTCAGAGGATATAAGGATTTCCGTGGCAAGGACTAGGGGCAGAGAGACTGCAACTGTATTTATCTTGGTACAATTAATTTCTTTGTCCCACAAACATCAAACTCAACATAGGAGACAATACTATGCTGTAAAATCTGAGGCATTTGGAGAGCATGCTATAGAATGAGATGGTTTTACAATGTATCAGCTTGTGAAGGTGATCTCAAGGTCAAAGACAAGAAGATAATATGTTACAATTTGTCTTGCAGCTTTTCCTTTTTAATTTCTACCCCTTTGTTCAGAGGTTCCTTCAGCCCCATCAGAGGGGTAAGTCACTACTCCAGGTACTGCTGATTGCTCATGTCTCATGTACAGGCATTTCATGAAAGGGGCAGTGAAAATAGGCAGGTAGCAGTGGATTGGTGGGAAGCAGGAGTAGTCCCGAGTGTGGACAAGGGAAGTGTAAGTCCCTGACTGCCAGAAGTGCCAAGTGCTTTGGACTTCTGTGGAGGCTGTGTGCACTCAGGGCTCCTTACCTGAGGATTTGAGAAGCTCCAGCAAAGGAGTAAAAGAATCTGAGTCCCTGATCCTGACTAGCTGAGCATGATTGCCTCATGCTGCTTCCTTTTACTGGTTTTTGACTCCAGTTCTGGAGCATTTCCTTTTGCTTTAGCTGGGTATTGCTGCTTGGTAGAGGCCAGAGGAGTTCCTCAGTCTTGGTGGGAGAGGAGAAACAGCTGTCCCAAAGAACTTCAGGCTGAATGGCTTTGGGACTGACCAAGCAGCTTCTGGAGTTTTAAGGGATGTGTTTTTTGGTTGGAGCAAGCTGCACCAATATGTTTTGGCATCTTCCTCCTTTTCTTCCAGAGGTGACAAAGATTCTTCTGTTTGCTGCACAGGCTTCACATCAGCTGGTACCACCTGAGGTCAGTGTTCAGCTGTGTTTGATGTTAAATGGGCAGCAGGCCAGCATGGGAGTGCTGTGTGTGTGTGTGTGTGTGTGTGTCAGGAGGAGGAAAGGGAATTGGTCAGATTGTTTGGAAAAGCTTGTGGTCATTTCAGCTATTTTTGCAGGTTCCAAGGGATTGTTTCATAAAGGGGGGAAAAGAGATGTTTGTTGCATTTTCTGCAAGAAAATTTGTGTTTAGAAAATATTTGTGGGCCTGACTGGCATGTCCTGCTGTGTCTTTCTATGATAAAGATGTCATTAACAGACAAATCCTAAGTGTGTTCAGTTTTTATTAAATATGTTTTCTTTTTTCTTATTTTCAGATTATCCAGTCAGTGTTGATGACCATTGCCAACAACTTCGTCACAGACAAGAATTCTGGGGAGGTCATGACTGTGGGGTAGGTACAGAATTTGTATGACTGATGTCAAACTCCAAATGTGGTAAAATATGTGTTTTTTTTAAACCCCTTGCAACTTATTCCTGTCACTTGTACTATGCTTTCAAGAAGCTGCTTGAGTAAAAAGTTAGGACAGTATCTCAGCTTCAACCTTCTCGTTTTTTGTTGGGAGTAGTTTATGATGGTTTTCTCCTTTTACACCAAATGTTGTATAGATGCTGTATAAGGTTCTTCAAGTTTTCAGGTAATTCAGTCTATAAGTGTCATTTTCTCTTAACTAGTGTTGAGAAAATAATTAATTTTCTATTTTTTAGAATCAATGCAATAAAAGAAATCACTGCGAGATGTCCCTTAGCCATGACTGAAGATCTGCTCCAAGACCTTGTTCAGTACAAGACGCACAAAAATAAAAGTAAATATTATATGGCTATGACTTTAAACTCCTTTTTTTCCCTGTATCATGTGGTCTTCAGTTACAGCCTTCATGGTAGTGCTGTCCTAATTGGTTTTTATGGCCTGAGACTATTTTCAGTGTTTGGGTTACTTCTGTCTCTTTGGAGTGTGCATCCACAGGAGACAAAACAGTCAAGGGTAGTTGCAGCAGGGGGATTGACTGGCAAAAATGAAGCAAGGAAAGGGTTAAGAAGAGTTAGCCCAAAGGAAGTGCTGTGTTCTGTACCAGAGAAATCAGGGGGAGCCATAACCTCAGAGAGGACATGAGTAGGCTGTAAATACTGGTAATCTGCATGGGCTTTTGGTTTGCTCAGAGTTCTGCTTTTTTCCTACTCTCTCATTTTCTGGCAGATGTGATGATGTCTGCAAGAACTCTGATACACCTGTTCCGCTCTCTGAATCCAGAGATGCTGCAGAAGAAGTTGAGGGTAAGTGTTTTGTGTGTGTTGCGTTCATTAAAAACTGATGTGCTCAAAAATGACGAGAATTGGTCTTGGTATCCTCTTGAGAAGGTGGAGTCAAGCTTGTGTTCTTCCTCTGTCTGCTGTTTTTGGACATGGTGTGCTATTATTTCCACATTTCCTTAGTTGAAATTCATCTAACTCATGGTTAGATCATGCTCCTGAAGCTCAACTGTTTTCCAAGATTGATTCAACTTGAGCAATTAAACTCTGCCTCGTGAAATAAGGAATAAGGAAAGGTCCCATGCCCTCCTGTTCCTCCAAATATTTTCTTGGATTGGTGGGCATTAAAATAGCCTATTTAATGTGTGTTTTGTTAATGTACAGGGTAAGCCTACTGAGGCCTCAGTGGAAGCCAGGATTCATGAGTATGGAGAACTGGATGCTAAAGATTACATTCCAGGAGCAGAAGTACTGGAGGTTGAGGATCAAAAGGAAAAGGGAGAAACCCAAGAGGAAGGTTGGCCTTATTTCTTAAGAAAAATTCTGTTTTGGGCATCACTGTCACTAAGATTTTATGTGGATGTGGAACCTGGTGTTTGTGCATTTCACTTCCTCCTGTCTTGTGCCTAGGCTTGCATGTGTCTATCCTCAAGTGAGTGTGGTTTGTCAGCGGGGTTTGGTACTGGGTTGCTTTTTATGATACACACTGAGATGGGGAAGCAGAGGGACAGACAGTACAGCTGTGAACTTTGTGTTCAGCCTCTCCTAAGTAAAACCTCTTGCATATTATAGAACACCAAAATAGTACTTGGATATAATATTTGGCTTAGTTCATTCGCTTCCTGTGTAAATGCTTTACACACCCTGGAACCCCTGCCTGAGTTGGGGAAAAGAGATGGAGATCTTTAAAAGCCAGGCAGACTCTGGCAAATGAAGTCTGAATGCCTTGGAGATGCTGCAGGAGCTGTGCTGGAGGAGTGAATGCCCTGATGGGATGTGCTGTGCTGTGTAGTGATTGCTCTAACATTGTGCTTGGTTGCTGAAACTGGAAACTTCAGCACATCAGCCAGCACAGCAGTGAAGAGCAGTGCTTAGACTGTTGTAACTAACCCAGCTATAAATCACAGTGCTTCTCTTCTTGATTTAGGTGGCTGGGAGCGGGGAACACTGACTGTGAGGAGTGTAGTTAGTGTCTGTAAACTCCTGTGGTGCTTCAGGTTGTCCCAAATGCACTTTGTTTTCAGGATCTTGATCTGGACCTCTTGCACAGAGCTTTGCAGAGCATAGCATGGATCATGTCCCTGGGCAAAATGCAATTAGGAGATGGGTGAAATAAATGCAAGTCAGCAAGAGCAGTTGATCTAAGCATCAGTTATTGCTAGTCCAGGTAGTTGAGTTTGCAGTAAGAGCTCTGTCCTTGTTCCCTGAGCAGATGGCTGGGAAAGCGCTAGCCTGAGTGAGGAGGACAATGAAGATGGAGAATGGATTGATGTGCATCACTCCTCAGATGAGGAGCAGCAGCAACAAGTAGTGAGTTTCAAGCCTCTTCTATGCCAAATACAAGTGAATCTTGTTAATCGTAGGCCAGGTCCTCTTGCTCTTCACCTTGATGTGGCTGTTCTTAAATAGTGACCCAGAGCGAGCTGTCCTGAAGCAGTGAGGCTGAAGTGCTGGTTAGCACTGCTGCTGAAGTACATGTGTTGTTAGGGTGGGAGGGGAGAAGGGGGAGTTCTCTCTCAGGGCTGAATGCTTTCAGACCTGTGATCATCAGCTGAGAGCTTTTCCTCCCAAAATCTGGTGTTCGTCTACTGTATTCAGACCCTGCATGTTGGATATGAAACAAGGAAAAATCCTGACATCTGGCTGTAGCATTTCCCAACAACATTGCTGTTGCATGATGTGTGTTTGGGAGGCAAGGATCGTGGATTGTGGCACAGGGGTGATTTGCAAAGCTGTGAATGATTCTTTTGTACCTTTCTCTTTTCCAAAGGCAGAAAAAGTGAAAAGCATGCCCATGGAGGATCGAAAAGCCAAAGCTGCAGCAGTCAGTACAAGCAGGCTGCTAACTCAGGAAGACTTCAAGAAAATACGCCTTGCCCAGCTTTCCAAAGAACTTAATTCCGCACCTGGCAAAGCTGCCAAGCGGAAATATATTGAAATAGATGATGAAGATGAAGAGGAGGGCAGGTAGGATATGGACGGTTGAGTGCTTTTTCTTACCCATCCTCTAGTGACGCAGCTCTTCACTGCTGCAGGGCACAGAGCTCTGCTGCTCGTCAGTGTTCCCTGATGACAGCTGGCAGCCAGAGCCTAGAACGGCTCCTGGGCTGGGGGTGTGCCCATACCTGGGAGAAAAGACATGGGGAGCCCGTGGAAGGTCGGAGACTTTGACTTGTTCAGGCCAAGAGGCGTGAGAGGGTCTTTTTTGTAGCAGTAGCTGCATGGTTATATCTCCAGTGTTTCTTAAACTTTGTGCAAAAAGCAGGACTTGAAAACTAAAAACGGGTGACTTTTGTAATGGATATCCCACACATGGGGAACAGCCTGAAGGGAACAAGAAGCCTTTTGTCTAAATTCATGGTAGGACAGTGACCTAAGATGGGTGAGAGACAAAGGGTGAAGAGGGCATCTTATTTTCCTTGCCTGATGAAGTTTTGTGTGGTGACATTTTACTGAATTTGTGCGTAGGGGGGAGTTGCTTTCACTCAGAGATATTGAACATCTGCATAAGAAGCCTAAGTCGGACAAAGAGACCAGACTGGCAACTGCAAAGGTGAGGAACTGGCATGTTCTGTGTCCTGTCCTTCTGGGTTTGGGTTTGTCTTGTGCAGGAGGAAATGCTGGGGTTGGCTATCTAAGGTGGATGCCCAGCTGCCACGTGAGTTTTGAGAGATTATTGGTTTGGTTCTTTGCTGTTGCATCTTGGCTGTAACAAATAAACAGCCTCTTTCTGGTCACAGATGGCCAGGAAAATGCAAACAGATAGTTTTCCCTGTGACTTAATCAATACAGCCAGCATGGGAGAAGGCATGTATGGACAGTCATCCTGAACCCAGATTTGTTGTTACTGGCATATAACCTGTTAGCATCAGGCAGGTGATATTGATCGTAGGGGAAGGAAAATGACCCCCTGTTGCTCTATTGCACTGTCTATTCTAGGCTGGAAAAACAGACAGAAAAGAATTTGTAAAAAAGAAAACCAGAATTAACCCATTTGCCAGCTCTTCCAACAAAGAAAAGCAAAAGAACAAGAACTTCATGATGATGAGGTACAGCCATAGTGTCCGGACCAAGAACAAGCGTTCCTTTAGGGAGAAACAGGTAATGTTCCATGCTGGAGATGGATGGGGCAGCGTGAGCTGAAAGTCGTAATACACGTGTGGTGCTGCCTGCCCTCTGGCCTGAGGTGTTGCTGTGGTAACTCAGAGAAAGCCCATGGCTCGGCTTCCCCGAGTCCTGCCCCTACTTCACACATTGTGCTTCACTCTCCGTAGTCTCTGACCTTTCTCTTGTTACGATCGTGTTACAGACTCCTCTCTCCTGGCCTACAGGTCATCTAGTAGCTTGGCACAAATGTTCCTGAGAAACAGATGCAAATGCTATTTATTAGCTACTTCAAACTGTGGTTTAGAAAAAAATCACTCCAGTTTAACAGTAATTCCACACTAATGCTGCTCTCAGCCGTGGAGCCTCTGCCAGTCGAGGGTTTTACAAGGTATTATTAAACTCAACTCATCCACACGTGTTCCAAGAACCTTGTAGAAGAATCCAGTGATCTAGTTATTTCTTCCCAGGTCCTGTTTTGTGCAAGTGTTTACATGCTTCTTGAACAAACTTTGAGTTGTTTACAGGGTTGTATACCTTATCCAAATGATATATGTCTGCAATTTCTTGCCTTGCGAAGGGCAAGGCAGGAATTATTTGGGGACTCAGTAGAGAATATCTGAAGTTCTTCTGTTGAGCCGGAGGATGTGGACTAGTATCCTCTGTAGATGTTATTTGGCATCATTCTGCCCTGCCTCAGTTAAGGCTGACAACATGAAACCAGCTCTCAAAACACACAAAATAGGGTGCAAATGAACAATACAGGCACTTAAGGAAGCTGCTGTTTACTGTTACATTTGGCTCAGTTTTTCTAAAAGAAATCTTGAAGCATTTTGTCCTTATTAATGTATTAAATTCACCTGTAACTGCTAAACAGCCTTCATTCATACTTTCTTTCCCATGGAGGTTAGGCTGCAGCACTAGTCTGTTAACCATAAATTGGAAAGTTAAGTGTTTTGAGTGGGCTGAGTGTTTGTAGTTCTATGGTGCTGCGTTCTGCACTTTGTGGTGGTAAGATAAAATGATCTGCTTGCTACAGTCCAGAGCTAGCTGCTTTACTAGCTAAAACATTTTTGAAGCACAACACTATCTCCTTAGGGTGATAATGGCCCTTGTAAAAATTCTGCCTTCCCTCTTGAAAAGGAGGTTGGGTAATACTCCTTCAGAAAACACCATTTTTACTTACCTCTCAGCTGAACTGAAACTTTCTTGATCTCTTCTGATTGAAATGAGTCAGTAGAAGAACAGTTTGTTTTAATCTTCTTCTGTATAGGATTTGGTAATTCTGAGCTCTTTAATTGTACTGTACCACGACACCCAGCCAGGGTCAATCTGCTAGAGGAGTTTAGATAAATAACCCCTGTGTTTCTGACACTGTAATTGTTAGCACTTGCATTGCTGCTCCCAGTTTGAGCTGATGAGCTCTTAGTGTTTTTATCAGAGGTTAAAGAAATTGAAAAGGCTTGTTGATGTGGTAGTGGTATTGTCTCAGTCATTACGCTCCTTACCTGAATATTCCCCTCTTGTTTTGTGTTTAAGCTGGCTCTTCGAGATGCACTTCTGAAAAAGAGAAAACAGCTGCTAAAATAAATGCTGGAGAGAACTTCATCACCCTTGGAGAAATAGCCCTGGAGATGCTTACTTCCACCCACCATTGCCCTGAGGGAAAGGAGGACTGTGGTGCCTTATGGATTTAGCTCTGATCTGTTCAGAAATGCAAATGGAACTCTTGCAAGCCAATGGATACTGCATCTATAGGACCAGAGGCCTTAATCCTTGGAGGATTTAAATTTGGTTTTAAAGCATTTTAGGGAAGAAGGCAGTTACATTTTTATTTAATGTAATTTACTTACAGTGGGTTTTGTATGTGTAAGTAATAAAATACACAACCATATGGTAAAAAGTCTGCTTGATGAAATTAATGACTAAGCAACAGAAAGGAAAAAGAATATTCTGATCAGTTTATAAAGCATATTTGATAGAGTGTCTGTGCCTGTCTTAGGGGAGTGACTGTACAGATGGAGTAAGCTGTTGTCTAAGCAGCTGCCTTTGACCAGCTCAGTAAGACCAAATTCATCTGTGATGCAGGTAAGCTCAAGTCAAGAGTTGTGGGGAAGAACAGTTCATTATGGCTTACTAAGAAAACAAAAATAAAATTTGTGTACTGGGAGAAGAACGGTTTGGCTTTGTGGCCATTTAAGTACAAAAATAGCATCACATGCCCAAGAACAAATGAATGTTTTCCTATAGTGGTGTGCTTTCTGGTGGGACTACTTGCTGGTGTCTCTTGGCAAGTACATGCAAGAATCATATGGATGTCTGGATTATTTGTCTAAGGTTTAGACAAACTGTAAGGTTTAATGTGTTCTTCAGCCTTGACCTCTGCTGGGACCCTTAATGGCTTCTTTGTACCTTTCCTAGCCACGTGTTTTAATGGAGTTGATAATTTATTTATAACTTGAGGGAGTTACTTATACCATCCTTTGTCAAAGTCTGCTAGAAATGGGTTTTTGTGATGCAGAAACTGGTGCCACATGCACAGTATAATGGAAATGCATTTGGTAGGGTGCTTTCTTCCTTTCTTTTTAGGAAGCCAGGTTAATGCTTATATCCCATGTGGGAATTCACTTAGCTTGGCTATTTGTTTAATATGTATTTGTAGTAACTTTAATTCTTTCTTGTACTGATTTTGTCTTGTTTTTTTGTCATGTTCCTTCCTAGAGCAAAAAAACCTTAGGCTTTAGGGAGTGAAGGACAAAGTAGGATTTTTTTTTTTTCCCCAGCTTGCGGTGTTGTATTCAAATTGTACCTTCCTGCTGAGGGACGAGCAGGGATTGGTACTTGTCCGGAAGAGCAATGAGCTCTCAGGCGGAGGAGCATGTGTAGCTGGGAGCTGGAGTGCTGTGGGGATGGAGTGGGGGAGCAGGGGCTGGAGCTGAAGGTAGGGGGAGAAGTAAACCCCACTTGTACTGCTGGAGGATGTTTTTTTGCTGAACAGCCGAGCAGTTTCCCGTCTGGAGCACCTGTCCAGAAACGAATAATCTCTGACACTGAAAGGGGAGACGAAGTTTTTGCCCCCGGAGTTGAGGACAAGTGTGTAGTCTCCTGTTTCCCTCTTGTTTACAGCCCTGCTGTGTCAGCCAGCAGGCCGACAGCTCTGCCAGGCGTGGGTTTGTCCCCTCTGCCCTAGTTGTGGAAGCGACAGTGTTGGACCGGCTTTCATCAACTTGGCCGCCCAGCAGCAGCGCCGGGGCAATACACGTTAGGCGGTCCCATATACCTGCTGCTGTAGTTGTTGTGTCCCGTGTCTCACGACACAAAACGGGTTTGCAGGCTCCAGGCGGGGTTTGCGGGCTCC
>WEIT01011397.1:271286-306550 GCA_013389985.1 Dryoscopus gambensis
TGGGGAGATAACACTTATTTTCAAGGAGGTTAGAGATGTGGGCAGGTGTTTCCTCCTTGAGCTGGCAGCTCATTCAGTTCCTGTAATGCCACTCTGAAGGGAGCACATAAGGTGTAGAGCAATATTCACGGATGCCAGAGGAAAGGGTGTGAGGCAGTGATTAGCACAAATCATGAGAAATTGTAAGGATAAGGCATAGGCCAAAGAGTTGCTCAGAAAGCAAGATTTAGTAGAAGGTAAATGATTTAGGTTGACAGTACCAAAGCATTGGATGGCACTAGAAAGGTGCTTACATGTGATTTTTAGGCTGTGTAGTGTGCAAAAAGGGATTGGCAAGTTCCTTCTTGATACATACTCAATGGAGTAGTAACAGGAACTTCAGCAGTGTCAGACGACATCCAGTCACACAACTTGGGGTTATTTTAGACCAAGCATTTAGTAAGAAGTTGTGTTGGTGCTTTGTAGCCTTTGAAACAGACAAGTGTGTTTAACTGATGTTGCTTTTCCACAGAACTGCAGCCATCAAAGCTCTCAATGCTACTGGACAGCACAACATCAATTTTGATACTCTCTTTAAGGTATTTCTCAAATTCTGCATTGTGATTTGCTCTTCAAGGTTTTTGACAAAGCAGAAGTGCTCTTTTATCAGGGATTGAAATACTGTGCTTTTTTTTTGTGGGGAACAAGGATTACTGCACAGCTGTCTCTAGGGGGGAGTTGAAGACTGGAAGTTGTTTAAAATGCTTCTGGACTCCTATGTAGGCATTTTGTAACAGTCCACCAGTTCAGGTGGAAAGTGTAGGAGATGAATCCCATCATCTCTGTGCAGTTTATTTCAAGCACAGGCACATACTGTTAAGACATGGTGAGCTTTGGAAATTGACATGTCTTTCAGAGGGCTTTTTTGAAAGTACTTGTGTAAAATGGTCTGATGTTTAAAAAAACACAAGAAGTCCTTGACTTTGTCTTAGTCCTTTCATAACTTCATCCTACTGCTGTTTCTAAATACCCAGTTATTTCCCTCTTTACCCAAATGACAACTCTTCAAACTTTCTGTACAGGTATTGTCAGTGAAGCCAGTCTTAAACAAGTAAGTATTAGATTGAGAGATGTTGATCTGTGCCTCCTGCTGTGCCTCAGGCCACTTGGAAGTAAACCACAAACTTTCTGAGGATTTTCCTTATGTGTCTGAGTCTTGTGGTTCCCCAGCTTAGATTTTGGCTTGTGCTCATGACCCTCTATTTTTGCTTCCACTGCACCCTTCCTCTTGGGTCTACCACTTCAGTCAGGGAACTGCACTTGTTTGGGCTCAGTCTGGTAATGGGAAATTGCTTTGGAGTAGTGAAACAAATGACCCCATTGGAGGAGCAGCTGGATGTCACACTGAGTCCTCTGCCCACTTTTGGAACTTTTGGGTGGGTGTTAACACTGACAGTAGCTTTTTCTGCATACTCTGGTATAGCTCTGATTAATGTGTAATAAAGCTTTTAGATACCGTTTACTGGATTTCCAAGAGATTTCTTCAGTATACCATTCTTCTGTACTGTTCCAGAAATTGTGCTTTTGCAGGTTATCGTGTTTTGGTTTACTTTTACATGGAGCTCAGTATATTCTCTGCATCAGTCATTCTCACTGGAGCTTGGCAATGGCTTCTTCAATGCTAGGACCTCTCCTCTGCCTTATCAGTGTGAGGAAATGGGGAAAGGAAAAGGTCCATCTCAGCTGTGACATAGATACAGTACCAATTGTTTAATACAGTGATGAAAATGATGTGCATTTTTGTGCTGAGTGGGAGAAAGAACACTAAAAAGTAGTGCCAACAGTCTTTAATTTGATCAGTCTCTTTTCCTAATCCTTCTGTACCTAAGCAGAACATTTGTTTCCACAAAACTTTGTCCTGCTGCTTTGCTAGCTAGCTAAATTCCCCTTCCTGCCGTTGGAATGTCATTCACTCACTCTGTTCTTTCCCTGCCAGTAACACAATCTACACCACAGTCATGAGTGCTGCGTTTCCAGATCGGTACCAGACGTGGATGAGGACTGAGGAGTGAAGAGGTGTAAGTGGCATCTGTACTTACACAACCATTTCAGCTGCTGAGTCACTGAGGGACAAAGCGTGGCAGTGGCACTCCAGTGACCCAGTCTGAATTCCTGATTCTGCTTGTTTATTGCCCTTGGATAAATACCATCCCTTGTGGTTTTAGAGGGAGTTAAATACTGACTCTCTTAGTGAAACTCTTGGAGATGATCTTAGGAAGAGTTTTGATCAGAGAGGAAGGGGTGAGTGTTGCAACCTTAAAGGTGGAGGTTCGTTCTGGGAATGTTTTGCCTGTTTTTACCACTCCCCACTACTGCACTTGCTTGTCTCCAGGTGGATGACAACAGGAAGCCCTGCCAGAGGGAACTGAATCCCAGCAGGGGGGAAAGGTGCACTAAGCACCAAGAAAAATCAAGCTTTGTAACGGCTGTTTACCAGTGACTGCATGTGAGCAGCATCCTTTGGGGGCTTTGACCTGTGAATGTGCAGAATAAGTCCAAGTTCTTGAGCTCACAAGGAGCCTCATGGGACAGCTTTAGAGAGATATTATGGCAATTTCTATAACAAGAAACTGGTTGCATGGCCTTGGCAAGAGCAGAAGAAGCTGTATTCCAGTTTAAAGAGCTTTTAAAAAATATTATTGCTATTATATTTGTAGCAGTTCTCTCAGATCTGATTTCAGCAAGAGTAATTCTTTCTAGAGATAGTGTAGAATTTGATTTTTACTTAACTCTGGACAAACCTGTGCTCTCTTACTATTTTTCTAGTTCAACGCACTGAGTGAGAAGCTGAAGCTGGGCAAGACTAACACGCTTTTAAAATCACTCCTGGGAGCAATACAGTGGCTTTGGTTCATTAATAATGTGAGCCATTCAGGATACAGTGATTGGTGAACTGTTTGATGTGTTGCAGGTGATCCTGTTAATGACCTGTAATGGAAATCTGAAATTTATGGTAATTAAGTTGATGCTCTAGTAGATGTTGATGGATAAATGTGGCTTGTACTAATTTTGCTAAGAGTTGTGCAACTGCAATGTACTTCTGTGCTGACTAATAAATACATTTTGTAATTTACATGGCCTGTAGATCTGAACATAATTAAATAAAAATATTCAGCTGATAGCTTGATTTACGAAAGCTTGTGGGGTTACTTATATGTCATCAACCTTTTCCCTCATCTATGAGGAGTCATTGATCCTGGGCCTAGCAGGGGCAGATGCAGCAGTCAGCAGCATGCACAGCTGTAGACTATAGTTATTTTATTTATCAGAAATCAGGAGCTGTTTCAGGAATTGTGGTAGTGCACTTTTCTCCTTGGTAGAAGAGAGGAGGTTTTGCTGGGTAGCAGTGACGTTAAAAAAGGTTGTATTTGTTTTTGTGCATTCAGATCAAGTTGCCTGCAGTAAAACTCAACATCGTGTTTTACAGTGCAGAGCAGTGGGGTTTTTGTCATGTTGTGCTGTGACTGTATATACTGAGTTTGGGCACTTAAGTGTACTCCAGAAATACTGAGGGATTTGAAGATTCAAGACCAGTGCATACCTTCAAGTAAAGCTGAAAAGGTGCCCTTCTTCTCTGGATAAAATGTCACCTGTGCAAAGGTGTGGCCAGAGCACCACTTCCAGATCCACGCCACGCTAGCCCCAGGGAGTGTGCACTGGTTATGCAAACTGCTCTGAGAGCACCTTCTGGAGATGAGGGCCCTTTATCTGCTTGTGCTGAGTCTCATAACCTACTTACCTGCATCCTCTCCTCCTGCCTGGATAAAAGTGCTGCAAGCTTTGCCTTGACCCAGTTTAGACAGCGACGTACAGCAATCAGATGCCAGATGATAAACTGGAATAAGAGTTCCTGGAGAAAGATTTAAAAATGCTTACTATCTTTGAGATTCCAGAAGGCCATTGCTTTAATTCACAGAGTAGACACTGATCTGTGATCCCACCAGGTTTTTGTTAAATAACAGCCACCCACAACAACAGGATCCTCACAGGTGTAGCTTTGTGTAGTTATCCTGACCTCTGCAGCATTAGGCTGATTATCCTCTGGCAGGGGTGTGGCCAGATGCTCACTGGTATATAAATTTACCCAAATGTTTCAAATGTAGATTGTTTTAATGTGTACTAAAAATCTGGAATGTGTAAGTTGTTAGTATCTATGAATACTCAGGAAACAATTTGCTTCTGCTGTTGTTTGTGGCTTGGCAGCTGTTTGGGGTTATGAGGTTTAAACAAGCAAGGAAGGTAGTGGTTTTTTTTTCTTTTTCTTATAAATTATTTTCTTGAAACCCTTGCATTTTCTGTGGTAACAAATGCTCCAAAATCCTGATTCCCAACAAAATCAAGTCTTTCTGCCACCTTGAATGCTTTTTTGCTAACCAAAAGGATATGTAACTTCCCGGTGTCAGTTTAATGACAAGTTAAAAATATAAATACTAATGAAGTGGTAAGTGATATATTGTACAAATTAGATAATTTAACCTGTGAGTAACTAAGGTACTTGTGGTAAGAATTGAAGTTTGATTAAAAATGCAGAGAGGGTATTGTTATATTTTAAATAAAACCATCTTAATGCTGAAAACATCAAAATGTAGCACTGGGTGGTTTGGTGGGTTTTTTTCTAGGTTTGAGTGTTTTGTGGGAATTTTTGCCAAGAAAGGCTGGACCAAAAGATCCTGAAGGTATTTCTCTAGGCTGGCATTCTATGATTTTTATCATCATTACTTTTTTTAAAAAGGAAGATCATTTATAGTTATTTGAATGGCTTACTGATCATATTTCTGTTTGAGATTTCATCTGCTTTGTGTGTGTACACTTTTTAAAGACTGAAAAGTGATTTTCCTGCTTTCTCAAGCCCTGGAATTGTGAAGTAATAAAACAGAAGTAAGATAAATTATCCTTGCTTTTTTCACATCTCTTCCTTTCTGCACTAGAGATTCCCTAGCTACAAAGCCCCAAATATTTTTTCAGCACAACACAAACAAGGGGTGAAACCTTGAATTATTTTTCCTCTGGAAGTTTGCATTTCAGAGCAGAAGGCGGCTTGAAAGTGTGGAAGAGCTGACTCCTAGGATAAGAGAGACCAACATGCTGTATTTCTCATTCATAATCCCTTCAGTAATCCTAATCCAGTTGAGAGCTGTAGCCTTTATTAAGCATCACATGGTAGAGGATTCTTAAAGCTGCTCATAACTGGGCAATAAATAAAGTCTCTGCACCAGTTCTGGGCTGCACGTGCACAGAGACATGGCCTGTCCTGCTGCCTGGCCAAGGGAACACCTTACTTTATTATTTGGATTCTGACAAGGAGATTTTGCATCTGTAATTAAACAAATAGCATCAGAAATCATCAATCATTTGGGTACCGAATACAACCAAAATTTAACAAGTGGAGAGCTTCTGTTGTGATTCTCAACAAATCCATAAATTAGGACTTGGCAAGGTAAGTTGCATTTTTCTTTTAAATTCTTTGCAACAGGGTTTTGTGTTCAGAAATAGCTTACAGTTTGAAGTGAAATATGCTTTTTGTATGCCAAGGTGTATAAAACTGCATTTGGTAGTTTTGTATCTGGAATTCTCCTTTTTGACACTGCAGTAATTGTGTGGGTGCGTGTTTGAAATACAAGCTTCACCATCTTGTTTGCAGCTACGAGTGGTGCTGAGTCTGATGTGCACATGGGCCATACACAGGTATTTACTCTCAGGTGCAAGGTAGGATCATCACTTTCCCTAGTGCCAGCTAGCGTTGTTATCCTTTGGAGAAGTATTTGATTATTTTTTAAATTAATCCAGCTCTTAAACTCTTGCTGTTTTTCTTTTAGCGGTACTTAAAATTTGTTTCCCTCCAACATACCTTTTATGTTTTTCCCTAGTAAACTTTCTAGTCTGTTATGTCCTCCCATTACCCCACATATTCTGCTCATCTGTTCCCTCCATTACTGGAATGTCTATAAAACTGTCAGGCTAGTGGGAATCCTGTTCACGATACATGAAATGTCACCTTTCCTAGGAGGAGGCTTCACATTAGCTGTGGTGTTTCTGGCAGGTCCTGTGGGTCGAGCACCACATTCTGCATAGATCTATGATGTGCACAAGCTCACAGAGCGTATGGGATTTGGTTCAGAATGCTGTCCCTTGCTTTGGTTTTGGAGAAGCTAAAATAATTAGGCTAAGCCAGGAAATTTAACTAGGCTTTTGTTGTTTGTGTTTTGGGGTGATTGACTGAAATGGATTTGTGCAAGGTTTCCTATCCTGAATTTTATGGGGTACTAGATGGTGTTATTGAACAAGTCATATGCTTGTGTTTGAAGAGCTGCAAGAAGCATGTTATTCACTGGCTCAGGGAGTGCATGGAGTCTGGCTGTTGTGTCTTTCTCCTGCCTGTGGAATGTTACCTCTGGTGATCAAGGCATGTGCATCTTCTCTGTGTGTGTGTGGCCTACCCCTGAGGCCCTGAATTTGGTTTTTCACTGGTTGTCTGTGTCCTTGTGGGGCTCTCGAGTCCGTGACTCTTTAGCAGTGGTTTAATTCTGCCCTGGTTTAAGTGCATGCAGTGGCTTTTCTCACCTGGCTTTACAGAGTGTGAGTGTTGGCTGGCAGGTGCTCTGTGCCGTGGCACGTACCACGGACAGCCTTGTGCAAAAGAGGCGTGAGGAAATCCTGTCCCAGAGGCCTCCTAAATGCACCAGAGAGAAGGTGTGGTGGCCAAGAGCAAAATGAGGAAGGAGCTGTTGGTAGCTGGTTGTTTTCTGGATGGATCATGTTTCTCACCTGGTTGTTTAATACAACCTGTACTTGAAGTGATGCTGGTGCTCAGTTCATCCACTCTTTGAGGCTGTGCCTTGATAGGTCCCTGTTCCTCTTCTATTTCTTAGGTACAGGAATTTAGGAAGGGAAGGGTGCATGTCACTGTTAGGTGGATGAGGAAGGATCCGAGGTGCTGAGCAGTTGCACTGGTTCCATTTCTTCCTCACTCCTTCCAGCCTTGGAACAGGTTTGATTCCATTGGAGTTTGATTTACTCTTGCGCGCTCCTTTGCTCAGGTTGTGTCCCTCACAAAAATCTGAGGGCATCAAAGTGAAAGAGTTCATGGCTGCAGGAACTGCTTGGGAGGGACCTGTTGATAAGCCTACACAACAGGATAAATAGGGCACGCTAATACTAGGCCATGTCTCGCTATGGATGGCTGAAATTTGTTTGAAGTAGGGCTGTCCAAATAATAAACATCTGCTTGTTTTGCAGGGAAAGAAGGAAATAAGAAAAAAAATAGTTGCCAAAGGTGGCCTCAAATCCAAGGTCACATTTTATCAAAGGAGGTAGGTGGTACCCCTGAACGCATCCTCAGCAAGCAAAGTATTCAACACCGTACTTGAGTGTTCGCTTCAAATTTGTTCTCCATTGTTTTAAAAGTAACCTAGAAGTGTTCTAGTTCCTTGAAAGGGGACCGATGCAGAGTGAAACATTCCTATCATTGCTTCTCTGGAAAATTAAAACTGGTGGAAATCCTCAGATCTGTGTCATTAAAAGGAAATTTTTGTTTGGATACGCCAAAAGGGAGTTACAGGTCTATGCTCAAAAGTTCTGAATTTGAAAATTTATTTTCTCAATTGTGATTTCCCTGGTACAGGAGGTTACAAACAAGCTATAAGTGGTGAGTTTTGTGTGCAATTGTCCCTTGGAGTAGTTAATCATCTGGAAAGATGTCAGAGTACCTGCATTATTTGAGCACAAAGAAGGTAAAGTACCAGGTAAAATTAAGCAGGTGTAATTAAGCAGTAACTTCAGGCCACTTGTGGCATTGATATGAAATTATGTTGTTAGAATAAAACAAGAGTGTAGGTATTTTGCAGAAAGCCTTGTGGTACGTCCTGTTGTGTCGCCCACTCACGGCATTGTGAGGATGCCATTGTACAACTGGGCATCCTGGGCAGGGGAGAGAGTTCCAGCCTTTCCTCTGCTGTAGAACCTCCCTGTGCTGCAGCATTGCTGAGCAGGGCTCACCTTCCTGAGCAAACATGGCACATTCACCTTACACAACACCGGACGTGCTCCTTCAATTAGCGTTTGTGCAGCTCTGAGCTATTTTGAGAGAGAAGATGTGGGTTAAGTGGAAAGAGATTGAAGGAGGCACAAAGATTGCAGGAAGTGAGAAAAGGAGGAGGACTTTTCCTTCTCCTGGGCAGAAGGGCCTGTGTAGTTACTCTGTGGTGACCCCTTCAAATACTTTCAATACAAATAGCTGTGTTCTCCTGCAAACACTAGTCTTAACATTTTAACAGGTGTTTATTTCCTTCCCTCAATTTCTCAGCTTTCTCCTCCCCGAATTTCAGGTGAGAATAAAAATGTGTTGAATTCTTCAGTGATACAGCCTGGGGCTGCTTTGGCAGTAGTATGCGACTAGGTTTTTTCCAGAGGAAAGATGTCTGACTGTGAATGACATCCTGGTTATCCTCAAAGTGAGAGACTTCAGACTCTGACCCAATCTTGCATTAGGTTCTCTTTGCCCTGACCAGAGCTTCCGCAGCAGTAAGCTTACCAAAGTCTGGTAGTCTGTCCTTTTATAGTGGCAATTGATGGCATAATATGCTCCCACACTCCAGCAGATGCACGAGATGGAGGAAAGCAGTGTTTAACAAAGCTGCTTATTTTCTTCTGACAGCTAATTGTTATTTTAGACTTATCTTTCTGCTAGCTGTGGTTAGATTAAATATAGTGTGTGCTCATCCCTTATGAGTTATCCTTTACAGGGGACTACATGCATGAATATTTGTCTGCACATAAGGCTTCTTAATGAATTTTTTATAGTTCTTGATCAATATTGATAAGTTTTAACATGTTTGCCAAACAATCACAGTACAGTCATTTTTATGCGAGTAGGAAAGGTGCTGAACTGATTCCTGTTTATATAGCTCATTTGAAATTTGAAGCAGTGAGACAGTGAGATCAGAATCATCTGATTTGTCTGGGAGTAGCTGGAGAAACCTGGTAGTGGAAATGTACTTGGGCACAAGAGAGCCCACGTGATCATTGATATTAACTGTTAATATACTTAATTGTAGATTCTTGGCACTGTGGGACATGTTGCAGCTGTTTTCATTCTGACCAAATGGTCTTCACTGCATCTCTTTTGTGGTTTTGGTGACACTGGGCCAGTCTGCAACACTGGAGCATTGGTTGGAGAACATGGGATCTGGTAGTTCTGTAAAAGTCAAGTATAAGTACTCCCTGCAGAAGTCTGAAAATGGTGAGTGATTCTTAGAAAAGTAATCTTTTCCTGTTTTCTCCTGCATGTGCTGTTGGGAGGTTACATTGAATGTGTTTCTCTTCTGGGTTACCTAGTTTTCTGAGGTTCTGTCTTTCAGTATCCCGTTACAAGGATTCTCAAGTGTCAGGCAGAAGACTACAGGCTTGAGGAAATAACAGCTGTTTAGACCACGAGTAGGTTAAACCCACCCAAGCCTAACCATTTCAGAAATGAAACAACAGTTAGAACTAACACCTGCTGGATTAATCACTTGCTGGGTAATGCAGGTGTTGTGTGGCTGCTGATAGTGAGACAGATGTCATTCTGCTGCTTCCCCTGGATTATTTCCCAAGCTTCTTACTGGTGCAGGACTGGTTAAGCAGAAACGTTACTAAAGCCAAAATAAATCTGGCTACAAAGAATGTGAAATGGTGTGGCTATGAAAAGCTGAAAAGCAAAAAGAGTGGTTTTTTTCTAATTACGTCAGCACAATGCTCTTCATCTCTCCTAATAATCTAGGCTTGTTTATGGCTCTCAAAGATGTAATGATTTATTTTTATGAAGGCCTCTGTAACGGTAACAATCTTGTGGGTGTGTGCCTATGTGTGAACCAGGGGAGGTGATGAGGGAGACCTTAGACATAAAAAGTAAACAGTCCTTTCTTTGTTGTTTCAATTGTGCAGTCATAAGCACTGGCAGAAGAGCAGGATGGGGCAAGCTGTTTGCAACTGCTTGGAAAAGAAAATAAGTGAGGATTGTGAGGAATAAGTGAGGAAGTGAGGTTGTGACTCAAACTTTTGTTACTCTCCACTGCTGAAAAACTCCACTTTTCATTGAAGTTAGAGTTACCTGTTACCCATAGCACCAGAGGTCTGTGGACTTTCCGAACAAGTTCAGCATTAAGATGATAACGTGTAACACAAAACTAGTTACTTATTTGAAACCTTGTGATATTGATTCGTCAGCAACAGTTTCCCACGGCAGTAAAACCTCACTCAATTTCTAGCCTTCAGCCATCGGCGGTGGGGCAGCAGCTTAGGACTTTCTACCCAAATGCAGTGTGCCAGACGTCTCCCCTGTCCCACCTGTACAAGGGCTGAAGGCTGTTCCCAATGGGCAGCGTAGGAGCAGAGCTGTTACACTGGCCCTGCCTTCGAGTCAAGTCTGGTTGGAGTGCTGCCACTCTGGCAGCTTTCAGCAGCTTGTATGATGATACGTGGTTTGGATCATCATAAAATGCGGATAAATGTTTCTCTTTTTTGTGGATTTTTTTTTCCCCAACTGATACAAACACTGCCAGGTATAACTCACCCAAGTAAGCTGCTAAATTAGAATACCTGGCTTTTTCAGTTGCAGAGTCAGTCTCTGTAAAAGTAGAGTAAAAACCAGTGCCTTGCCTATCTGGGGCTTAAATGCTGTGGATGGTGATATTTATGTAAACTGTGCACTTGATAATATGTGTTTCATAGGTTTAATTTTTAGTGTTTCGAAGGATCTGGTTTTCACTGGTATGTGTGGAGTCATCATGAGGAATTTTTTCAAAGCCCAGCAAATCAGTAAGCATTTGCTCAGCAAGAGAGAAGGCAAAGAATACAGCAGTTATTCCTGGATTAAGGCTTGCCAAACCTTACCTTCTTGCCCACGACTTCAGGGTGTCTGAGCTCCCTGCTGAACAGTAGTTGTAGATCTTCCTTTTTTGTGCTCTGCAATTCCCAGTGCTGAAACAGAACCATAATTTAAAAGGATTATTATTTTCGATATATAGGCCATAGAGATAAAGTCTTTAGGGAAAGGTCACTGTTTCCTGCTGAAGTACCTGGAAGGCGGTTGGTTATGTAATTAATGCAAGCTGATTGAATTAACATGATCTCTTTGTCTCTTGCCAGTGTATAGCAGCCTTTGGGTAGGGGTGAGGGATTTTCCTCTTTTTAATGAAGATTTTCCCACACACCTGCCATTGCTCTCCCTACCTTGGTGAATGTGGTAAGGGAATATACCTTCTGCAGCAGGCCTAGCTCCCTAACTCTGTTGTTTCCCTTGGATTTTGAAGCCAGCCTGTGTATACAGCAGTCATCCCTTTCCCTCCTCAGCTAAAGATGACAGAGAAGCAGTGTTAGAAGATGTTTTAAGTTTAGAGCTCAAGAGTAAGGCTCCAGAAAGGAACAGGAAGGGACGTAGCATAATCCAAAGAGACATGCCAAGTAGCAGAGCTGGTCCAAGGGGGATCAAGGCCAGCTAAGGAGGATGAGAGATTCTAGAGGCACAAAAAGTTCTGTGGCAGAACTTGAAAAAGGAAATGTCAAACTGCACCAATGTACTTCAATGTACTTGAAATATGCCCACACCCCATCTGAAATAATATTTTAAGGGAACACACTGGAATTGGGAGAATACAGAGGATATGTTCTAAAGATCAAAGGACAGATAGCTGCAATTTGGTGGGAAGCACCCAGTGTCAGTGCTGGCTGTGGACTGGACCTCAAATAGGCACCTGGAAACTCTGGCATCTTCTTCTTCACTCTGTGTCATTAAATGGCCAAAGTTCTGCCTCCCTTTGTTTCACTGTGGGTGTAGTTTTGCCTTTATTTTAATGTAAGGTAATGGTATGTTGACATTGATGCTATGATAGAGTCCTTCTGAAGTTCTTCCACAACTGCAAAATCTGAGGTATTTATTTGGCATAAAGAGAGGTACAAAACACCCACATTTTTAAGTCTCTAGAAGGAAATTTGGTATCCTGTTTTCTCCCAACTCTCTGTGTGGCCTCAGTTAAATTCCTGGTTTCCTGAAGCCCCAGCACCTAGAGATGGCAAGATGTACATAAAAATGATCAAGGTAGGTAGGAAATATTGTCTAGTAATACTGAAGAACATGTTAGGACTTTTAGGCCCTAATAATTCATTGTTAATGCCGGTGCTGAGGAACCACCAGCAATGGTTAAAAGTGTTTCAGAGGTCTCTGCTCAGGCAGGGTCAGGTCAACCTCTTGCAAAAAGAAGGCGAAAAGAAGGGGAGTTTTTTTGCCCTTAGGCACAAGAATACAATTCCTGGCAACTTTTCTCTGAAAAGGCAAGGTTCCTCTTCAATGTTCAGGGGTGAGGAAGGAGCTGTTGCAGGTACCTCAGCTGCAGCCAGCGCTGCTCAGCAGATTGGTTCTGTTCTTGTGCCCCAGCTTTCAAGGCAGCTGTCTTGATCCAGCAGTGGTATCGGCGCTACATGGCTCGGCTGGAAATGCGACGCCGCTGCACCTGGAGAATCTTTCAGTCCATTGAGTATGCCTGCGAGCAGGATCAGATCAAGGTATGGTGCCAAGGAACAGAGCAGGTAGGAAAACACATAGGAAGGTGCTTTCTGTGCCAGACTCACTCAGTTCTGGCTGCTGGCTGGTAACCCTCTAAGTGCTTCAGTGGGCCAGGGACTGGGTTTCCTGCCCCTTTTCAGCCTATTGATTCCCTGCCTGCTTGTGTTGCATAAAACACAATGTAATGAACATCAAAAGCAAGCCATAAAGAGCCGTTTACCAGTTTTTCTGGAGTCTGAACACAATAGGCAAGTCCAGTTGGTTTGTTACGCTTTAACTTTGATTAGAATCCTAATCTGCCTTGCTCTCAGGGAGAGGAAGGGCTTATAGTGTAGTTCTGCCTGTGGCTGAAGGTAAAGCCACTGTTTTGACTTCATTTCAAGACAAAGTCAAAACTTAAATTGGTACAATGGGAGTTGCTGTACATACCATACATGAGAAGGGCAGAGGTAGTACTTCCAGAAAGAAGATCATGATAAGTTGCCACTCTGTTGAATTTCATTCTGCAGCGAATGATGGGCTCTCCCTCTTCTTGCAGCTTCACAACTTCTTCAGTTACCTCATGGACCAGTTCACACCAAACAGCAGCAAAGAGAGTAAGTTTGTGTGCCATTTGTAGATGTGGCACCAGCAGCTCCAAGGGCTGCACCTTGTGTTATTCATTGCCCAGTGCTGGGCAATCTTCAGGATGGCAAATGTGGCCAAGAGCCTAAAGGGCGATGGCATCAGGAATAGGGAGTGAATTGTCTGGAGACTCTGAGCTGTGCAAGGGATGTGGGGCAGCTGGAAGGAGGCATAAAAGTTCCATTTGTTTTCATAGAATCACAGAATGTTGCACACTGCAGATGGAGATTTGTCTCTGCAGCCTTTCCCCCACTGTAAGTTTTGTAGCAGTGCCAAGCTCGGACCCAGCATCTACGGCCACCACTGTTCCTGAGTGCTGGCCTAACCAAACAGCTTTTCTTTAGAAAAGTACTAGAATGGTACCTGGACCCAATTAACTTCTTTGTCTGTTTCTCTTTTATTAAAAATAAAAAAATCAACCACACTAATCTGCCTTCCAGGGGATTTTATCAGTCGCATGTTCATAAGTGGGGAAAGTTACAAAGAGGCAGAGCTGGAAAAATGCTGTGACTATGAATCCATAGAGGTGCCAGACTCCTACACTGGACCCCGTCTCTCCTTCCCACTTCTCCCAGACCATGCCACGGCCTTGCTGGAAGCTTTCCAACAGAAACAAGTAAGGATCCCAAAAGGTACCACGGTTTCCCCTTCTCTGCACGGGGTGTAGGATAGATCATTTGGTCTTAGCCTTCCAAACAAGCTCAGTTGACTGGAGTGTAACAAGCTGGCCAGCTGTTAAACAGAAGGGTGTTGGAAATTATATGGTATTTCCTAATGCCATAGAAATGTTTTTCTTTCTGAAAATATACTCCTGGCAAAACTGAACACTTTACATAGGTGTGTACCAATATTAACCTGAATTTCATAGGGAAAATCAGTAACGGCTCACATCTTTTCATCATTTTTTGTTCAAATTTCTCAATTTGTAAGTAAGTGTACGATGGCCCAGAGGGAAACAGCCAATTAAGATGCTTTGTGCTGTGCAACTTGGACTCTGATTTAAAATGTAACACTTTCGATGAGGAAGTTGTGACACTTTCGATGAGGAAGTTGAGTACCACTCCAGCACTAACAAGACAAGCCTTCACACAACTGCAGTGTTCTGCTGCCATCCCTCAGTGGATGTGCTGAACTGCAAAATAGGCCAAAACACCTCATCTCCAAAGAGAACTTCTAAACCAAAGGTGTCTCATGTTCTGACTGTATTAAATGCCTACACCCTGGCATTGAGCATATGTATCACTGCAGGGCACGTGGAAACTCACGGACTAGTTCAGCGTGGAAAAGCTAAGAAAGATCTAGAGGAGCAACTTCTTACCTGCAATACTGGGCTGGAATTGCTGCTGCTCCTGGAGGTGGTGTGGCCTAGTGGGTATAGCCTTGTCCACAAGGTGCTGGGGCTTTAGGGTTGCCTTGCCAGCCGTGTCAGTGCTGAGGCTGGGCTGCTTTGGGCAAGTCTCTTCCACCCTGCTGTTTCCCAGTATTTACCTTGTGCTGTTTGCAAGCCCACAGGTCAGCACAG
Source organism: Dryoscopus gambensis (assembly GCA_013389985.1). Classification (NCBI taxonomy): domain Eukaryota; kingdom Metazoa; phylum Chordata; class Aves; order Passeriformes; family Malaconotidae; genus Dryoscopus; species Dryoscopus gambensis. Next base: position 286,010 of record WEIT01011397.1, read on the forward strand.
ACTGCCATCCTAGGGGGAGTTTCTGCCATCCAGGCTATGCTGGTGGAGTGTTTGCAGCCAGAGTGGTGCTGCTCAGAGACCACTGATTTCCTGCTTTAATCCCTTCACTTTCTCCTAGTAGCAGCTCCACGCTCGCTATGTCTTAAACCTCCTGCATGAGACCAGGAAGCACCTCAAGCAATTGCCAAACATCAGCCATGTCTCCACCTGCTACAGTGAGGAGGTCACCGTGTGTGGTGCGTCCCTTGCAGCCTCCAGGGTGGAATGCTCATGTGGGAGGGTGGGGCAGAGAGAAAATGATGGTGAGGGCACAATGCCCCCCTCTGTACTGAACATGGAACACAAATGCTGTCTGTAAGCAAAATGTGTGATGCACTGAGAGGCAGCTGGGTCTCTCTGAAATATCCAGGTGGTCTTTTTTCCTCTCACCCCAAACTTGGAGTCGTTTTACTGAACCACAGAAACCGCACCCAGCTGAGGACTGGTCTCAAAACTTGGTAGTGTTCTGATCTGTTCTGTGGTCTGGGATTATTTAAACAACAAAATCCGGGAGCTGTTCTGGATAAGCAGCAGCACATGCGTGCAGATCCAGAATGCTAACGCATCTGTGCATCCTATAAGTAAATTTAAGACAAAGCTTTTCACTATTTTCCTACTCTCACTAATGTTAAAATGTTGAGAGAGTTCTGAAAAATGCATACTTAGCACAGACTTCTGCAGGCAAACAGCTTCTGGAATACAAACCTCTCTCTCTCCAATATCATGTTAAATGAGAATTAGACTGCCATTTTGAATGCAGAGCTTTCTCCCATGTAATGATAATCTTGTGCCATGTTGTGCCATTACAAGAGATAAATGAATAAAGCTTCTAAATCAGTCTTTAGCAGATGGTGTAGATTTTTTTACTGTCCTTCTCAGACTCCAGCTCAAGCCTTATATCGTATTCTTTTCCTCTAGGCTTGCACTTCCTGAAGTATTTCAGTGGTCATTAATTTATGAAGGACACAATTCATAGGAAGTTATGTATTGGTGGTTTTTTAAGTTCAAGGTAAACATACTGAGACTTGTCTCTTTGTGCCTGTTAGGAGATTTGCACGGCCAGCTGGATGATTTGTTCCTCATCTTCTACAAGGTAGGCACTAAATTTGGAGGGGGAGGCTGTCCAGGCATTGCAGTGAGTATCCCAGGGGTCACGTTGAGTAGTGTTTGAAAAATTGGGCCATTCATGTGCAGTCCTCCAAGTCAGTTTGATTGGTCTTAAACGGCTTCATAAATCAGTAACTTATTCCCTTGCTGACTTGGAAGTCTGATATCCATGTCCATTTTAGAAATGTCAGTAGGTATTTTTCTAGTGCTGATACCAGTGACAACCTCCTGTGACTGCCAGCTTTCACTGCTGGGGCCCACAGGATGAAGACGAACGAGGATCTGTTGTAGCCTGGGACAGGCGTGAGAGACTGTGCAGCTGCGAAGGAAGCATATGGAGACCATGGGGAGACCTCTCTGGTAACATCTACCTGTTCCTTGCTTTTACAGAATGGCCTTCCTTCCCCTTCCAAGGCATATGTGTTCAATGGGGACTTTGTAGACAGAGGCAAGCAGTCCCTTGAGATCCTTGTTATCCTCTTTACCTTCCTCCTGATCTATCCCAAAGAGGTTCATCTCAACCGTGGGAACCACGAGGACCACATGGTGAACTTACGGTACGGCTTCTGTGTGGGGCTGAGCACGATGTCAAGGGCGTTGTGCAAAACCCCACTGAGCTTCCTTTCTCCTGTTCCTTTAGCTACGGTTTCACCAAGGAAGTGATGCAGAAATACAAGGTAGGCTTGTGTCTGTGTCTCCTTTACCATGTGACACGTGCATTTAGAAGACTTGATGCTTCCATCTCTTTTCTGACCTGTCCTCTTAGGTGCATGGGAAGAAAATCTTGAGGATGTTTCAGAATGTCTTCTGCTGGCTGCCCCTGGCCACCCTGGTTGATCAGAAAGTCCTCATTATTCACGGGGGTATCTCTGACACCACTGACCTGAACATGCTTGAGAAAATTCAAAGGGACAAAGTAGGTTTTATTTCCCAGTTATTGCAAAAGACAACAGTGTTGCTGGTGAGGAGCTCACTTCTACATGTCAGCTTAGCTGTTGATAAGACAAATCTAACAGATGGTCTTCCTAGACAAACTTGTGTTTAGGTATAGGCTTTAGCTTGTTAGTGTGTGTGCATGAGCTCTGGAATATGTGCTGGTGCTGAAGTAAAAACACACTGATGATCAGACATTGTCCCATAGCTCCTTAGCCTGTTTTAACTCCCTAGATTTCCAGAAGGATTTTGATAAGTCATTTAATTTGTCTCTGCCTCACTCTCTAGTTGGGAAATACCACATTGCTTCTTCAGATAAAACAACAACTCTTGCACTAGTCATTAATGCTTCCTCTGCTCTGCTGCATAGGTCCCATTGCAGATTAAATCTGTCTGCATGAAGTCTGTGAGGAAGAGTGAGATGTGATGGATGTGGGGCCCAGCTGTAAACCCAGGATGGCATGTTTGAGAGGATGGCACTAAGAGTCCCCCAGAATTAATCAGCAGTTGAAGGCAGAAGGGAATTGGGGCTTGGAGGCTTGAATCAGCTCAAGTCTGCCAGCAGAAGATGTTAGAGCTGGAAATCTGTGTTTTCATGCTGTGTTTTCAGCTCCATTTCTCTCATATCTTTCAGTTTATTTCTGTGTTAAGGATGAAGAAAAGAAAGGAGTCAAGTAGAAAACCAGAAATACAGGCCATAAATGGGGAGAGCAAATCAGACACTGATGCAGCAGGGAATGTGGCAGCTCCCAGGTTATCTCTGCAGCCCCCGTCAGCCCAGGCTCCCAGCACAGCCAACAGGTCAGAGTTCTCCAGGTGGCTCCGGCAGACGGTGCAGGACCAAATTGATACGTGCCGCCGGATGGTGGACATCAGCGAGTCAGAGCCAGAGGAGCTCACCTATTCCAGCATGGTCTCCTTGAAAGATGTGGATGAGCCATGCTGGACTTGCCAGGAGGAGTGGAAGCAGGTGAGGAGTCTAAGTGGGGTCCTGAGCTGGGTGTGCTGGGGGTGCCTCCTGCAGCAGTTGATCCTTCAGCGGTAGGTGGCCAGGAAGGGCTGTTCTGTGAGGCCTTGGGGATGTTTCGTTAGGTACCTTTGTTACCTCCTGGAAGGAGCAGCTGGGTACTTCCTTTCCTTGGTTTTCCAGCCTGTGAGTCTCTTCTGCCCACTATAAAAGCACAGTTACTTAGTTCACATTGCATATGACCTTCCAGTCCTGCACACCTTATCACTATAGAGCTAGATATTGAGGTCAGGGTTAAAGAGATTAAGCTTTAATCCAAACAGTGGGTCCTGAGTCAGCATTTGTATTTCTGGAGGCTGCACAATGTCCTGGCTAGAGAACAAAGGAGTTCAATACTAATGCTAATGGCCTCAGGATCTGCTGGTTGTTCTTGCCCCTTGTGTTTTGCGATGAAGACAGGCAAGACTCTTGGACAGCTTAATGCTAGCAAAGGCAAAGCTTGTATCAGGCCTGACTTATGCACATCTCTCTTTCCCCAGACACTGTGGATGTGCCTGTAGCTCCAGGCCAGCAATATCGCCACTTCTGAGGTGGCCCAGGTCTGTGACAGTCTTCAGCTGGAATGCAGGAAACACATCTATTCCCCTGTACTATGCTTATTGCAGCAGTCTAGGGAGGGATTCAGAGACTGAGCTGTATTTGCTCAGTGAACTTTTCCAATCCTTTCAGGTTTTAGACATCCTCTGGAGTGACCCCATGCCTCAGGAGGGCTGCAGAGAAAATAAGGTGCGAGGTGGTGGCTGCTACTTTGGGCCTGATGTGACAGAGAAGTTCCTTGAGAAGTACAGCTTGCAATTCCTGATCCGCTCTCACGAGTGCAAGCAAGAGGGCTTTGAGTTCTGTCACAACCGCAAGGTCAGTCAGGGGTGGTGTGAAGGATACTTGGGTTTCCATCCTGCTAGAGTGGGCGTTCTGAGGGGGTAGCTTTTCTCAGCTCTGCATTTCTTCCAGTGGGGCTTCAAGCACATACAAAATCCTTGAACAGCCTTATTGGGAGTTACTGAAGAGTGTTTCCCACTGAGGTCCTAGGTCAGGGTAATCTGGAGCCGCCTGCTCTGTTGGGAACATGGCTGTGCAGGCAAACCATGTCCTTGTGTGTGGTGGTTGAGAAAAGATCTGAAGCCACTTGTGCCATGGCTGTTAGTGCAGCTGTTCCTGCAGATGAGCTATAAAAGGGCATTTACTGAGCTGCTGCAGCCAAGTTCTGATCTAACAAGATGCACAGGCAGGTCAGTGGCTTCGTCAGGGCACTCGGACTCTGGAGAGTGGAATTGTTGGGGGCAGAGAGCACAGGGAAATCGCAGAAGCCTAGCATGTGGCCAGATCCACATGTGACCAGTGCCACCCATGACAAACTCACACCTGCAAGGCTTCCAGGCCAGCTGCCACCTCACTCTCCCTTTTCTGTGTAAAACATGGTGCCTTCACAGTCTGTGGACTCTGGAGGGGATCGGGTGTGTTGTTTACATATGCATAAATACTACAGAATGTATGTACTGACTGTAAATGCCTCTTTTTTTGGGATTAGGTGCTGACCATCTTTTCAGCCTCAAACTACTACGAGATTGGCAGCAACAGGGGAGCCTATGTGAAACTGGGACCAGACCTCATCCCCCACTTTGTTCAGTACCAAGCAAACAAGACAGCCCATATGCTCACTATGACCCAAAGGCAAGGCGTTCCAGTTGCTCTGTATTTACCAAGTCAAAATTCCCAAAGGGAAAACTTTGTGACCTTTTAGAAAGTTTGACTCTGGAGATGAACTTTCACAGCTTGATTTTCTAAATAATAGCCCTAAGGAAGGGTTCAAGCTTTGTACTTGAAGTTACTGAGGAAGGCTCAAGGGTTGAGAAGGGAATGTTAACAAAATTCCAAGAGGATTTTTTGAAGTTGATTTTTTCGGCTTTTCTTTTCAATGTTTTAACTTTTGACCTTTGCTGAGGTTCCTTTTTGCTTTGTTACTTCACAAATGAATGCAGGTACTTGTGGCATCAGCTGCAGGGACCTGTACCCTGCGCATGCAGTGCCTTGTCACGAGCACTGAGATGCAGCTGCAGCTGTGCAGAGCAGTTGTGTGAGGGTCTGGGCAATCCATGGACAAGCCACATAGAAGACTGGGAGGGTAAGGTGCAGTTTTTCTTATGATTCATGGCAAGTCCCTAAAGTGCTTCTCTCTGTTCTGCACCTTCCAGAATCAGCAGAGTAGAGGAGTCAGCCTTTCGAGCCTTGCGAGAAAAGCTGTTTGCTCACACCTCAGCTCTCATCAGTGCCTTCAAGGCCTACGACAGGGACAATACAGGTAACTCAGAGCTGAGGGACATGCGGGTTCATTGCCTGGTTGGATAGGGCTGAAGTGACTAAGTCGAGTTTGTGGCTGGTTGGGAGACTGCTCATTGACAGCTGTCACCAGCTGTCGTGGGGAGGCTGTATCAGACCTTCGCAGAGGTCATTTGCTGTTACTCAGTCTCTGTGAATGCCTCTGAGTGACACCATAAAGAAGGGGTGCTGGAAAAGCAGGACATTGTTAGCCTAATGTGTAGCAATTTAGGCTGGTACTAGAAAAACTCTGCAACTGGAGTACTGATGAAGCATTGGAAAAGCTGACCTGGAACATGTCAGTCGTGTCACTTGAGAAGGGCTGGGCGGTCTCTAGAGCCCCTTAATCCCTGGAGTCTAAAATCATTGGGAAGAGCAAAGCGAGGGATGTCTTCCATGGCAGTTGCCTCTGTCAGAGCCTTAAGGAAGGAGCTGAGAGTTCTTCTCTGGCTGACAGGAGTGCTGTGTTGCTGAGAACTGTCGGTTGGTGGGCTGGGTGAGAAAAGGGTTATGGTGGCGGGCAGAACTGCTCATGGGGAGAACTGTTTTCTTGCTTTCTTCCCTGGCAGCAAAACTGTTCATAGGAATCCAGCTCAGTTGTTACAGCAGCTGCTAAAACTGGCAGGGGGCTACAAATTTCTAATGAAATACCTGAAGTCAGTGTCTTGCCTTTATTCACATGTTTGCAGCCTCAGAGCCTTGATTTGTTGCAATGATGAAAAGCTTGCTGAGGCTTGGGGGGAAGTGTGCTTGTGCCTGCCGTGCAAAATAATGCTGTGCTGACAGCAGCACCCAGACTGTGTGTGTGTCACTACTTTTTCTTTGCCTTCATACGCTTTTCTGTGTCCCAGAGGTGTCTCCCTTTTCCCTACAGGAAGGATCACTCTGAGCAACTGGGCGACAGCAGTGGAGTCAGTGCTGCGGCTGGGACTGCCCTGGCGAATGCTGAGGCCACAGCTGGTGCGCAGCACCGAGGACGGCATGCTGGAATACAAATCCTGGCTGGATGACCTGGCCATGGAGCAGAGGAGCCAAGAGGTAAGCACTCGCCCCCTTCCATCAAAGCATGATGTGAAGCAGCTGCTCATCAGATCCCCACCATGTCCAAATTACTTATGGTACAAAAGGACAGTGGATGGTTCCTGCATAGTCCAAACCACACTGAAGTTGATAGAAAGTCTTGTCTGAGCTCAAACAGTCCTGAGGCATCCAGCCCATTTTAGAAATAGATGATGGATGTGAAATCACAATCTAGACATAGTTCTGGATGCAAGCTTTTGAGTAGGAAAACTGTATTCCACTCTCCAAGTAGCAGTTTCTTAATTACACTCAGCAAATGCAGCTCGGCAGTGGTTATAAAATGTAGCCCAGTCGCTGTTATAGCGCAGAAAAGTGCTGTGGACAGGTTGCTGATGGTTTGGTCTGCAGCTGTGCAGAGGGTCCAGTCATCACACACCTGTTTGATATGGCACTGCTGGCATGTTCTTGAGAGCAAAAAATATTCTTACTTGTGAAGGCACCTGCAGTAACCACTCAGAGAAAGCAGAGGTGTCAGAAGGACAAAACAGGTGTGATCATGTCTTTCAGCACATCCAGTCGAGCTTGCTGGAAGTCATTTATCGAAACAGATCCAACTTGGAGACCATATTCAGGATCATAGACAGAGACCACTCAGGTAAGCAGGTGTGCAGGGGGTGTTGATCACTGCCTTGTGTTCCCCTCTACTTTGGATCTTCTTTTAGTATGCATAGAAGTGCTTTTATTTAACTGTTCAAGGCTTGGGTCTCCCTGCTCCCTCCCAGGTTTCTAAAATGTCCATGTGTAGTACACCTCTTTGCTGCTTTGTGTTTTAGCCAGTGTTCTCCACACTAGGAGATGTAGTTGCAGCATGTCAAATGCTCCTTCACAGGGCTCATCTCCTTTGAGGAATTCCAGCAAACCTGGAAGCTGTTCAGCTCCCACATGAACATTGAACTCACAGATGATGGCATTAACGACTTGGTTCGCAGCATTGATTTCAACAAGGATGGGAACATTGACTTCAACGAGTTCCTGGAAGCCTTCCGCCTCGTCAAACAGTGCCCGTCGTGAGAACCTGCCCAGGGCTGCCACGTCCAACGCCTTGATTTCTACAAAGCCAGGACTGTCCAACCTAACCTAGAGCGTGCCTGCAGATGCCCAGCAGGGAAAGGGAAGGCAGGTGCTTAAAACAGACATCACTGTAAGCAACAGCTGTGACCCATCTGGGGAAGGTAACAGGTGAAGCAGATGAACTGCACTTCCACTGATTGTTTTTTAAAGAAGCTGTATTTTAAGTATTCCCTGCTCAAAGGGAAGATGCAATTTAGCTTCTCTTGTCAATGTGATGAAATGTTACAGGTATATTCAAGAGCAGTAAACTGGAAGTAAAGGTATTACTTGTAGGCAGTGTTCTAAGGAGGTAGCACCTGTTTGATCACAGCTTTCCTTTTAATAAACCATTTTTTCTAGATTGCTGTTTCTTGGCTGTTCATTTCTTCTCTAGTCAACTCTGTGAGCAGCAGTGCTGTTCCAGTGATGATACCTACTTCCCTGGTGGTGCTCCTCTGCTGTGGTAAGCTTATTGTGGAAGTTTGGAGCTACTAAGCACACGCAGTAGAGCAGTATGTTGGAAAAAAAATACCTCAAATGTGCAACACTCTCTCTAGCAGGGGCACTTGTTTTAAGAAATCTATTGAGATAATTTCATTTTCAAAGCCCAGGGAAGTAGATGAAGTAGCCCCCTGCTAGGGAGCCGATGCTGAACTGCAGCTTACTAAGTGAAGTGGTGGGGTGTGAAGAGTTTGCAAAACAAAACCCAATATATTTCTTAAATACATGCAGCACAGTCTAGGAGGGGTGCCATGGCAGAAGACTTCACTTAAGACTGCTACCCCAGCCCCCAGAAGAGAATTCTAGTCTCACTGAATTTCTTACGGAGCCCATTGCCCAGTGCAGACAGTTTATTAACTGGAATTGTTCTTCCAAAAGGAAGCTAATCCTTTTCCCCCTTAACTAGAGTTCCATATACACTTTCAATCGCAACGGAACCATGCTTCCACAAACACTCTCAAATGCACAGTACAGGTCCCAGCACATTACAGCTGTATTTCTGTTTTTCCATCCTTCAAATTCTATGAATGGAATTAATTTTGATGGCTAATGAACAAAATGATTCTGCCTCCTCCATGTTTGTTTCTGCTGTAGAAACTCCTGCTGCAGAGAATGCTGGTTTTTTGCTTGCGTTTTTTTCAGTGCATTTTGTACTGAGGGAAAAAGCAGGTCTCTCTCCACAGCATGGAGTGAGTAGGCACCTGCTCTGCAGGGCTTGCTACCAGGTGGGAACTTAGGGTCACAGCCCTCATTTTGGTTTGGGGACTGAGGCTGCCAAGCAGCTCTGTGGCACTGGGTTTGACCCTGTTAGCTGCAGCGTCCGGAGCAGAGTGCAGTGCACTTACCTGGAGTTGTGAGCAGCATCACAGCTTTGCTGATGTTACTGAGAGCCAACACCACACACCACTTACTACAAAGTCAGACTGAATTTATTACTCTTGGGCAATTTAAAAAAAGGCAGAAGACAATGTCCAGACATTCTGTTACTTGGAGGGGCAGCAAAGCTTAGTATAATTCACATAGGTAAAGTGATCAAAACATAACCTTCAGATCCTTGCAGTCCAAAGGAAGGACAGAAACTGGAAACGTGAACTTTCTGCAGCTTGCCCCAGTAAACTACTGGTATTGCAGAGAACAACATTGTTACAGCAACAAACATCTCTGTAATGATTAAAATTAGCCATTTACACAATGGTGTTACGTGATTGTTGCAACAGAAACACGGAAGCGGGCTAAGCTTTTCACAAACCGAGTCGTTAGTGAAACAATCCCCTCAGCACTGCATTTTTAGGACAATGCTGTTGTAAAAAAAGAAGAAAAAAGAAAAAATGTACAATAGTACATATAGTTGTATAGTAAAATGGTATCTGAACAGATTCAGTTTTCCTTCTTTTGTTAAAGCATATACAGCTTTATAAAATATAAACCTTCCAAAGGTCAATTTTAAAAGCTTAGAAGAGGCTTTGCTAATTCTATAAGTAACAGCCAAAATACCATTTTGCTCCTACAAGATATGTGTTTTATTTTACCTCAACAGTTTTAGCCTTGGAAGGTGAGCCATGAACTCGACTACCATGTTCTGTGTAAACCTCCACCAGTCAACTGAAGACTCCTCCCCTGATGGGAATGCTCTCATTCAGCCCATGTTCTATTAGTTTGATGTCCTCCAAGTCATCCTTGATGATGCTGATTAGGTGACTCAGCCCTTCTTGCTGCTGCTTCAGGTGCTGCAGATAGTTCAGAAACCGGTGTGAGTACTGTTCAGCTTTACAGACTTCAGTAATATTTCTCCAAGGTGTCATGACTGGTGGCCTTGACACATTGAAAAGCCTGACATAATATCTCTGGAGGAAGGAATGAGGCCATTTTCTGTACTAACAGCCTATCTCCACAGAGTGGCTTTGTACAATAGCTTGGTGCACTGTCACTGAGACCAATTAAAAAGATTACTTCATCAAATAATGCAAGAACATGACATTCTAGATAGTCAGCATGTGTCTGCCTTAAATGATGAAGTCCAAAGAGTATGCTAGGATTCTACCAGTACTACTTACCTGCTTGATTTCCCTTAATAGGTCTGCATCTATGTAATAGCGCTCCTCAGCCCGCACTGCTCCAAAGTGGTTCTGCATCCTGATCTGGGACATGAGCTCATTCAGTCTGCCCTGGGAAGAGAAACAGGAAAGGCTTAAATCAAACACAACTCATTTACAGCCAGCAGAGCTCCAGCATCTACCACTCCTTGAGTCTCCTGGGCTGGACGCACTGCTGCTCATTCCCTTTTTAAATGTTCTGGAACACATGCAAAGGGCATGATGTGCTATGACCTACTAACAGCGCCAGATAGATAGCTTCCCACAACCACTATTGATACCTGGTTTGGAAAACTGACGTGTTTTCAGTGAGGAAACCCCAGAGTTGTTAGCCAGGCTCTATCAGCCACTCACCTTGAACTGCGTGGGCGCGTTAAGTTCACACTGAATTGTATCCAACTGCACGCGAAGCTGCTCCTCATCTGCTTGAATGGCATAACCGCTTTTCCTTTGGATCTCCTGCTTTATTAACACCTACAAAAGACGCCTTTGACGTTCATTAGAGAACGCTTGGCCCATCCCTTTCCCCACCAGCCCGTCCATATATATTTGCCCTTCCTTCAGCCTGTTTCCCAGTAGATTTGTTCTGTCATTTAGGCTGCTGCTCTAAGACCTCAGGGCAGTCCTGTGGCTTCCGAGTAAGTGAGAGAGAAGGTTCCCAAGTACTACAGCCCTGAAGCTTTCTCCGACAGCTCTGCCTGGTACTTAAATGAACACTTGCTAGCTGAAGTCAGAATAACTTTCAGCATTGGCTGCACAAGATGGCACAGGTTCTCCTTCTCCCTGCTTCTGGCACTAGACTGTGTCAAAGGAGTTATTTAGATTATCTCTGTTACCTGCAAAGTTCTGTGAGAAAGCGCCATCAGTTTCCTTTTGTACTGTGCAATTTTTGCCATAGTTGTCGTTTGGTTTTTCTGCAGCTCGCTGATATCTTCTGATATTATCTGCAGAAGAGATGGGAGTCAATTGTAAGTCAGAGAAGTTTCTGATAACAGAACACGTTAGTCCTGATTTGAAACTGTGAGTTTCATGACACTGCACAGCTCAGCAACTTCGTGTCCTTGACCCAGATGATTTTAGAAAGCTTTCTTCTACCTCTAGTGCTCTCCTTTGCATTTATTTTCACATGCAGCTGGGATTTTCAGAAGGTATTGGAAAATTGGTTGCCCAAACTTAAAAGTCCATGCCAATACAACTTAAATTGAGCTGCTGTGGATTAGCCTGTAACAAAACAGTAAGCTTGAACCTGAAACAAATGAAAGCCAAACCACTCTGCTCAGTTTTTAGGCAAAAGATCTACTTAAGGAATATATTAAGAACATGGTTCCTGTTTCAGTTTTGAACAGACGGGGGAGGTGCATTTAATAGCACATCCTTTGTCAACAGCAAGTCATGATAAAGATGAGCAACCTTACATCTAATCGAGTTTGATGTTGTTTGGTCATCTGATCCTGGACCTTCAATCTTCTCAACAATTCCTTGAAACCCACCATTGGCACAGGAATAAGCCTATGAGAACACAAATATGCTTACAGTATGTTTTATACGGGTCACGTGGTAAGGATTAATAACTACTAATAGAATCTAATATAAAGTTACCGATCACGTTGGCCTTTTATTAATTTATACATAACCATATTGTCTTTTGCTAAGCTCTAGAGTCCTCACTATTTCCAACAACCTGCTCCTTTTTCATAAAGAAATCGGCCCAAATTATCCGTAACCACTGGAGGGTACAAAGGTGCATCAACTTCAGCAAAAAAGAGAAAAAACGATAATGGTTGCAAAAAATAAGTCACAATAACTAATCCAGGTAATGGAGGACACCATACCTCCAAGTAATGCAAGTAAGACTCTTTATCCTGACAGCTCCTAAGCGCCTAAATGGGTAAAGGGATTAAGACAGGCACTTCCAGTAATCTTCACTGCTTTCAAGAAGATCAGCACTTGGCCAAGCTGTACTCGAGTAAGTTTCTTGCAAGTTACCTGAAGGGTTCTATGCAATTATTATCTCTTTCTCCCGTTCCCAAGCCTTGTTGCAATATTTGGACAGAGTATTGAACTTACTTATCAGGATCAGGATTATCAACTTTGGCTTGTTCCCATATAATAGGATCAACACCTGAATAAAAACAAAAGGATTTTTTTTAGTGCGGACATCTGAATAGATAGATATTACAGCTGTTAACCAGGAAAAAATGCTGTGAAATACACAAACCCTATGAACTGTGCTAACCCTAATGACTGTTACACAAATTAAGGTTAATTAAACTAGAGTAGCTCTTTAAAAGTCCCGGTCCTGAGCAGGGGCAGTAAATTCAGACCCAAAGGCTGTCAAGCACTCCTGCTGGTTTGAAAGCTGGGGAAAGGAACAACCCATAGGTGCTCCCACTGGACAATCTGTACTTTAAAAGGGAGAAATTCCTACTGCTCCCACTATATGCCACACTTGGGTCATCTGTCCTTTTAAAGTTGCTTATTGTGTAAAACAAAAAAAGTATTAAATATCAGTAATTAAGTGATCAAGCTACCCAACCCACTGGCAAAATAATCCCAGTGGGAGTTAGCTCTGACTTTTCTGCAAGACTAGGCCCAGTTCCTTTTGCAATCCAAACTTCATAACCTTTTATATCCTAAATACAGACATATATAAAAACTATAGACATAAAGGTAAGTCATCTGATGAAATGGCACAAACAGCCCTTAACTCCTGTAAAGCAAAGCTATATGTGCACTGTCTGTGGCCACACACACAGGCTAAGAGACCCATCTGAAAACTAGCAAGTGAATACAGGACATGATTACTCTGATTTTTAACTTTTTTTTTTTTTTTTGTACTTTTCACAGGTGTTTTCCAGCAGGCCAACACCTGCGTTTCTCCCGGAGAGCCCAAGAGGCCCAGCCCACGCACCGGCAGGAGGGTTCTGCAGGAGCTGCTTGACTTGTGCTGGGGACAGCTCCGTCCTGGCCATGGACAGGCTGACCCCCAGCTGCTGCAGGGATGATTTGATGTTGGCTTGTTCAAAGTGGGCATAGAGGGTTGTTGCAGGAACTCTCCTCGAGGTGCCATTGGGTGAGCGCTCCACAACATAAATGATCACTTCTGTCCTGAGTGAGGCAAAACGCAGAAGGTCAGGAAAAGGCCAGCAGCACGTAGGAGCTAACACAATACAGAACCACCCAAAATCCAAGCTACCACTTCTCCCAGCTGACTTTTAAATCCTGTCAGCTAAGTGAGATGTAAAGTACCAGTAACTGCAGGGTTCAAGGCAGCAAGGGAGAGAGAGAAAAGCTGTAAATACCACTACATTCTCTGCTCCCCCCAGTTTGAACCACCATATTCTATGGTGATACTAGTACCACATTAAGAATAACCTAAAATCTCTGTTAAGGTACTAGACTTAATGCCTTAAGAAAAACTACATGAAGGAATAAGAGACACAAATCAAACCCAGGATGAACAGATCTAAAATCAAGAAGGGGAGACTGTAGCCTTAGGCACCAACCCCTTTTAACATGCAGTATAAACAGGTAACACTGTGGGAAGGTCACATACTGGTCATCTGGCATTGTTTTAACACCCTCAACATTGACAGTGAGGGTCTGGTTTCCTCCCAAAATTTTGTGTAGTGATTCTACGAGCTGCTGCTGCTGGCTTCGAATATCTGCTTCTTTTCTGTTAAACACCAGGACCACGAGGCCATCTTCATCCTTGTTGTTGGGCATTAAACTGTAACCCACAGCCTGCCAAGCAACAAATGAAAAATGAAGGTATGTTACTTCGCAAAAGCATATTCTTGTGGCATGAAGGGGAGGGGCTAAATCCCTCCATTTTTAGAGGAACTGGTTCAAAACTGAACTCACAATGTATTCAGAGCTGCAGAAACATAAAATCAATCCCCTTTTAAATCATTCTCTCGCATGGCCATCAGTAGAGCAGCTTTTGAAACAGTTTGGATTTTTACAAGAAGTTCCTAAGTATCCTTTCCCCATCGGGGGAGTTGCCAACCCAGCAGAGCTGACAGCAATCAGGAACATTTTACAAACTGACCCTTTTTCCAAATTGCAAATAGAACCAGAGGATCAGACTTTACTACAAGCAAAAGCAGAGCGGCAGCTGTCACCTCCTCCTGCCTATCAGCTGTCACCCCAACACAGCACTGGTGACAGGGTGGACATCAGGGACTTTGTGAGGCCCTGGCACTCCGTGTGGGTGGGTGACCTGCACCTTTCCTCTTGCACAAGTTCAGCTGAAGAGGGAAATGAGTCGAGGACGTGCCAAGGAGCCCGGTTTGGTCAGCAGAGGGTAATCCCCTGCCATGGTGAGCCTTGCACAATCAGCCATCCTGTCATGGAGCACAACAGTGGCAGCTAAGCAAGAATTTGTTTTTAAGCACGTGACACCTCTGGTATTTCTGTTTTAAATAAATAACTCTTCCATGATCTCTTTATGCAACATAGTACTTTCAAACTAGAACAGATATTTTTTTCTTTGCTGTGGTCCTTCAAACAACAGCCTGTAACACTTACTTTCTTGATCTGGAGCTGCATGCTTCTCATGTGCCCTAGAGCTGGAACTGTGTACAAGTGGATTCTTGTGGAACCCTTCAGGTAATGCGTCATTCTTATCAGATGCCTGATGTTTCCATAGGCAATAACCAAACTAGCTTGTGATGCTTTGTTCCTATCCCTGTGCCACTTTCTCCCCCATTTTTCGCAGGCATCTTCCACTGCTGGCACAGATGGAACTTGTCATATATCACTTAAGGCAAGTGAATTCACGGCATTACAAAGACTCCAGTCACAGGGACAAGAGTAAACCTAGTATCTGGGATTGGCTAACCTGAAAACTCTTCTTTTTGGTAAATGAAATTTACTAAAATTTTGGTGAATGAAAACTCTTCTTTTTGGTAAACCAGTAAAAATCACACAACTTACACTGGGCAATTTTTCAAAGCCCAGAAACGGTGAAAGCAATTTCAGACAACAACTTAGAAGAAAAGAAGCTTTCAGGTGCATTGCCAACAAAATGTTCAAGGTAACACTGAAAAAGGTGATGCGACAAAACCCAACACTTGTTAGGCAGGCACAGCTGCCGCGAAAAGTTTATACAAGTCCCATAATGTGCATAATCAACACGAGACTTAATTAAGTACTAACCTACATTCAGGTCACAAAGTTTGCACTCCAAAGAATCAGCTCAGGGAAGGAGGTATCACCACGCCTGCCCCAAATCCCCTTACAAGCCTGAGACTTAGCAAGACAGTCAGCAGGTGCGGGATTTGCGGAGGATGAAGAGCCACGAGTTCTTTGTTGACATGAGAAGCAAGATCTGGAACTGCTGACGATTCCGTACAGGGAATGGAGTCAGCATGAGCACAAGAAGGCGGAAGGCGGGTGGATTTTAAACCTGGCATAGGCCAGGTTCAGAGAGGGTTATTTTAGTCTAGACAAAGCAATGAAGAAAGACCCTGAAGTTCTTATTCCATATGTTCACAGTTTCTTTCAGACAAGAAGGTTATTTTAAATAGTTTCTGTCATATTGTAACACACACAGATAGACATTAAAATTAATTTCCATTGATCTGTTCCACGTACACACACACTAACCTGAATGCTAGCACATGAAAATGTTACTTTCATGATCCACATCTGGGCTCATTATCTAGTCCCTCCACACCACCCAGATTTCCAGCATCTTCGAACCTTTTAATGAGTATGCATCAGAACTGTGCAGATTACCTGGAAAAATACTGTTTCAGAATACTCCTACCAGTGACAAAATCTGATTTAACACCCATGAGATGCTCAGACTCAGCAGAGTAAGGGCATCAGCGCCCTTTGTGGGCAGCTGAACAATGCCATACCTTAAACCTGCAGAAGGGGTTTTCCTGCGTGAACTCCACCGGAGCAATGTTGTTGTTGAAGTATCCTTTGCCCGTGCCCCAGAAGGCCTGGAGCTGGTTCCACTTGGCCAGAATGGCATCCCTCTCGTCTCCCAGGAGTGTCGGGGCCGAGAGGGCACTGGCTGTATTGATGAGCTGGTTGGACTGAGCAGGTGTCTGGGCAGGCTGGTTGAACAACCCGCTGCCTAATGCTGGTTGGGATGAAGAGAAACAAATGAACTCCTAGACCAACCGTGACCATGCTAGCACCTACCATCTGCCCATCACTGGCATCACTTCTTATCATATTCTGAGAAGCAAAATAAAAACACTGAATGAATAAATGAATTAAAATCAGATCACGTTTTTTACGTGTGTCTTTACAGCCAATCTTCATCTACAACAGAAGTTCCTGAATGCTACATTAGAAGAATTTTTTTTTTTAAACAAGACATCTGTATTGATGCATGACATTATCTGGCACTCTTAGTATCTAAATCTGAGGGGCAGGTTGGCTCTTACAAACTCAGTGGACTCAGAGCCTGTAGCTGCTCATTACCCAACTCCCATTTAAACTAATCTCAATGTCATTTTCCTCCCCTTTCTAGCAGTGCTGTGAGTGCAATGTCAATTCTCTAACTATAATTCCTACCAGCACTAAACCAAAGGGGTAAATATTGTTGGAAGCTCAAGGGGGAAGCTCAGGGCCTTGCTTGAGCTCTAGTTTAAGAGTTTAACAGCCTCCTGTTACAATACACTTCTGTCCCACTACCTGAGCAACTGAAGGTGGCAGTCTTAGGCTTTCACTTCTAAGGGATGGGTAAATCCACAGGCCATACTCACTGGTCTGCTGCTGTTGCTGCTGCTGGGTTCCGAAGCCTCCAAAGCCTAGCCCAGTTCCCAACCCACTACCCAAGCCAGTTCCAGTTCCTGTGCCAAAACTGGTACCAAATCCAAAGCCTTTGTTCTGGGTAGCACCAAAGAGTCCTGGGGAAACAAGCAAACGGTTATTGACAGAAAGAGCATAGCAGCATGCAATCCAAAGCACTCCTGGATTTGCTCTAAAGCCCGTCCTTCAGCCCCTTACCGCTGGTGCCGGTGTTGGTGGGAGCAGAGAAGCTGAACGCCGGTGCCGCGGTGGTGGTGGTCGTCCCGAAGCCTCCGAAGGCACCTGCCAAACACAGGCTGCAGTCAGGCAGCGGCACACGGCCCCTGGAGCGGGGCACAGCATGACAACCAACCGCACGCCACGCCTCGGGTGTTATGAGCACAGGTGCTGACAGATGGATGTCACATGGCACAAGCATGTAGCTCACACTGATCATGGGGATTGAGTTCACTGTCCAAGGAAATGGGGGAGAAAACACGGACCACAAAGCCAGAACTTGTATGGTGTGTCAAGAAAGCAAACAAAAAGGCAGCAGTCAGCTGACATCTTGCTCTCGTACCAGAGGGATGTGCTTTCCCCACTGAGAGACCAGTAACTATTTCTTAGATTCATTCTCAGGAAGACTTCTGACCAATGTCACTGCTAAATGTCTAATAAGCAACCTGATGTTTCGTGAACTTCACAAACAGTCCTAACCTCTGGAAACAAATCAACGCCTGAGGCCAGGGTACACACAGTCGCTGTGCTTACATGCAAAATTTACAGGTAAAATTCTACAGGGTCCTTTTTTTTAAAGCCTTGTTTCCCAATGATGCCACCCATTACATCTCATTTGGAGGTTCAACCAGTAGTATAGGAAGATGGATGCAAAAGCAATCAGCCTTCCACAAGTTTTCAGGAAAAGCAGTCACTGACCAGCAGGAGAGGACCTATGTGAGCAGCCGAGCTCCAGTGGTGCCAGCAGCGCCGGCCCAAGGTGCAGCCTGCAGAGTGCTGACCAGCCTGGGAAACCAAGGTCTCTGTGTTTCATGCTGCTTCTACATGTGTTCAAGTGAAAATGACAGTCTGCTACAAAGGGTTTGCCAAAAAGATGATGCCTCTCTTAGCTCACATGTCAATAGCAAAAAAAAAAGGTTCTTCAGATCTATCACACTCACAGTCCTCCTGTGCATAAACAAAATGAAAAGCATAAACCAAAGCTGATATGCAATTGCATTTTATTTCCATTCAGCAAATGTCTCAATGTGAGTGGGCACAAGAAGTTGTTCCCTGTAACACCCATGTTTCAGTCCTGCCAGCGAGTGGGACACTCTGGCAGGAGCACCAGCAGATGACACCATTTTTAGGTACCTTTGTACTCACAGCAAATTTAGTCACCCTTTCTTGAAAAGGGACCTGAGAGTACAAATTAGGTATCAAATTAAATATCAAATTGACTATGCACGGTCTCTTGTGGAGCAGCTCAAATGAAGCTAAAGAAATGCAGCCCAAGAGTGTTCACAGCAAAGACACCCCACTGAGATCCCTGGGGTGCACAAAACAGATGAGAGGCGCTGACCCAGAGAGCGATGACACTGTCGGATGGATGGAGTGCCTATATGAGCAGTGGCAACGGCTGGGCTAATTCCACACCAACAAAAGCATTAGAAATCCATCCAGACCAGTGTTTTTATACAGCATGGGAAAGATTTAAGGTGAAATTACACCAGCTGATCGCTCAGATCTGATGGCTCGCCATGGCGCCACAAAAGGCTTTCTTAACCACCCCCCGTGCCCCCATCCCGTGCAGGGCCCTCCCCGGAGCACTGAGCACCCCTGGACAGCCGGGGCAGGGTGGGCTTGGGATGCACAGCGGCATTCGGGGAGCAGGTCACGCCTGGGCTCTGACTTTGTGCCGGTCGCATACAATGTGTTTCTCCACAGAAACTGCTGAGGTGTGGTGCATTCATGACAGCCAACGCAAGGCCAATGAGGAGACACGGGGGAGGATGAAAACATGACTGCAGTAGTCCAAGAATCTCATGTCAGGAAATGTGGCACAGGGACCAGCTCTGGGATTGCTCAGGATCGCCTGGATTCATTCCCATTTCAGAGACTTTTGGCTACAGGGTTGTTTTCCCTCAAAAACTATTCCTTGAGAATTTAACAGGCAAAACCCCTACAAGCCTATGGCTCTCAAACCCATTCCATCTCCAGAGCTTTTATCGCCAGCCTTCGCCGGATATGAAGATCAGTAGTGGACACAGATTCCCAGTTAGGGATGTAATTCTTGGACCCCTGCTGTTAACATTGACCATGGAACACATATTTATGCATTATCTACCTGTGCTTGCCAGACTGTTACCAAAATTGAATGGTGGAGTTGAGGTAGTGGAAACACCGAAATTCCCAATATTAAAATTCACCGCGGGATTAGCAGTTAATCCGAAACCCCCAAAATTAAAACCACTGGCAGTGGAGTTTGCAGTTTCAAGCCCACCAAATCCTGACGAGCGGGAAGCAGAAAAAGAGCAAGGCAACATTAGTTCTGAGTGAAAGGCAAGTCCAGGAGAGAAAAGTTGAAGCATTTTTCCATCCCCATGGGCAAGACAGGCATAGTTAGAAACAGGAGTAAAAGGTATTAATTGGCATTAAACATTATTTATTGGACACAAGGAGGACAGTTAAAAGCTCCACACATTGCTGCTGTAAGGATGTTATTTTTCAATTATACTGCGCATAAAACAGCAGCACTTCCCCAACTTATTTCAAATCCCTACATGAAACCATCTCTGTGGTTCAATATTCACATTAAGAGTAATTTTTAACAGCCTAAGATGCTTGATACAGCTGCATCTGTGTTACATTTAACAGACAATAGCAAAATTAATTCATAAGCGATCAGAAAGGCAGAAGTAAGTTATCTTCATACAAATAATACACTCAGAGACATGACAGCAGATAACCACAAAACTCAACTCCAGCACCTGAGGCACCACACAAACTTCAGCTACTCCAGGGCGGACTTATCCAAGTTCTACTGCCAAAATCTGCCCACCTTAGCCTTGCTGGATGTACTGATGCATCCAGCACCCCTGGGATGCAGCTGAAACAGGTTCATGCTGCACAGACAGTGGGAAGTCCTGAGGGGTGATCCTGGATTTTCCTCTGATATTGGTCTGTGAGTGTCATAAACCTTGCCGTGGTGTACAGGCAGCACAAGGCGATTTTTTACTTTCAGATGGGGCCAGAAAGAGCGTGTGTAAAACTCCCAGCATGGAAGAGACAGGAAAACTCAGGTTAACTACCATAAAGATTAGTCCTGTGCAAAGGACTTGCTCATATGCTCTCCTAGGAGCCAACAACGAATTATTTTACGAAGTGAGAGTAAGGAAAGCTCTGTCTTACACTTCACCATGACTGACAGTGACAAAAGAAGAGGGGAAAAGGTCTTCCTTTACAAGTTAACCACTGTCTTTTACCTTGCTCAAAAGTGAACTTCCAAGGGCGTCTCGTCCAAACGAGGACTTTATTGCAAGCAAAAGGCTGATCCGAGGGACCTGCACCCCCTCATCCCAAGCGCCTCAGGAGCAGCTCCCGGGCCTGCCAGGGGCCGGGCGGGGCGCGGGACGGCGCCTCTGA
>WEIT01011397.1:307363-338386 GCA_013389985.1 Dryoscopus gambensis
GTGGCGCAGGCTACGCGCGGTGACGCAATCGGCGCGCGCCAGCGGGCTCTACCACTGCGGGCAGCGGGAGGGGGGGCCGGGAGGGGCGGACTGTCCCACGGGACACGAAAATAAAGGGTGATGAAGGCAAGCAGCTCGTCCTCGAGTATCCGGCTGGCAGCGGGGGGAAATGTCCTGCTTGGCGCTAAACAGGGATTAAAAAGGCGCGCGTGGGGGACAGTAATCTCAGCTCCAGGTCGCTGAGAGCTCAGCCTGAGCCTGGGCTCACCCCAGCATGCGCTCTCCCCATCCCTGCATCCCCTCAGGGGGCATTCCCTGGATTCCCCAACACCGGGCCCACGGTTCCCCCGTTTCCTTTGGGTGTCCCCGCTGTCGCACCGGGCGCGCAGCCAGCACGGGCGATGGCACACCTTCGTGCCAGGGCAGGCTCCCACAGACATCCCCCATCCATGGCGGTGGCCGAGCGCTGGGACAGCTGCCCAGGAAGGTCGTGGAGTCTCGCGCTGCCGAGACATTCCAAACGCCCCCGGACACGTTCCTGGGGCACCTGCACCCAAAGGATCCCAGGATGCTGTGAAAAGCGGCAACACCTGGGGAAAAGCAGAGCAAAGCCAGTCCTCAAAGTGTTTTCCCAGTTATTCCCAGAAAGCTGCCCAGAACACAATCGTGGGGAGCAGGCAGAAGGGGTGACGGTGCTATCCCCGAATCCCAGGAGGGCTGGGTTTGGAAGGCACCTTAAAGCCCATCTTACTTCACCCCTGCCCTGGGCAGGACACCTCCCACTGTCCCAGGCTGCTCCCAGCCCCAATGTCCAGCCTGGCCTTGGACACTGCCAGGGATCCAGGGGCAGCCACAGCTGCACTGGGAATCCATTCCAGGGCCTCAGCACCCTCACAGGGAGGAAACTGAAGCACCAGCCAGGAAAAAGACCCCAAACCAAGCCCAAGCAAAGCAAACACCAGTGCCCCTCCGAGGAAGACAATGACACATTTTAACAACGCACTTCACTATCTATGGAAACACTCCTCGATGAGAATATTCTTTTAATTGGGAAGGGGCAGGGGGAACCTTTGTGACTTTTAGAACAAGTTTCTGCTTGACAAATAAAAAAAGTGTCAGGAGTTTTCAGGACCCCGTCCATAACACGCAGGAGTGCTCTCATCTCAAACATGCCAAGTCTGCATTCCCACCGAACGCCCACAACAACACCCACCAGCTTTGTCCCCTCCACCCCAAGAAGAACACTGAGCTGCGGTGCCTCAAGCTGCAGAACAAACCCCACACCTGAAGGATAGAAGCCTGGCTAACAAACGAGAGTGGGAGCAGTTAGGTGGCCTGCATGGAAAAGCACTTCCAGCCGCTGGCTCGGTTCCGCCTGGAGCTCCAGATGCGGCGCAAAGCTTCGCTCTGGGTTGGGTTAGTTGTACACACGTGCTGAGACGGGACCGAGGACACGAGGAACAAACACTCGGTGCACACTGCAGTAAGTACACGCAACGCGTCACGGACAGGACACCGCCCGGCCTGCGGCCGATCTGGCCTTGTCCCAGGGCCACCCCAGAGCCTGCTGTGTTCCCACAAAGCCGTCCGCACGCCCGAGGCCGTTTGCAAACACCAGCCGTGTCGCTCCTGCAGGGAATCAGGCCGGCTTGTGGTCACCCATCCAGTGGTTATGATCCTCTGAGGCTGCCAGTGCGGGTACAAACAGAGGGCAGGGTTGAGAAAAGCAGGATCTGGAGCAGTTTTAAAATGGAGTTTTAAAGTTGTAACGTAGCTGGCGAGAAAAAAGTCTCCTCCCTGGCTGACAGTGCAGATTCTCTTCCACCTCTGTCCCATGAAAAGTGATGCTGGACATGACCGTGTCTCCACAGAGGACAGCTGGTGTTAGGTCAGCTCTAATCGTTTATTCTCCAAGCTCACAGGGTAAAGAAAATCTACTAAGATGTCCTGATGAGTGGGGACCTCTCTTCTTCAGTGCTCTGGAAGAACAAACCACAGCAAGTTAAACGTGGCCATGAGAGACCTTCCACTATGGGAAGCTGGGCTGCCCACCCTCCAAGCAGGGAAGGGAAAAGCTCCTGCTTCTAAGGAGAATTCCCTCTGAGAGCCAGGGCTGCACTAAGAAAGCACCCGAGGGTGGGTGGCAGCTTGGGCAGGGACCTGCTGCAGCACCTGACACAGGGGAAAGGCCAGAACCACCCAGGGATCACAAGAAGAGCTCTAAACTGCTGGATTACCTCTGTTTGCAGGAAAAGCAACAAAAGCAAAGTAGGAAAAGCACGGAACAATAGCTGTCCTTTTGTCATTCTGACCCCTGCGGAGTGTTCCAGCACATCCAAGAGTGCTGTTTGAAGCTGTGCATGTTGGGTGGGGCAGGAATTCCCGGGACAGGCCTTGGGCAGTGGGACAGACTGACAGCCTGGCTGAGCTGCTGATGGCACACGTAGGCTCAGAAGGAAAGGCAAGGAAAAAATACCAGTCTGTCCTACATAGGACCCTGAAGTACAGTCCCATGGGGATGGGAGGCAGGGGGACCCACTGATCCAGAGTGGTCCCCCAGGCACAGAGGGAAGTTGTAAGGCAGCATTTAGGGAACACCAAACACATGAGACCACAATAAGCCCACAGCAACTATGAGGAGAAAACAGCCTCCTAGAGAACACCTTCATGACAGCATGTCATGTAGGACAGAACTTCTCATAAACAGATTTACAAGCTGTCTTATAAATAGAGAATGCTGGAGAACAGCTGCTGCTGCTGCTGCTCTGTGCAATTCATCTGTTCTTTGGCCACAAATTTGCATTATGATTCTGGAAAATAATCCGCTGGCACAATGCAGTTCTGCTGAGAACACGGACACCAACTAAATCTGTCCTCAAATACGGTGGAGTTTTTGCACCTTATCCTTCAGGGTCCTCTAGACAGGCTGATTTATTTCACTACTGTTGGCAAGGGAATTGGGCACACAGACAGGACCTGCCTTACCAGGCTTCTCAGATTAACTCCGCTCCTTTGCTTTGGCGCGTTTATTCTGAGTCTATTAAAACTTCCCCTCCCTAGAAAGGTCATTTCCAACAAAAATAAAATAAAAACACGTGCAGAAAGACACCAAAAGGTAAAATTAACCACAAGAAAATCAAATGCAGGCAGATGTACAGCAAGCAAAGTCAAATCCGAGTGCTGCTTACCTCTTCATTTATCCCCCGGGACCTGCACACCAGCACAATGAAAACAATCCCAAAAACAATCCCTAGAGCCATGATTACAAAGGGGATCCCAGTCACAACGCTGGCTTCCAGCAGGACGTGCCTGAGTTTGCTGGCAGATGCTTCATCAATCAGAACACTCTGGAGCAGAGAGAGACAAAGAAGGAAAAAAGAAAAAAAAAGGGTTACTTATTTCGGTGCTTTCTATGAGATCACTTTTGTGAAGGGCAGGGAGACAACACTCCCGCAACTCTCAACCACTGCTTCATTGCTTCCTGACATACTTCCCCCCTAAAAATTCTTCCAGGGGCCAGAGGGATCACCTAGTCTGTATTTCAAAGGAAAATAGGGATTTTTAACTTTTGGTGTAGGAATGGACTAATACAGGCCTGGAATAACAGTGTGTGCCACCAAAACTAGTCCCCCATGCATCCAATTAATTCAGTGATCCAACTACAGCACAGGAATATTCACAACAGATGACTCAAAAAAGGTGTGATCTCCTGAAGTCCTGCCTCTGTCTGAGCACCCCTTTTCCTCCTCCTTTGAGTTTAAAAGGACTGTCTGACTGAGAATGTTTGGCAGGGCTGAACTTCACCCTACAACAAGCAGCAGGAGGGTGTTTGTAAAGAAACAGCAACAGCTTCCTACCTATTACTGTACAAACAACAAGAAAAGCAGCATTTTCTTTTCTGGCTAGCTCAGAGGGTATTTTTGCAAGCATTAACAGGCCACAATGCTGGAAAGACGTAACAGAACTGTTTACCTCATTTATATACATCACTGGGAAAATCAGTGTTCGGATGTTGCCCGTTTCACTGTGTGGAAAAAAAGCAATAATAAAAAATTACGGGTTTGGAACTTTTCAACCTGAGGGTTGTGAAGACAGCTTATACAAGAACAGTGAATAGGGAAAGTGTCCCTAAAAACCCTCTGGGCTGTTCCTTTTTGCTGCGGATTTTCACCTCCCTGCTGGAATAGGACAATCTCGATCTCCAAGATGGATAAATTCTGCTTTGGGAGCGGGGCGTATTTTGGGACTTGGTGGGCAGTGAAAGCCAGGGATCCATCTGGGGCTCATTTGTAACTGAGTGACAGATTGGTGCCAGGCAGCAGGAACTGAGCTAAGCTGATGTTGAAGGTTACTCCTGTTTGCAAAACACAGGAACTATTGTCCAAGCAACATGGGCACAGCAGCAAAAATGCCCCAACAGTTGGCACATGTGGAATCCCAGCTCAGGCAGGAGCTGTGTTACCGTGACGGCTCCTGGGCACTGGGAAACAAGCCTGAAGGAACACCACTGGCTCTCCCAAGGGGACTGGGCAGATGAAATACTTCTATTTTAGTTATTACAGCCAAGCTGTGCCAATAAACATCAGCCCTGCAGCTGAGCAGAAGGAGTAGCTACCATACAGCATTCTTTACTCTGCAGGTAAAACTATAGTCTGCTTGGTCTGCGAAAGGAGAGGATACCGCCCCTTCGAACTCAGATTGGATTGGACTTCTCTCCTTCACACTTCCTCTCTCCAGCCCATATTCCAACAGAACACCACAGAAAAATTCTTTCTGAGTATCAGCTGAGATCTGAGACATCCACCCGGCAGCAGAGACCACTCACAAAAATTCAGGTAACTTTCGGACATGAACGTTGACCTGCATCCGCTTGGCTGCCTGCAGGAGGAGCCCTGTCAGCTGGGGAATAAAGGAGATCAGTGTTAAAAAAACCACTAAAGGTGAAAGAATGAGAACTGTGAGAATGCAGGAAGAACCTGGTACACAGCACACAGCAGGATCTGCACTGGACCTTAGGAGAGGAGCTGTGGAATTTCCTTCCACTTTAGCAGCACATAACAGCCTGATGAGTCAGAGCATGGTTTCTGTAAACCAGGCAGCCCATGACTGTGCTCTTTTCCTCGACCCACATCTGTATGTCAGGGTGTAGAGATCACTGCTGTACTGGTCTGAGCTGGGAGAGAATTAATTTTCTCCCCAGTAGCTGGTATCAGGCTGTGTTTTGGAACTGTGATGAAAAGAGCATGGGTAATACAGGGATGTTCCAGTGATTCCTGAGCAGTGCTTGCACAGGCTCCAGGCCCTTTCTGTTTCTCACGCTGCCCTGCCAGTGAGTGGGTGGGTGGGGTGTGTGAGAAACTGGGAGGGGACAGGGACAGGATGGCTGACCCGAAGGGATCTCCCGTTCCACCCAGCATCGTGGAACCAGTACAGATTCCTAGAGGTCAATGGGACTACACCAATACACACCATCCAAGGAGGTGACCTAAACCCACGTGCTTGGATCTATTCACCTACAGAACCCTTCAAAAAAGGCTGCACTTACAGGATTGATGTCCAGAAATGTCTCATGGTACTCTTTTCTGGGATGCATGCCCTCTATGTCCTCTACAAACTTTGGATCTGCCTGGTAAAAATGTGGAGCGGACAGAAATATTGGAGCACCTGGAATGCAAAAGCACCAAGTCATCATCTAAAAAAAGGCCCAGAGGGATTCAGGGAAGCCTTTGATGACCTCACGGTTCTGAGCCATTTGCAGAGAAGGGAAGGGCCCCTTGTGGAGCCACAAATGCCCAGTGTCCCTGCAGCTGGGCCGTACCCTGCTTGCAGACGCTGACGTTGAGCACGCCGGTGCCGGGGCAGTTCCCGGCGGGCACGCAGAAGCCGGCGTTGGCGGGGTTCACCGAGGTGTTGGCAAACACCATGGAGGAGGGCACGAAGCGGAACGCGGGCACCCCGGCCACGGCTCCCGAGCTGTCATACACCAGGAACAGGGACCTGCAGGGAAGCAGAGCCAGGCGTGTCAGGCTGCAGCACACACCGACCCCGGCTGCATCATCTCCCTGCTGATGCCCGAGTGTCTGCCCCGGTTTGCATTCCCACCACTTCCGTGCGGAATTTAATAGGCTCTCATCAGCAAACACCCATCTCATCATCCTGCTGCCGCACAAAACAGATGGGCCCAATGAAACACAAATTTTGAAAGAAACATTAAAACCTTGAGTTAGAAATAGTGTTTACTGAAATTAACTGGAATAGATAAAAAAGCAAACCCAGTTTGAATCAATTAAAAGTTAATGGTTAGGAGAAGCCAGATCCAGATAAACATCCCGGATGCGAAATAATTGATTGCTTGTCACTTTGTATTTGTTTAGCTGTGCTTGTAATGAGGAACAGAAAACTAACAAATAGATCTAAGGAAAAGGTAGACATTTACAAATTTCACCATTTGAAATAGCCATTCAGAGTCACGTAGGAGGAAATTGGAGATTCACCAAGGGTAATTTGTATTGTTAAAAACCAAAGGGCAGAAAGCTCAGAGTGAGGAAGAACCATTTTACTTCCTCTTCTGAGACCACTTCTCAAAGAAAGAGACCACCGACCCAAATCAAAACAACAAACCACACATGCTTAATGATTTTTAACCTAATTACCATATGAAGCGGGGAATGGGAGGTACTGATTTTATCAATATGTATTTGTAGTTTGAATATTCAATACTCTTGGAAATAAAGAGACTCTGTATTGCTTAATACCTTTGCACTGTGCATTAGGGAACGATCTCCACAGTGCCCAGTGCTGGAATAAGCATACACTTTCTAACTATAAACTGTTAGAGAGACTTTGTCCGTCTTGAGGTGAATATTGATATTGGATCAATACCCATATTTTAATAAATCACCCATGTCACTACTGCATGTTGTGTGAGTGCTCGTACCCTGCCGAGTGGGACCAGGAAAGGAACACGGTTGTGGAAGACAGAACAACCTGGCACATCCTGAATTTAGCCTAATATGCATCTGTATTGATTTAAATAATTTCAGATCAGTTTTGTTCTTCGCACACCGGGAAATCAGCAAGAGGGGAGACAAGGTGTTCCATAAGGAAGGAAACACCAGGATTTTCTTGGTACATTTCAGACAGCATCATGTAAAGTCATGAATCTCTGAAGAGGGCAACCTGGGTTCTCTAAAAAACCACAGTGCAGAGGAAGACTTTGGAGGAAAGAAGCGTAAGGAAAGTTCATATAAATCTTTCCATTCCCCTCATTACTAGCCTTGCAGTCCAGTCTGTCCTTCCAGTTTTCTTCCAGATTTTCCCCTCACAAATCTTCATTTTGAAATAACATAACCCTAACCTGCTGCAGACTGGGAGTTTTTTCTGTAACTCTCATCCCTCCACCATGAATGAATGCAAAACACTGCTACTTTTTAAATGAAATCACAGGAGGAGAACCACCAGCCTAACATGGCACCTCAAGAGGAATGCATGAAAATGCTCTGCCTAAAGTCTGAGCAACACTGTCTTCTCCTTACCTGCAGAAATCAGAAGAAAAGATGTAAATGTTCTCATCTTTGCTGATCAGCGGGTGAAAGGACGTCCCATCTGTGCCATTGATCATGTTACACGTCTCTGTTGTCCACCAGCTCAAGGATCTGAAGAAAGGGAAGCAAAGGGAGCAAGGGCTAAAAGATCTCCGAGCAGCAGTCAGGCAACACCAGCTCCTGGCCAAAGCAAATGGGAATCAGACCTGTACAGTGCTAATTCCTCCTGCCTCAGCTCTGCTCACAAGAAAAGGCATTGAAATGGGTTTAATCTGCGCCTAGAGTCTCTTTAAACTGGCCCCAGGCAAGCAAGGGGCAGATTCTGACAGAGGCGACTCCCCTCTGAAAAACTTACTCTTTTCCTTTCCACTCCACAATCCTGGAGAAATTCAGGTAGTTTGTTTCCCCGCTCAGGAAAACATATTCTCCGTCATCAGTTCCGTTCATCTGCAAACAGATACAGTTTTCAGTGGCTCCACTCATCCTGTGGCACCTGGCTGGTCACTGCGATGGGGGGGCCAGGAGTGATGGACTGCCCCTGAGATCTGTGCAGTTCACTGAACTCCACCTTGGACAGGAACGAGGTGGTAGTGACCAGGCAAGATCCTTACACCTCCCAAGTGCAGGAAATACAACTCCATAGGAGCCTTTTCTCCCTTCAAGAGGTGCCCCTGAATAAAGAGCCCTCAGGAAGAAAATAACCCCACAGAAATAACCTCAGCACTGCAGACATCTCCTAGAAGCAAGGACTCCCCACAGCCCGAAATGACCAGAAACACTGTGGAAGCCAGGAATTGCTGCAGCACAGAAATAACATCCAATTTCAGTCAATTACTAAGGAAGTCAGGGCGTTTTTCTAGCAGTTTGAACAAGTGGCCCCGCAAAGCCCATGTTCTTCAAGCAAACACCCACAATAGTGCAGGGGGTTCTCCGTGGAAAGCTTTTCTGTACCTCCCATCCAGTGCCTAGATGCAGGCAAACTGAAGAGGGAGCAGCCCTTCGCTACCCCTACCTCCTGGCTCAGTCCAGGCGCAGCCCTCCCACAGCCCAGACCCCGCAGCAGCGCCATCATTCCCCAGGGAAAGCAGCAGCAGGCGTGGCCATGCAGTTACCTTGTTGAAGAGCCCGAAGACGGGGTCGATCTCGGGATGCAGCACGTGGATGGTGGACAGCAGCCTGTCCTTGTAGCCCCAGAGCAGCTCATGGACGCTGCGGACTGTGAACAGGGACTCCTGGTACAGAAGCAGCAGCACCTCCGTGGCAAACTGCAGAGGGGTTGACCTGGTCCACTCCATGGCAGTCTGCCAGGGCATTGCAATGAGGGAGCCATGGTCAGATTTATCGGGGAATAAATGATCAGCTGCGTCCAGACACAGACACTTTTCACCACTGCACATCCATTCCCCCAAAATGCAAACAGTAATAGCGTTTATGTCCTTTCTAGCTGACACGTGGGTTTACAGCATGTCTTTAAAGAGGTCATAACAAAAGAAGGGCATTTTGTTGGGCTAACCAACCTGTGGTTCTTCTCATACTGCCTGTTACAGTACATCACAGCCAAAAATCTGAAGGAGAGATAATCCTTACCACCACGAGATGCCTGGGAGGAATCGAAAATACAGTATCTGTATTGTCTGCAACTTTCAGTAAGCTGAGTCCTATCTACTACTATATACAGGGCATTTCTGTACACCTTCATAAAGTCAGGCATTTTTGGAAATGCTGGGGAAAAAGTTGAAATGAGTGTACCCTGCAACTGAAATTTAACCAGGATGGAGAGTAAAGGCAGAGACACACCCCCAAAGTGCTGGAGGACAGCCCGATTGCCTCTGGAAGCTGTGACACCTTTGGATCTGCTTGTTCTCATGCTGTCCCTCTATGAGACCAAAATAATGGCCTGCTGGTGATCACCACGAGACTCTCTTTCACCTAGCACAGTCTGAGCGTGCCTCTCTAACTTCATTTCTACCCTGAGAGGTCCTTTTCATTCAGCTCCATCTGAAACCGCTCTGCTGTAGTTTCCTTCTGGTTTGAGAAGCAGACTTGGAGGCAGCTTCTCCAATTTTGACAAAATAACCCCAAGCATTCCTAACTTCCTCACGCAGAAGCCAGCGTGCCTCCCAGGCATTTGACATCACTAACTCCCTGGTTTCACTGCCTCTTGGAAGCCCAGCAAGCCCGATTTCTCCTCGTCCCTCGAGAGTGTGTGATCTCTTAGCACCAGAGGAAGGCACTAACACTGCAGAGGTGTGAGGAGAGGGAGGAACAAAATAAACCCCCCTCAACAGTCCAGCCCCAAACTGAGACCAGCATCTGCCCAGGACATGAGCTGCTTGTCTCACTCTTCCATCACACTTATCTACTACAAAGGGAGAGTCAGGGTGAAGCAATGCACTACTCGTTCTGAAGTGTGGCAGGATGAATTCCAAGCAGGAATGAAAGAGAACTCACCACTGCAGGAATATTTATTGTCCTGATCAGGTCCACTTCAGGGTCTCCTACTGACTTCTGAGGTTCAAATACATAAGTCTTTGGGTTTAGAGCAGACACTTTGGTTCCATTGTCCAAAAACTGGACGTGCACTCTTGGCCTGTATTCCCTGAAAGACAAGAGTTTGTTCTCTAATCAAGTCAAACTAAGTACACACAGCATTAACTGCAATTAACTTAAGGCTGTTCTACTGCTTTAAGCACATAAAGGGTGGGATTTTCTGTTCTTTGGAAGCAGATTCTCTCACTGACACGAACTCCCCGCTGTGTCAGTGTGAGCTGAGTCAGACTTCACGGGGCCTTTCCAAAAATGCCACCCCACGTGTTAATTGCACTTCATATTTTTGTCTTGTCTTTAAAAACCTCGAAGGAAGGACAATTTGAGACTGCTCAGAAGAGGCACCATAGATGAGATTGCTCTTGAAGTCCAGTTTGAAAATGAAACTTCTGCCTCTCCTGCAGGCAAAATTCACTCCCGGAAAGATGCAGGCTGCGTGTGCCTCACTGACCCAAGAACCCACCAGAATCCTTCTGCTGGCTTCAGAGCACTTGGCACTGGGGCTTACATGTGACATGACCACAGAACAAGCCTCATTTTAGTTCTTCTCCTTTAATTCTCGAGCAGGAATCCTGGGCACGACAGAAATTCAGCTGAATTTTTGCTGTTCGCTACCCGTGGCCTGGGAGGTTGTTGCTGCTCCTGTCTAAGCACTCAGACAGCAGGATGAAACTCAGGATTGCTGACAAACCAGTCCAATTGGCAAGGAACATCAAACGCTACCTGCTGGCCCGACGAGAAAGTCAGATCATAATTACCCTGACACACATGCAGGGAGCACAACTCAATTTTCATTCCCATTAGCACTTTACAGACCAGGGTTCTGCAGCTGTGCAGAACAGGCCGACACACACGTGTCTCCAGCAAACCCCAAAAGGGAAATGGCGGGCAGGTGCTCACCGCCTGGCACACACATGAGGTGCAATTCCCCCTATTTCCTCAGCCTGCAGTGACTCAGGAGGCTGCTGACTTGGACATTTGCCTGGGCAAGCTTCAAGTCACAAGATGTGAGGGAGAATTGTTCTGCCAGATGTTCTGATGTCCTGCATTCAGTTCAGATCGAGGTTCTATCCTGGCTGCCCTGGATCCATCAGTGCAGCTTCACGACAGGCTGCATTACTCTGGTTCAGCTTTCATATTTAAAGCAAACTAGAAAGGCCCATGAAACTATTATTAGAAACCAGCCACTTCCCATCTTCCTTACCCAAACAGTGTCTCTACCACTCTCCAGCCTCCCTGCCACCCGGCAACATTTTGGTCTGGCAACACTTCCAGCTTAGCTTGGCAAGAGCCTCTTGGACAGCAATCTATTTTATACCCCAGGGCTGGAACTGAGGGATGGAAATGGACAGCTGTGAAATGCCTTCCTAAAATAGGCCAGGAGTAACCTGAGACACCTCTCCAGCTCTGGAGAGAAAAATAATACTCCCTGATGAGGGATACAAGTAGGAGGTTCTACGATGTTAAAGTTAAAAAGCTGGAAATGTGTGCAAGACCAGACAATATTCCAGTGTTCTTTGGGACTCAGCAGGTTTGGGCAGATAAGCAGCTTGCACTTTATAACTACTTACTTTACACGCTGCCAGTTCAACTTCCAGGATTTAAAAACACCAGCACTATGTTTTTGTTACAGAATCTGCCTCAAGTGCTTTACAGTGTATGCTGGTGAAAACTCTGAGCTGCAGGAAGAGACTCTCTTGAGCCCTCCCACCTCCTCACTGTCACTTACTGGATTTTTTCCCTCTGCTTGTCGGGCCCAGTTCACTCCCAGCCTTTCCCCAAACACCGTTTCATAAAAGCACGGAGCCATGCACTTCGTGTTAGGGCATTTAAAGTGTTCTGTCACATGCTAAAGCCAAATGAGTCCTCAGTGCTTTGCTACACAGGGCCTGTGATGCCAACTGGTCATTTCTTGCCTGGCTGAAGCGTGCAGTACGGCTGGAACATCCCTTCCTGCTCCCTCTGCTCCCACAGCCTCCTCTGCTCCCCACCCAGTGCTGACAGGCACAGCCAGGCAAGGCTTGCGGAACCTGCTGGAAGAGAGCTCTCCACTTCCTAACTTCGCCTCCTTCCTCTATCAGACAGAGCAGAGCACAGGGGAATCCTGTCCAGATGTGCCAGAATCAGGCTAAGCAAACAAGCCAGCAGCAACTGGAACGTGCAGCCTCCTTCCCTCCCTCCCTGCCACCGCCAAGAACACTGCAGGGAGGGCCGGCCGGCGTCGGGGACCCGCCCCCGCAGCCAGCCCGTGGCGTGGGATGCAGGGAAGGGCTCTCCCAGCAAACCAGCAGCTCAGGCTGGGCCAGCCCCTGGCGTGGGATGCAGGGAAAGGCTCTCCCAGCAAACCAGCAGCTCAGGCTGGGCCAGCCCGTGGTGTGGGATGCAGGGAAAGGCTCTCCCAGCAAACCAGCAGCTCAGGCTGGGCCTCCCCTGGGGCAGGGACCAACCCAGCCAGTACAACAGCAGCCCCATCCACCCTGCTGAGCTCCTTCATGGACAAGGTGCAGCTTCCCAAACCAGTGACACCCAGGAGAGACTCGGAGCTAAGGAAGGGGAAAAGAAGAAGCTGGCTAAGAGGACTGAATATCAGCCTGTGTGGTTCCCTGCAGCTCTGTGAACCCTGGAGCTGGTCCTATTTATCTTTCTGCCACAGAACACATTGCTGACTAATGACCAGCGTTAGGCTACACACACCTGAAGGAAAGCTTGGGAACTTGAGAGCTTGTGGATCTTTTCTCCAGCTCAACTGGCTCATGTAATAGCAGGGATTTTGCCAGAGTACCACATGGAGTTTGCCAGGGCTAAATAGACACAAGATTAGAATGCAGAGGAGACAGGGGAAGGGATTGTTGGCAAAGGGAGAAGCAAAGCTGAGGTGTGGGAGGAAGGAAACTGAAAGGCAAGAGATAATGCAGAAACTGAGGCTCCCACAAAGGCTCCTGCTTTCATTCCAGGATTTTTTCAAACACCAACAGATTCTGATCATTTTGCAGCTTAGGTAAAGACAGTTCCTTCTGGCACTGACCCAGTACCCAGCCTGGATGAGCCTGTGTGACCACAAGTGAGGCTGACAGTGAAGAATGCACCTTGAGCTCCTCATATCGCTGGGACTCCCAAGACCACAGCCCTTCCTGCCACAGGCCTGCTCCTGGTTTACAGGGCTGCAGGCAGCCGAGCAGAACACAGCTCTAAAGGAAAACTTGTTTGTAAGGTGACTTTAAAACCTCTCCATGCCACACAGGACAGCTCTAGGGGCTGGACAATATCTAACGCTGCACGTGGCCTTAGTAAATCCATCAGTAAAACAAGAGATAGGTCTAAAACCTAAGCAGGTTTTGCAGTGAGGGTTGGCTCAGGAAGACCCCTTTAGTACCACTCTAACTGTTTTTCTGGCCACATTTCACCCGTGTGGATTGTGCAACTCCAGCTAGGAACCAATTCCTGAGTGAGCAAGAGTCACGCTTTTGTGCAACACCCCTCTCCTCAGCCTCCCAAACATCGCCCAGCTCACAAGACAGCAGGCCAGGATGCAACAGCTTCCTCTGTGTTCAGCAGCTGAGGAACAGCAGCACACCACCACAACTTTGCCCAAAATCTGACAGAAGTCACTGGTTTCATCAGAAACCAGTTGCAAATGTCAGTGCTGTCTGTGTGGGCTGTGACCATGCTCCCCTGGACAAACCTTCCCTCACGCATTAACACCTAGATTTTCTCCTAGAACGGGATCCCAAACATTCTGGATCCCACATTTGGGCTTCCTCACACACCACAGCTTTTGTGAAGTGTGGAACTCCTGGAAGGGTCCTACCTGTAGGTGTAGGGTCCTATTTCCTCCACGAGAGGAGTAGCGCCTTGGAGCACTTCCAAAGGGTTGGTCACATTAAAGAAGTAGAACTGCATGTAGACTGGGGGGGGAGGGTCCTCCCAGGCCTCAAAGGTTTCCGTGCCATTCTTCAGTACTGTTCCCTGAAACGAGAGAAAGGCAGATCAGCTGCTGATGCTGTGATGCTGCACGATACTGACAGGAGAGAGAGGAGTTCCATGCCTTGGGAACAAGCACAGGCAGTAAGACTCAAGACCACAATTCTAGATCTCCTTTCCTTTGAAGCAGCTCACTCAATATCAACCAGCTCAGGCTCTTGCTCTCCTGGCCACAGGCCAGGGGCAGCATTGGTTGGTTTGTAGTTCCACTTCTCCCCACAGACAATTCTGCCTGACATTTTTCACAATGGAGACTGATCAGCTATTACTCAGCAATCCTGTCTCCTCTCCTGCATCAGTAAAAACCTCCACCTGGTGCAAGGCACCACAAAACGTGCCAACATTACAGATAAAAGTGGAACTCAATAGTGGGAGGCCAAGAGAGTCCTGGCCTTTATGATTTCTTTGCCCAAGAATGCCAGATTCCAATACAGCTGTGAGATTCTGTCTCCAAAGCAATTAGACTTTGTTTTTCAGTGGCCTGTAAGAAAAGCTGTGAATGACAAATCTCTTTCACATAGGCACTCTAGGATTTGTGCCTTTCCAAGGTCTTGGAATAGGGGAAAGACTGTTTGCCCTCTGTCTTTAACTTCTTTCTTACAGCAATGTCAGCACAGGCATCTCCAGACCCATGGTCTGTCAGTCTGTTTTGTAACCAAGCTATAAATCATTATTTTATAGCAGAAGCACTTAAGAAATGAAACACTAATTCCCTTACCTCGGTGACGCCCCTTATCAGTGTACATGTTATATGGAAAGTCATGCCACACCTGTCACGTAGAGCTCCATAACAGAGGTCTCAAACTCTCATTTTACTCCTATCCCATTTTAGATAAAATTCACTCCATCTATAAAGCATTCCCACTGCCAAAATCAAGGCTTTTCATGCAGTTATAACACTGGAACTGCTTCAGTGGTCACAAAGAGAAATCTGGCTCGCAGAGTGAATTTTCAGGAATAAACACAAAGGAAACTCTGTCTTTGAAAACCACATCACCTGTAGGCGGAAGAAAGGGAGGAGGGGAATGATTTGCAATTAAATGGGTCTCATCAACACTCATTCTTTTTATTCTTCTGAGCAAACAAGTCAAATATTGTGAGTGGAAGCTCAGAATCAGGGCAGGCTGGACAGCTGCCAGCTCGTGGTCAATGTTTATGGGGTCTTATCAGCCACAGTTGCCTCAGGACTCATTCTTGGCCCTCCCACCTAAGGAGCAGTTTTCTCTCCATGTAAACTTTAGTTTTGAAGGATGAGATAAAGAGAAGACTGTTTCAGACACAAACTTACTGGCAGGAGCTTGGCATGGCAAGAGGTAATGCTGAATGGCAGTGAGAGCCAGCCCAGCTGGTGGCACTTTGCACTTGCAGCCTGCTTTCCCCATAGGATTAAAACCCATGTGTTCTGTGCACAGCTCAAAAATTAATGTGTTTCAGACACGCTTGAGGAGCTTGCAGCATTTCTCTGGAACTACCAACACTTCATATGTATAATTTCCCACACAGCCCGATGCTTTTGATCCCGTTTTTTTATGATTTACGCCAAGGAGACTCATCCCTGTATTCCTGAGTATTCGCTGGTCATACTCAGTCCAGATCTATTTCTTGGATCTGCATGGCACAATTTGGACGTCTCACAGAAATTAAGTGTCTATTTATAGCTCTGTACAGTGACAGCAAACCCAGATTCACAAACTTGTGAGCTGGATTCAGAGAGACTCCCAAAAACTGTCAAATACATGCTAAGCTCTTCTGATTTTCGCCAAATGTTACCAGGGATATTTCAGTCTATCTCATGATATTACATGGACATCAGGGCTTCTCCTTTCCAGGTGGAGACCATGTTCATTTCCAGTGTTCCAAAGCATTCTTCCTGCTGACTGTATTTATCAGCCAGCCCTGAACTCACAGCTCTCTCATTTGCTGCTGTTTCCTTGCCTCGACCGAGCTTTACACACAGGAAATAAAAAGGGAGCTTTCCCTCCCAAATATAAATGTTACTGGCAGTTATGGTGGGAGTGGGAAATGGCACTGAACATTTTTGAAACCTACACAGAAAATTTAATTCCTTTTTTTTTTTCCCCTGGAACTGCTGAATGTTTTAATTCCAAGATATACTTTTATGTGTTCATCTGTGACAGTTTAACTGCAACTTGTTAAGGGGATGGGGTAAATGCTCAGATCAGCATGAACAGACCTCTCTACTCCTGCACCTTGGGAATGCCCTGCCCCAAAGGAGCATCCCAATGGATCCTTCAGCTAGGCCTTGATACTAAACCCTGCAGAGAGCTCCAGGATTAAACAACAACAGCAGAAAAGGAGCAATACATCAATGGAGAAGACATGTTCCTTGTCCTTTTGGGCCTGAAACACTCCAGCCAGCTCAGCTCAACAGATGGCTGGTGACACAAGTCCAGTGGAATTTCAAGGGGTTTGAAGACGAAGTGTTTTCTAAAATTATCAGCATAAGGGATGTGGCATGAAAGAAACACCTGGGTCAAAGGACTGACTGACTTCCAAGCTGGAAATTAGGAGCATAGTTCCAAGACTGATTATATATACCTAAATAAAATATTAGGTTATATTCATCAACTGCACACCTACAGCAATAAAAACACAAGCATCTTGCCATCACAGAGCAACACCACTGGCAGCTGGGAAGGCCTTTCTCCTGGGGGAGATTCATCCTTGTTCATTGTAAGTTTTTTCCCATGACTCTGGAGTTTCAGGTGCTAGGCCCCGGTAACAAACAGGTTTTGGCCATCTGATTGGGATGGCAAGTTTAGTTCACAAAAATACAATAAAATGGCAAATAAAGAATAAGTTGATGAGATTTGAATGCCTTCTGGGAAAAGTGCTGCCGCTGTACTTGTCACAACGCATCTGCCCACTGATTTTCAAGGGGATGTGAAGTCCGACAGCAGGTTGGATTTCCCACTCCTCCCAAGCCCTCTCTGTACCCCAGATGCTGCCTTTGGCTGGAAAGGCTGCTGCACACAACCCCCTGTGAAAGCAGAGCCATCCTCAGCAGTTCCCAGGTGCTGGGTTTGGAGACACAGGTGCTTCAGCTGCTCCAAAATACAGCTTTCCACTCCAGCTGCACTTGAGACTGCAAAGACAGCCCTTCACTGTGAGGCAGCTCTGTTTCGGGATGGCTGGAAAGCCCTCAAAGGAACAGGAACTCCTCACAAAAGCTCAGGTCTTGCCCCATTTCAAAGGCAAATTGAGATTTGTCTATTTGCACAAGATTCTCTAAGCTACACACATGCTTACACAAGAGACAGCGGCTTTCTAGACTACACGCGAATGAGGGAAAGCTCACGTGGGGTAAAGCAAATGTGGAAAGAAGCCAGATCAGCTGAGCGACCGGGAGCACCCTGCTTTGGGGCTGAACGCTGGGCTTCCCCAGCGTGGGGGTGTGCGGCTCCCGGAGAAGGCCGGCAGGGAGCCGGCAGCTCTCGCGGGGAGGCGGACGCCTCATGCCCCGCAATCCAGGCGTGTGCCAGCACGAGCTGGAGAGCAGCAGGCAGGAAAAGACTGAGCTCTGGAAACTTTATCCTGCATTACTGAAAGCCCTGCTGAGCGAATACCAACTTGCTCTTACATAAGGCACCGTTCCGGGGAAGGAGCGGGCAGCCAGGAGATAATACGCGTAAGGAGGATCACGCCTAATTCCCAACAGTCCTGCTCCAAAGCACCGCTTTCACCCCGCTGCTCCCGCGAGAACAGCACACTTGGAAGTAGAACTTCTGGGACGCAGAGGATGGCAAACTCCTTCCCAAGGAGAGCCAAGATGAGGGGGTCATGGAGCTGCACTTCCAAGTGCCACAAACTGCTGTAAGCTCACTCCCAACCTAACACTGCACTTGCCAAACCAAACCGATTTAAGTTAAGACAACGCAGTTTCCATGGTAGGAAATGCTCTCTGTCAACAGCCCAGAGGAAAGAACAGTAGGTAGGAGATCACAGGTGATCTGGTCACCATTTAGACAACAGCACTGGTCAACTCCCTTCACTGGTTAGCGTTTCTGGTTTCTCTGTCATAATAAGAACTAAGATGATATTCCCCAGATAGATAAATAATTGTTCATTTACAAAGGAATTCCAAAGGAGTTACTAACACAGCTGACCCTTCTCGCTGGACTACTGGATAAATGCACAGAGCCACTCTGGGAGAGAAACAAAAGCTTAGGAAGAGCAGGAACACTGCAGGCCTCTGCACCCACAGCAATGCCAGGAAGGCTGTCCCCAAGTGTGGAACAAGAGGGTGAAATGCCTCACTGCCATCACCCAGCCTGGGCAACTGGGAGACACCACGTGTTCCAGCCCACTCTCTGGCTGTGCTCCAGAGGCAGCAGTAGATGGAGCAGCAGAACAAGTATCAAAGCTGCAAGCAATTTAGGACAGAGGTGGCAAAAAGAAGGGGTGCTTTAGGTGTCCACTGCTCCCCTCAGCAGCTGCTGCTGCTCTGGAGAGGGCTCTTCCCTACAGCTGCTGCCCCATAGCCAGCAAAGCTGCCTCAAGTGGAGGCATTTTTACCCATCCTCACCCAATTTTTACCCAGCCCAGGGGCCAGTGCAGCCTGAGCTCCATTCTGAGCCTCGGCCCAGCCGAGTGGTGGTGGGCACGAGGAGTTCACAGCCCAGGGATGCTCCCGCCCATCCACCGCTGCTGCAAGGAGGGAGTCAGCCCCCTCCCTCCATCCCTCGGCTATTTTCAGGGGGAACAAACCGGTAAACAAGGACCGGCACGGGAACGCGGTAATGCTTTTACCTGCTTCACCTGCAGATCCACCACCGTCTGGAAGACGTGCGCGACCAGCAAGGAGATGCTGGCGATGAGCAGCGTCATGGCCAGGACCCCCACGGTGACGAGGCACAGCGACTTCATGGCTGCTGCTGCCGCCGAGCAGGGAGCGCCGGGGCTCCGCCGGGCTCGGGCTGCGGGGGCGGGCGCACTGCGGGCCCCGCCCNCGGCTCTCCCGGGGGATGCTATCCCGGCTCACCGGGGCCGGGACTACGTATCCCGAAGTAACGGGGGGTGGTTCCTGCTCGCAAGGATTCCTGGCACAGCCAGAATCCTCCTGCCCGCTGGGGATGGCGCTGCTGGAGCGTCTCGCTCGGTGCGGCGGGCAGCGCCAAAGGGCGCTCTGGAAAACAAGCGGGGGAATGCCGCAGCAAATTATCGGGGCAAAACTTGCAGGGAGCGCGAAGCGCCTCTAGACTGAAAAGCATCGCAGGGAGCAGATTCTGCCACAATTCAATGCAGTTCAGCTGCCACTAACACAGCTAAGCCGCTCCTGAAACATAAATCAAATCAGTGTACCTGCTCTTCTAAAAGCCAGTGGGATGTACTGCTTCACTTTCCCACCCATCACTGCCAGCAGGAGGGAAAGACACCTGCAGCGGGGACTTCCCCAGCGATGGATGTCATGCCAATCCCTTTCCACCACGGCCTTCCTATGGCACAAGAGGAAGGAAAGCCCTGTGACACAGGGCTCCCATCCCACATCCCATCAGCAGGCTGCCAGCAGCACCAGTGCTTCCCAAGGCACGAGTCAGCTCCCTCTCCAAATCACGAGGACGGCAGCTTGCCAGCAGCAGCCTGATCCAACTAATGCCTTCCTGAGCAAGAGGGCAAATGGCCCATCAGGTGGATTTCCTGCTAAGATGGACTGAAGCATCTTCCCTTATAAATACTTCTTCCTGTAATTGTGATTGCGGCAACAGTGTTATGTTATTATGTGCCCTTTCAGATATTTTTGCTCATGAAAGGTTCTGAGGTCACATGTCACAGTTGTTTGGAAAAACAGAATTTTTGTGGTTCCACTCACGCAGTGGAAAAAAGAAAAAGGAAAATGAAAAGGAAAAGGAGCTGTTCTGGCAGCTTTCTTTCATTTAGATTGCCATTCCAGAGTGGTGTTCTTAGCCCTGTTTCATCACCATCTCTCCAAAAACCAGAACCAGAGTACATAATTAGAATCTGGTTTTGATGGCTAATTTAACTACAGCAATAGAACCCTGCCCTTAGAAAGACTCTTCCATGGGAATTCTCTCTCTGAAACTATAAACTTTCCCTTCCACTGTAAAAAATTTTAGCTGAACCCTGGCACAAATATTTATAGACCAAGCAAAGATTCCTGCAGAAATCTGGGTTTGCTTAATTAAGCTTTGTGGTTTATTTCTCCATAAAAATCTACCCATGTGATGCATAGAACCACATCATTTCTCCAGATGGATTTTCTAGATTCTCAATATTTTCTTTATTTTGGCGAATTATTTTACCTTTGGAAGCCAAGGAAGTGTTCCCCAGCCACGATACACTGCAAACACTCCTGTGAGGCGTGGCTCCACCTCTGAGTGCAGCCTGGGAATGCAGTGGGTGCACTGCTGGCTCAAGGCACAATCCTGTGTCATAATTACAGATCCCTGACACAAGCAGAGGCACATCTTCCCTTTCCAGCATCATGATGATATTACTGAGAAGAGGCAGACAAGGCCCACATTCTGGAAAGCACGGATATGGTGAAAGTGTCCTGTCCCGTGCGCTGGGAATATCTTTAATTAATATAAAACGCCAGACTTACTGAGGTTGTGA
This sequence comes from Dryoscopus gambensis, assembly GCA_013389985.1. Lineage (NCBI taxonomy): Eukaryota > Metazoa > Chordata > Aves > Passeriformes > Malaconotidae > Dryoscopus > Dryoscopus gambensis. Next base: position 328,030 of record WEIT01011397.1, read on the forward strand.
TGTGGCTCCTTCAGTTTGTACAAGGCCAGGTGCTTGGCTCCTTGGGGTCTGTGTAAGGCAGGAAAAGCTTGTCAGGGAAGGAATTAGGAAATCACACAGCACAGTATCAGCCAAATCAGAACAGATCCCAGAAATCCTTAATCCGACTCCTGTGGTTTAGTAACTATCAGACATTTCTTCAGCGAACGTTTAATGCTGCCCACAACAGAGGGCTGGAACAGCACCCAGGAGGGTGGGGTATTGTTCCTTGTCTCTTTGTGTGCATCCATGCCACTTCACGGATCTCTGGACTTTGACACCCAAGATAGGAATCGTGCTTGCCCTTACTTAATCGCCTGCCGCTGCCGTGCTGTGATGGACCTGTTCACACCACGTCGGACTGGATCCAGGCCTTGCACTGCTTCCTTCAGGAGCTGTGACCTCAGGGCAGACAGAGACATCTAACAGCCTCTCCAGGACCAAGCGTAGTTTCATCTCAGCCCTGAAAATGCAGCTGCAGCTAGAAGAGTGCTTTACTTGATAAACACTCCACCAGTTTCTGTCTTATCTACGATTTGGGTAGGCTTGTCACTCGTCTCCTGCTGCTGCGTGATGTTTGCAGTCTGCTTCCCTCTATGGATCCGTGGTACCTGGCTGCCCAGCTCATCCACACGACATTAAACACATTACAAGGAACCTGCAGGTCCTTTCCATTCCCAGTTTCCTGACAAAGAGCCTGTGCTGGCTGCATTTCCACAGCAAGGGCCAAGAAGGGCAGCAGCACAAGCCTTACGTGCAGACAACACTGCCACCCTTGGAGGAGCAGCTCTTGGGGAACACCCAATGCATCAACAAGGAAACACACAAGGGAAAGGTTTCCAGAGGCTTTGCCCTTCTGCTTTCCCTGCACAGCTCACACATGTCCTTGTCCCCAGAGAATGCACACATGCTGTGGGTTTCTAGCACTCTATGCTTAATTAATAAAATCCTAACCTAATTCTAAGATCCTGATTTCAGCAGAGAGTTCAGACATTTCTGAAAGGTTTGTAAGTGGGTAGTGATCACATTTCACTGTCTCAAGCTTTAATTTATTCTTCCCATAGAGGCAAATTAACTGCTGGCAGGAAAGCAGTTCACTGCAGGGCAGAGCTATGCTGCAATTAGTGGGTCCATCAGTGACCTTGGAAAGGGCTGGGAGTAAAGTTGGTGCTTTTGTAAGAGCAGCCTTTGCTCTTGGGTTAGAACACTGCTTGACTTCCAGATTTGGGACAGTGACATCTCAGGAGATGGCACATTTGCCTACAACAGCATTTAATTTTGCTTCTGAAGAAATCAATACTTTTAACTGTTATGAGATTAGCAGCAAAAATGCTTTTCCTTCTGAAATTTGGGCCTGACTTATGTTTTTGACGCTCCCCAGCTAAATAATCACAGTCCTCGTGGAGTGTAAGCCACTCACACACACATGCATGTCGTAATTGTGATATAGGCCGTGTGGCACATTTCAGAACCACATACACACAACCATATTCCTTGTAACTTGAGCTATACCAAAATTAGCAAGTGCAGCCACTCACACCCATCAGCTACTTCTGGTTGGGTTTGCTGCTCCCCTGACTCATGTGCCTGTGCAGCAAGAGCCTCATGACTCAGGGGTGCTGAGCTGTGCCGCCTGCGTGGGACTGAGCGTCGCTCCAGGCCACCTTTTCCTCACTGTCTTTTTCACCAGGATTTCTCCCCTCACACACCTGAACCCCTCATTCAAAACAGCTCCTTTGCAGCACTGGCACAGAGCAGTGCTACAGCCCTCCCTGCTGAACCAGGAAATACCTTCTGGGGTGGGACAATGTCACCAGTGGCTGTGAAACAGAGACCTTGCTGAGAAAGGAAGGCAAGCAAGCTGCAGGGCTGGGATGGATGGGAGGCTCTGGCAAGTAGCACTGTCTGGGGAACTTAGACGGGTTTGCTGAGGGCCTGGCTTGCAGGGCCAAGCCCATCTCATCAGTGAAGTTCCTCCTGTCAGAGTTTTACTGCCTTCATTCAGGTTTTTAGCTTCTGCAATGCAGATTGCAACAGGAAGAATGCTGTCTTTTCAAGTGCTTGATCTGATATTTTTGAGCATTGCCCACAGAGACTGACACAGTTTTCCAAGCCCTCAGTTTTCTATACAGCCCTTGAGGCAGCTCCAGGATGAACCAGGTTTACTTGTTCTGCTGCTGCCGAGCACTGCAAACAGCCCTGGACTACTGGGAACACCCTGTGCACGCCAAGGGATAAGCATAAGTGTGGAAGCAGCCAGGGAGGAACCAAAAACGCAGCTGATATGAGCCCATGCTGTTCCCGGCAGTAGAGCAAAGGAGAACCTGGCAAAAAAGGTCTGAAGAAATGCAAAACCAGACCAGGATTGTGTTCACTCTTGCCTTTCAAACAAGGAGACAACGAAGCCCAAAGCACCATTAAAATGTGTCTCTGATTTTACTCTAGGGAGAGCTATAGGGAGCGGGCAGGTTTCTGTCACTCATGGCTAAGAGAGTCAGGTTGGTCGTGCAGGTCAGGTATTTTATCAGTCACACACTTCCCCATCAGTATCTGACACTGCAGAGCAGACTTTACCCTCCAGCCTTGCAAGCCTCTCCTGCTAACCCTGGACACGACAGACATTACGAAGAACCTCTCATTCAAACAGAATCAATGGCGATCATGCACTTTTTTTCCTGTAGTATGGCGTGTATGCCTCCTAAAAAGGTGAGGATTACAGACTACCGCTGTCAGTGAAACTTCAGCGCCCAAATGCCACAGCAGTGGATGAACACTCCAGCCCCTGACCCAGACCTTCCCAAAGGGAGGGGGCAGAGAGAGAGACCTGTTCCGTTTATTTGCTCCACTTGGGGCTTTGACTGAGTTTCAGCCTACGCCTAGTTTTAAGTGAACTGCACTAGGGGGGGCACATTTAAAATGAGCAAACCAATGGCACGTTTCCCTCACCTGGGAGTCCTGTCCCACATAAATGCCACTCTGACATACAAAGGTGAGGGATGCTCCATTGGAGAGACTCGAGGAGCCTCATTTTGATCCTTTGGTAGCCCATCTCAACTGCTTTTTGATCTGAATGAGTTCAAGAGCAGACTCTGGCCATTAGAATGTCTGCTGCTGCATTAAAGCCTAGATGTACACACCTCTCAACTAATTTTACCGAGGAAAAGTGAGGCTCTTGCACAGAGAGACAGAGACAGGGATTTTCACTGTCTCCACTGACTGCATTTGGGAGAGGCTACAAACCTACAGTCAGTGTCTGCTTCATTCTGAGCCTGTCTTATATCACAGCCTGAGATCTTCCCCCGTTCCTGAAGTAAACACAGGGACTGAAGGCTGCAATAAGATGATCTTGCCAGCCTGCATCACACTATGATTTACTCAGGTGATCAACTGACTCTAATTAAAATTCTGCACTGTAAGTATCTTCTAGCAGGCAGCACCAGTGGCTCCAGCGCAGCACAGCCGAGCTCTCTGGAGCTTTCCCATGCACAAAACCTGGGGGTCCATCCTTAAAGTGCACCAAACTCACTGCCACAGATGAGGGAAGACCAAAAAGGCTCACACTGGAAGTCTCTCCCCGATTCCCAGTGTCCACTGCACTTAAATGCACACTTGGTAGGCCCAGAATGAGTCATCCCCCGCTGGCCAATGGCAGCCACTGGCAAACAAATGCTTTGTATGTCAGCCTGGATACAAACAGCTCCTGTCTGCCAGCTCAGACAACGAGGCTGTGTGTGGGACAGCCCTCAGCTCCCATCCCGGGCTGACCCATCCCTGAGGGCATGACAGGCACCAGCTTCCCTGGAAATGTGCCAGAGGTGGTGGTCTCAAGTGACCAGGTCAGGAGAAGGATGAGGGAAATGATGTGCAAGAAGTTAAAGGAACGAAGGGTATCCTAGGGGTCTATTCCTGGTGGAAGGCAATGGAATCTCTACCTTAGGATCTGTTTTCCCTGTATCTCCCCGCCCCCGCGGGCGGTGCAGAGCCAGGCTGCAGCAGGTCGTGGCTCTGAATCCCTGCTGCAGGCAAAGCTTTGGCCCCACGATGCGCCGGCACCGGTGCGTAGCAGGGTTTTATCCCAGCACAGTAAACAAAATCGCGGGACTGTTTGGATGGGCAGGACGCCAGGCTCCCTCCAGGACAACTGCTCACAGCTGCTGACAGCAACGCTGCCTTCAACTCTTGGTATCATCTGCTCCACACAGAAGAGGCACCGAGGAAAAAACGCTGAGGGGGGAAGGGAATGAAAATGGTGCCTGACAACAAAGCCAAGCAACCCAGCACCCCTTGGCTATTTCTAGGTCTGTGCTTCTTCCAGGAGCCAGCTCCTCTGTCCTCATTCCTTGCCAGATCCCAGGCTCCAGCCCCAGTGCCATGTTGCACTTGGGTGCCTGCCAGCCTCAATTCTGAGTATTTAATATCTTAAATATAGGCCAAAAGCAGAGCTGGGCCCTAGGACGGGAGCCACTAGGCTTCAGCACAGTCTGCAATACCTTGTGTAAGTCAGCTGTGTCCCTCGGCACCAGAGGGAACGCTCTGGGGAAGGAAAAAAGTGTCCCCTCCCATGGTTCTAGCATGTGACTGCGGCCTCAGGATGGAGCCACGGAGCCACGGCATCGGCTCAGGGCTCACCCTGCCCTCTGACAAGACTGTGTGGGAAAGGACTTTCTGCTTTCTCCTGTCATCAGACCCAAGCAGCACATGACTAAGTGACCAGTGACATCCCCCCTCACACACTTAACCCGGGAAAGAGGAACTTGGGGGAGCAGAGTCAGAACAGGACACGCAGATTTGATGGCGGCAGAACCGCACTTCAAGGCACACGAAAGATTCTTGCTGCTGCCTTATTTTATATCCCTGGCTTTTTATTTCAGGGAAGAAAAATATGTACCACCAGTGAAGGCACCTCCCTGCAACTCTGTGATGCCAACTTGTAATCAAACTTCAGGTTGTGAAGATAAGCACTACCCTCAGAGCTCACAGACCATTTGGGAGAATCCTTTCCCAACAGCCCCCACATGGTAAGCAGCCAGGCAACACAGAAAACAACAACCCCTCCCCCCATTTTGATTTAAATCACGTGATTTATAAAACAATACAATTCTCTTGCAGCTTTCAGGAAAGCAGCATCTAAAATAGGGGCATCAACACCCATATTTGGAATCTCTGAAAAGGTCTGGCCTAAGTCAAAGAAAGAGTGTGAAATGATACCACACTTCACCTGTCTTTTACGCTGCATTTTCCTATGGGCCTGACAATGTAAAGAATCCACATGGGAGTCAAAGCATGAGGTCTCTAAGATGTGAGACAACCAAGAGAGGCTGTCAGCAGGATTTTGCTGGGAAAATCTCATTCATGGTTCAATTTCTAAGAGCTGCTGAGTACCACAACTTCCGTGAAGTCTGAGATGAGCTTCAGACAATTTAGCCAAATACATTATACTTTGGTTTATGCCTGGGAGGAGATAAAAAGCAATGGGCACCATCCACAAAAGGGCACCTGGAATGCAGCTGTATCAGCTGGAGAAACGGAGAACAACAAAAGAAGGTTTTTTTTGTTTGAAGAACAACAAAATAGAAAGCATGACTTGCATGGAGTGACTAATAAACTGAAAAGGCTGGCAAATACTGGCTCATGGGAAACAAATCTAGGAGGAAAAGGGATGTAGAGAAAGCTGTCATTGACACTACTGTCACAGTAGAGAAACCCAGAGAAAGCACAGGAAATGCAGTAAGAAACTGGCAGGGCAAGCAATAAGCTCTACCTCAAACCCAAGAGGGAATTCCAAGTCAGATGACTATGGGTAAGTAGGAGAGAATGGCATTAGACCTCTTAGATGTTTTGAGTCAGCTAAGAAAGGATAAAATGCATGCTAATATGGAAAAACAGCAGAGCAAACTCAGAATCACAACCTAAAAGTACGTAGAAATACATAGGTCCTTAACAATACACAGAAAACCTGTGTGCTCTGTGCTTCTCGGCCTGGGTAAGACCTTGGAGGGTGACATCTATGTCCAGGCTGAGTGACTGTTCTTAAAGAAGAATGGCATCAGGCCTCAAGTGGACTCCTGAGGTCCCTTTTAGCTGTCTTCCAGATTTTAATGGCTCATAATGGAAAGCATGTCTGCATCTGGGGTGTCCTCATTACTAACCAACTACTCTTCAAGAAGTTCATAGCAACTGAGAGTAAGCATCTCCTCTCTGTTTGGGAGGGAAGAGCTTTTCCTGCCAGCCACACTCCTCCTGTGCCACCTGCTGACTGCTGTGCAATGTTGCACAAGAGTGTCCAGCGTTCACAGCGGAGATACTCCACATAATACGGGAGAGGGATGGGGCAGAATGCCAGTCAGGGTCACGGTTTCCTCCAAAGTACACAAATACTTTGCTCTTCCCATTTTTCTACCTGCTTGGGTGGGGATCCAACACAGAAGGTGTCAAACAAATGCCTGGAAAATCTCCAGGGCGTCAGAGTCTTGAATTTTAGATTTTGACCTGGCTCCTAGGGAGGCTACTTTAGCCAAAGCTCTGTGGGTTAGGGTTAAGATGGGAAAAGGAGAGGTGACACTGTTCCTTTTCCCATCTCCTTTTAACACCTGCCCGTTTCCAGTTAAACCAGAATGGAATTCTTCACACTGAAAGAATCAGTGGTGCTGAATATGGCTATACCTTGCAGCTACTGCAAGGTGTAACTCCCAAAGCACACTGCTGCAGCACCAGCACTTGGCATCTGTTCCAGCAACAGAGCTGCCTGTGGCACTTCCAGCTGCCCCAAGAGCACATCCACAGGGACTACAGGGCTCCTGGATTTGCATTTCTTTCTTACCCATGTTTCCATTTTGTTCTGTCACAGAACTGGAGGAAGCACTGTACACAGGCTTTAAAAGCATTCTCTCCCCGGGATCAGACAGTGGCCAGGCTCACAGGACCTCCCCAAACACATTCCCAGCTGCCTCTGTCAGAGCCAGGATAGCGGGACAGAGGCACACGGGCTGGGCTGAGCAGGGCATTTCTCACTGGATATTCCCCATCAGCACACCAGATGGCACAGCTGACGGAATAACAGAGCTCCTCTGAGACACTGCCCGTGGGCCAGCCCTTCCTAGCAACAGCTCTGGCTGCTGCCTCAGTCACAGAGCTGGGAGAGTAAGTATCTGCCCTCCTGTTTTGGTTTTGGTTCTGAAATGTGGGAAGGCGTCAGGCTTGAGGCTCCCGAGCTTGGGCCAGCCAGCTGGGAATTCCGCAAAGTCACGTGTGGCTTTTCCAAATACTCTCCCACTTTTCCAATGCTCTCCCACTTGCTGAGCAAACAGTGGTGCAATGGAGCCTCGCTCACAGAACACTGCTCTCCAAAGTAATGCCACATCAGGAATGACTGTGAGAACAAACTGAAGTCTTGAATTAATTAGAAACAGAATTGTGTCCCTGAGACTTTAAGAATTTGTTTATTTGTCCCTTTATTGTAAAGGTTTGGTTCCGATGAAACCAAACTTGTTTGGTTTGGATGAAAGCTTTAAAAAAAAAAAGAATCTCAGTTACATTTGGGAGCACTTCTGTTTATCTGCTTTGGAAATCCTTTCAGGAGACAGAGGTCTCCAAGTTCTACAGGATGTGAGCACTTCAAGAATTCTTAGAGGGGAAGGGACCAGAGCCTCCAAAGGGATGGTACTGTCCACAATGGTCCATGCATCTGCTTCAGAACAGGAAGCTCAGCCCTCAGTGCCCCTTCTCAGCTGTCCCCTGTGCAGCATCTGTGCTTCTAACACTCGGTAAGTGATCAGCAACTCAGGAGTTTCACCCTTAGTATTCACCCAGACCCTTGTTTTAAAAAACCAGGAGATAGCTAATAAATTCTAGGCATCCTAGGAGGAGTTGCAAAGCAAACAACTCGGCTGCTGCCTGCACAGGCAATCACTGTTACAGGCACGAGTACAACTCATTCCATCCACATAAATCCACACTGCCTCTGAAAGGGAGAGGTGCTCTGGGGACTGTGCAGGACTCAGCTGGGAATGTGGCTTACTGAGCTCTCCTCCCCTCCCTGGCTGTGCAGCAAGCTTGTGTCTGTCACAGACTTTGTGACTCCCTCTTTTTGTAATGATCCCAATACCTTTGGGGTAACAATTACCCTGAGCACTCAAAGCAATCAAGGTGCTTTGCTTTAGTTTCTCCTGCAGGTACTGGGTGAAAAAGTCTGAAGAGGCCTGAATGAGCACGGAGATGAATAGAAGCAGGAGAGATCTTTGCTCTACTCATTAAAGCAGCACCCTGCCTTTCATGCTATGCATTTCTGTGTCTTCAAAAGAGACTTTTCCTTAAGGATTCCTGCACCAGTCTCTGCTAGGCTGTGTTTGCTCGATATCTCTTCTTTCCTAAGCTGTGTTAGCAAGTATGATTAAGGAAAGAAACGTGGGGTTAGCAGCTCCAAACACTACCCTTCATCTGTGCTGAGGGTGGGCAGAAGGATGCCCTTCTAGTGTAATGCTCCAGTAATTAATGGTTGTGTCTGCTCTGCTCCAGGGACATGATTGGGAAGTTTAAATTGCAGTGCACACATAGTACTTACAGAATGGCAGTGTGTAGGTGCCCTAACTGGCAATCCCAGCTCAGCAAGGTGGTGCACAGGCACAGAGCAGGGAACTGGCTCTGTTTTGAAGGCTAGGAAAAAAGGAATGTAAGTAAACTGCAAAAATACCACCTACTCTGCAAAGTTTCAGTAGTCAGCACAGCTCATTACAGCCAAGGGTCTGTTTTAAGCAGCAAGGCTGAGCAGCACCTTGAAGCACCGACAGGGGTAAAAGAGAGTGCCCCCAAGCCCTCAGTCACTGAGAAAGTGCCCAGGCACGTCCTGGCTCCTCAGCTCTTTCCTTCCCCCGTGTCACTGAGCAGGAGATGTGAGCAGTGCACGTTTAGCCCATGCCAGGACACATCTCAGACAGCCAAGGACCAAAATAGATATTTTGACTTAAGCACCAGCTCAGCACTTTGCTGGAGGAGATGGTTCCTCAGCCACTGTGGTAAGCGAAGAAAGGGAAAATATTTAGATCATGAATTCTGTGTCTCTGCACAGCCACCCTCCTCCATGTCAGCCAGGGAGCTGCCCCACGGAGGCTGCACACTTGTGCTTCTATAAATTCGACTGACATTTACAGTCCTGTTAAGCTGAGGGAGAGCTGCTCTAACTGACACTGAAAGATTAAGAATTTCACACACTGGAAATAGACTTACTGGGACATCCACTTAGCCATTCTCTTTTCTAATGAGATATAGTGGGCAAAATCTCATCAGTGGGCTTTAGAGATCCAGTCATGACCACACCTTTGGTCAGATAAAGAGAACGGATTAAAAAAAGGCAGCAATCAGAACCAAGCGGAACTGCCTCTCCTCACTCCTTCCCTGGTGTTAATCTTCGGTGTTATAAACATTTTCACAGCTTGTCACTCCAGAATTGCCAATTCAAAACATAAAGTCCCAAGGTGCATTTACTAAATTTATCAGGTTTCTAGTAAGATTTATCTGTATAACCTCTCAGTTTTGAAATAAGCTTTGACATCATTAATTCAAGAGTAGTAAAACAAAAATAAATTTAAAGAAACATCAAATATCCTCTGCACTAATGGACTCTGAAGTCCTGCTAGTCCTAAAAGCTTCCTAAGCATAATACAGAAGCCAGGAGAGCAGAGCAACGTTAAGGAAAGCAGGGCAATGTTAAGGAATCCAGTTGTAGTCATTAGAGTATGATGAAGAGGTTACAAAATCAGTGGTGAGTTCATCTTACTTCTCAAAGATACCAGATCACGACAGGATTTTCACCAGCACAGGCATTAAAATTACCAGCAAATCAGTCCCCCCTCAGCACACCCCTGCTGAAGCATCTAAGCCCACCAGCACTGCTAGAATTAAACCTGCCCTGGGTGACCCTGCCTTGGCAGGGGGCTTTAACTAGATGATCTCCAGAAATCCCTTGCAACCCTAACAACTCTGGACAAGGCAGAAAAGGGGTGTGACTACGTGAAAACCAGAAACTTTCTCCGCCCCGACTTTGGGAGTTTATTCCGACCTGCCTTTCCACCGCCTCCGCGGCGCGGCTCAGCCCAGCCCCGCCCGGCCCGGGGCGGCTCCTCCCCGGATCCGGAGCCCGGCTTAAAGCGGCGCCAGGGGNGGCAGAGAGGGGCCCCGGCGGGGGAGCGCGGCGGATACAGGTACCGGGATGGGGAGGCGATGCTCGGCGTGCCTCGGGCCGCCCGAGCCCGCGAGGACTGGGGTTTGCCGGCGCTCAGCTTAACCCGTTGCCGTTCTCCCTAAATGTCGCTTGCAGAGGATGCTGCGGCGGGCGGGGGGCCGG